>CM017557.1:43805663-44255663 GCA_007844125.1 Sinonovacula constricta | reverse complement strand
CAAGTTGTCCGCATGCCTGCCTCCTTGCCTGCCTTCCTGTTTGCCTTTCTGCTTTCCTTCCTGACTTCCTTCCTGTCTGCCTTTCTGCCTTTCTGCCTGTCAACATGTCTGCCTTCCTGCTTGCCTGCACGCATGCCCTCCTGTTAACCTATTAGCCTGCCCTCGAGCTTGTTTCCCTGTCTGTATGCCTGCCAGTCTGCCTGCCTGCTTTCACTCGTTTCTTCCAGCCTGCCTTCCTGCCGAACCCGCCCGCCCATCCATCTGTGGACACAATTTTTTCCGGGCTTATTCTTCTAAAGTTTGCATCATTTTTTAACATCACAATTATCCTTAGTACAGAAGGAACCTTTGCACCTGTTTTTCCTTATGATCAGATGAATATTGTAAGAGTTACTGACCTTTTTACCATACAGTCAGAGAGATTAACAAAGTGGTTGGGTGTATGCGTTAGGCCTTTTACATTAAATAAGTTAAATATTCTGCAAACTGTTTTATTATTAAATTTATATTATTGTATTTATCTTTTCTCTGTAAGCAAACGATGTAGCCCGTTTATGTATACAATGCCATCTTAAATACTATGTCAATTTCAAATATGCTTATTTGGTATTTCACATGATTGAACAAATAATACCCTTAAGCAAAACATGCATTAAAGAAAGTGCAAACACATTTGTTTTACAACAACAGGATTTAAAGCTAAGCTAACGTAAATGATCCTCTACAAAGTGGTTATCGGATGTTTAATTAAAAGTTTCGCAAATACGAGTGTTGATATTTGTTATTTAATGCACTTAGTTTTCAATAGCTACAATAAATTCATTTCAATTATGAATATAGCCTATACACGTGGACATATCAATAAGGATTATTAAAATATGCTTTATTTAATTGCATTATCTTATGCAGTACTTGAGTGCACCAATGGTTGTATAATATAGGCCAGAATAAAACTATTTGTCGTTTTTCCTAGATTCAATCTTTTTCATGTTGTCCAAAATTAAGCTATTCAAAAAATGCACCCGATAAAATAACGGCTCTTTTCGTACAATTCTATTCTTGTATAGGTTCTATAAATCACTTTAAATCAATACACTTATTTAGAGCAGTGGCAAATTGATTTATGAAGATGTGAATAACGCGTGTCACAAAACGTTTGACAATGCATGGTAAACATTCCCTCCAAACAGATACTTGAATTTGCAATATATACATATGAATATTACAGCCCTGTATTTACAGTATAATTCGCTAAACCTAAAATTAAACCGAAATGTCAACGTATTGAAAAACGATGTAAATCAACGGTTGTTCTTAATTTGTATGGCTTTTTGGAACAATCCTCTGACTTGGTACAAGGTGTCACAATTCTCATTGTCCCGCCTGGCACCGGGGTGTCATCTAGACCAATTCAATGGGGGCACAAAAGACAGATTGTAAATATGTAAGGGTAGAAATTTAACGCTGCTCCGCCCAGTTCACCACAGCCTTCCGCCAGCCGCAGTAGTCTTCGATCCAGCAACCACTTTCTGTTCCGTACCTTTCAGTGCGTGTAAATTTCACTGAAAGAAATTAAATCGAATGTTTGAATAGCTGATAATGGCTAGAAATATTTGGTTATGTTTTGTGAATGAAAACTGAATTATGGAGTATTAAATCCTCGATAATAGGACTGTTGTAATGGCTGTTAACACACACACTGACACTAATTGGGCTTTGTGGAAACACTGGCTCGGCATCGTCGTCTCTTAATTTCGTGCTTTTGATACTCTACGCTAGCAGTTGAGAGGGCATAGTATATCAAAATAAAACACCCGGAAAACAATCTTCATATTAACGTTCAAATCAATTACATTTCTGGTGAAATTGAAAATTTATCTGACACGTTTAGGCTCGGGTCCCACCCCTTTCTATGTGAGAAGATAAAGCCATCGCACCGTACAGTGACGACAAACGGTCGCCAAATATATATTAGGAACAGTTTCAGTCATAAGCAAAGGGATCATAATTGCTAAGAGAAAGGTCAATATGTTTTAAAACGTGCCGTCTTTTTTCTGTTGGCATAATCAATGGAAGTATACTATGATGTAGCTTTGTGACACAAATGCTTATGGGTGGAGTAGTGTATTTATGGCATTTAGTGGCTGAAAGTGGAGTCCAATAATCTAGATTTATGTAAAGATTTGCATTTAAAGGTGGCTATATTTGTATCATGATGAATTATTTCATGGTGTCAGGATTTGCAAATAATGTTTTGCAAATTGGTCCTCTCTGGACCATGTTTATTACTTAAACATTTATAAAAATAACGAAACATACACAAATGTATGGCATTTTCTACCTCTGCCATAGAAACGTTTTAACTAAAGACATTACACAAAACAGTTTTTATATAGAATTAAAACCTTTAATACTAATTATCTGTAAACCAATTATAATGTGATGTGTTCGCGTGCTATGGTAAAAAGTAAAAAAAAAATGAATAGAAGCTACGCAAGCAGGTAATAGTGTAATATTTATGTAGTTCATCATAGTTTTTTTATATTTATGATATCGTTCGCATAACTGTGAAAAACGAAATTTGATAACGATGGATCTACAGTATACAAATTCTAACCAACAATAACAATGCTAATGTCCCACAAATATAAACGTGCAATAGCCTGCAGAAGTAAAACACTATTCCATTTTCGATTTATTTTCAATAATCGTCACGCTATAAATATTGTTATACATAAATACCTAATTCAATATTAATTAAATATTTATTAAATAACGTCACCACAACTAATCATATATATGGTCGTTTTTGTGACCGTTGTAGACCAACTGGTTATCTTTCAACCACGCCCAAAGCCTCATTTCGTAACAAGAATTTAATCCCTTGTTTATATTCTTGTGAACTTACAATATACCCTGAACAGCAAGTCTGGCTGTCTTCTAATAAGCAACGTCAACGTATTAATAAAGATAAATGCTTTTTGACACGTGCAGTTTAAAGCTGTTTAGATATCATGTCTTAGCATTTGCTTTAGAAAATATCCCCATAAACATACTATAAGGGTAGTCATTTTGTCAATTACAAAACATTCTACATTAAAGATGAGACAGTTTGGGCCAGATCTTTTTTTCCTCAAACAACCATATCGAGTACTGCTACCTTAAAAGATCCCATGAAATGGTGTTTATTTATGTGCTAAATCTCTGTGAAAAGTGATGCATAACACCACACTGGTAACACATGCATTTCCTATCTGATCCATGCTGCACTGTTAGCTTTTTGAAACGATAAAACACGTGACCACTCAATTTTCAGATCACGTGATATCATTATCCGGATAATAAGCTCTGTCGTCGGTATCTCGCATTTAGCAGAAAATCCCATCAAGTTAATATAAAGATCTGGAAAGGATGAACATTTAGAAACAATTCTTCACGATTTATACTGCCTTACAATCGAATTTCTATTTAAAATCGTTTTCATCTAGATTAAAACATGCATTTATACAGAATTAATGCCCCAATTTTGAAAAACAGCTATTCTGTTGACCTTACTAAATTTAATAACGTTATCAAACTAAACAATTCTTGTTTTATCAAATGTTTTGTGTGCTGTTGTTGTTGTTTCTCATTTTATTTGTCCTATACATTTTTATCTAATTTATCAAGTATTTAACTGCTCAGACATCTGTATACCATGAACTAACTATGTAACACAATGTATGTAATAATGTATGTTTTATGATTGTCTTAGCATTGATTAAAATGCTAGATATATAATTGCTTGTGAGAAGTTATTCAAGTTAAAAATATTTTGAAAGAAAAACATAAGAGAAGTAGAATGTACTTTTTTTTATGTAACGAAGACACGAGTCGATGTACTATGAACGTGTGACAAATGACTCATAGAAAAATGACGGTGCGTTCCTTCTCATGCAAAGGTCCTGATCGTATTACTGTAGACATTACTGTGAATATTCTCTCCTAAACCCCGTACCTGTTGTCGGATTTAATCAAGTAATTCAGTGCTCCAATGAGTCACGTGGATATGACACTAATTCAAGAAACAAGTACCCACTATAGTTCGAGGAGTGGTCCCTACATTTGACACAGAATTAGAAAACATAGCACGACGGCAATTTGGCGGATGGCATTTCTACCCAATGAATGGTCTTGAATTTCATAAGTACGATTTTTATAATATATAAATACAAAGTTATTTCCATGAGGTCCATTTTAGTACAGAGCTCGTGTTCATGTTTGTTAATGAAACAATTGTCTCCAAAATTAAGATTTGTATTCACAATGAGTACGTTTAGATAAATGTCACCCAAAACAACGCTTGCGTAAAAGTTTGTATTGATTAAATAAAAATGAATGCACATTTAACATAATTTCTTTACATAATAATGTTTAAGTCATAATAGATTCAACAAATCAAGTTAATCATTACAACTGTTAACACGGAATGCATGGCACACAGATTTAAGCAGAGCAATAGCGATTATCACTTTCTTGAGCCTAGAATCATTCAAACAAATTGATAATCGCTAGTCAATTCATAACATAGGTAATGTTGGTATATAAACATTGTACGTTCACAAAGTATAATAAAACTACATAAAACACATATTGACAAAGTCTCCGTGGCGCAGACAATCTACCATTAAACAGACCACTCGAAAACAAAGCATTTTTTTTAAATGTTTTGCTTCTATTTAATATTCTTTTATTATTATTATTATTATTACTCGAAAGCACATGTACACATTCTAAATGTGTTTTTTTTTAAACTACAGACCGTTTACGCCGTTTTTGGTGAATGCAAATCAAAATGACTGCAAAGGGGATTATAGCTTAAAATATTTAACATGCAGTTGCTATATTTGCAATGTTTATCATATAAAAATACAGGACTCAGGAAAATATAATATTTATACAACACGATATGAAAAAAAACAATAATAACAAATTTTATAAATGTCGTAAACTTCTTGATATCTTAAATTTCACTTTTCAATTCATCTCAAAGCTTTATTTCACATTTATATTAAATCAAACTTTTCAATGACATTGAAGCGTTCTTGTTACAAAGATTGTTGAATTGATACAAATGCACCAAACTACCCGGCCTGAAGAAGATGCCATCTGTACACCTCTTCCGGTACTCACTTTTGTTTGAATGTAAAGAGGTCCTCGGTCCATTTAGACTCATCTACGTATCATCGTGCAGCCAATTACCAAACAAAAACTGTCACAATCCCATGTCGCTCTGACAACCGATTGAGGAATTTTCAAGTGAGTTGTCAAACTCACCATAATTGAAATGTTTACAAAATAAGATTAACTTTCTACCTGATGTATGACAGTCTGTTAAAGTCGATAACACTCGTGACAATTGGCTTCTCAATAATCAGACTGTTGTAACTTACCCTAACATCGGATCGAAAATTAGATGGATTGTTTCACATTATGTCTATATGTGGCCCTGGAACCATCAATAACTGGTTGAAATGGTTGGTTATCAAAAAGAGACAGGATCCATTGTTTTATTCTAAATTGTAACCTGGGGCTGATTAGTATGTTGATAATTTTGTATAAAATGTTTCATAGCTATAAGCGTTTTTAGAGTTGGCACCTTGGCCCAGAATACGCAAAAGATAAATATTGAATACGATGTAGGAAAGTAAAGTAAACGATTATTTTTATTCAGACGTGAACAATTAACAATGTTAGGGACACCTTTTTATTTACATGAATATACACCCGGACCCCGATTGGACCTCCGTGTCACCAAAAATATATACAATCATTATGCATATATGACAAGTTCATTTATACGGATAAAATGATGAAGCAGATAAATAGACTTGTATATTATGTACAAACACACAATTGGTAAAGTAGGTTAGGAATGGAGAGCTGATCTCATTTTAAGATGAGTTTTACTAATAAATATTTCTAACTGTCTCTGTGGTGCTTGGGCATCACATTGCAATAAAAACTACTGATTTAAATAAGCGGTAATCAGTTAAGTAGGCCAATGCACGACCATTTGTAGCAGTAGTACATGCTTGCAATTTCGTTGATGCCATTTTGGAACATTATCATTTCTTGCATTTAAAATCAATATTGTAAATCAAATGTTGTAGAAAATGGTAATATGTTAAAAACGATTTATAGTTGATAGATTTTCCCAATTTCTAATATTATGTTTTTTATAAATGTTATTTATAAATATAAAATATTTGTTAAACATTAGTTACAGACTAACCCTTTCGACCTCATTATCCAAGTATTTAATGTAATTTTATGTTTAAGTTTATATACTTTCTTTTAAGCTTTTAAACGGCTTATTGTTGTATACCCATTTTGAAATTACAGTTTCTCGGAATCTCAGAGCACACACGCACGTAAATCATCACTGACAACACGTTTATCTAAGAACAGCGAGGCAGGCAAGCAAGCTAATACGGCATACACGAAGCACCAGGTCTTTTCGCTAATTATTTCCTTCACCCAGCCATCAGTGCCAAGTAGAGCATTAGTGTCTTAGGAAAGAAAACATACTCGGCTGATAGTTCGGGCTAATGTCGGATGGTCTGTATCTATATTTGCCGGTTAGGTTTCAGCTAGGCATCCTCCTCTGTTGATACTGCTAATGTCTTGATACGGTGGAGGGCTATGGTTTCGGACCCCCACGCTTTCCACCGCCGGATCTTCTGGGTCTGTTGATGGGATACATACGGACACCGTTAATACGGTGGCTTATCGCGCGGCTTTCCGGTGCAGAGCGACTTGGATTGTTTTGACTATGACCGCTGCAAATAAATCATTAAAGCCTGTACGACTTATTAATGAAAATACAACATATGGTTCCACGCGCACGCATACGAAAGACAATAAAAGTCACAGCTTTGCCATCTGAATTGTTTTATATGCGAAAATATGAAGTGTGGACAAAATCCAATTATACGGTAACACCTGATAATTCCATCCAGACGTTCCTAATATCAGGATTTGGACTGTAATGTGGATAGACATCCTTTGGGAAACAGCTTGTGTGCATATATGTACTTTAGGTTGGAACGAAATAAAACATACTTCCATTGGTAATAACGACTTCATTTTATTTCATGACGCTTCGTCATTGCATAAGTCCAATCCGCCATATTGGCTTCAGAGTGTAGTGCCACCAAAGCATCCTTAGCCATGTCTATGTTACTAAATGCGTTGGCCGTTCTGTATAAACAAAGTACACCGATGTGTATGTTCTATTATTGTTGTTTTAAAGAGTAGTTGTTTTAACTGTGAAACAATTAATTTTAACAAAACAAGATTCAGTACCTTCTGCTAACAATAATAAAGCAACATGCTTAACCGTACATATTGCCAACTTGTGTATGCATTGTGTTGTTCAACAAACGTCCTTTCACCGCAGTTAGGCGTCGTCGAAGCCCTTCCGCCCATCCAGATGACGACGGTACCGTACGTTGATATCGTCTTGTGTATACATAGATGACGAAAGAGATACCACCGTCGTAAGTAGCTTAACTTCGTCATTGAAGGAGATAGTAAGTGGGGATCGGCGATAACCTTTCGCTAATTGCAACGTCGAATGAAGTTCGACACCGGTGCTTATAGCCACGTAAATATTGACATCTTAAAGGATCAAGAATTATTGCATTTGAGCTCTATATCGATGTGTTAATAAGCTTACGAGTGCCTTGTTATGGTCAACTTGTTGGATTAGATCGTTCGTTGACTTATCGCTTCCTAGGATAATCGTATCTGTATATTTCGGAAAACAAATACCTCGTTGATAGCCAACTGAGAAAATCGAAACTGCATTGGGCCACATTTGGTGTCAAAAAGGCTTTGTTTATTGGTATTCAGCCGATAAGACAATCGGCAAATAATTAGGTAGCCAAGAATCATAGCACATATAGGCACCGATAACTCAGGCTTAGCTCGCAAAGGCCCTTCAATGATCAAAACAAATAAAGGAACATAGGAAATACCTTATTTCAAAATATGTTTGGAATATCTGAGCTCCTCTTAAACAAAATAGTTAATCCCACCCCTGGTCATCGACAGCGGGAGCTGGTTGTCAGCGAATCGTCAAATGGTCATCAGCAGTTAGAGCATGTCGTTATTTCCAATGTGGTTGTATTGTGTTATGTATGCTGAAACAAAGGCACAGTTTTAATAACACAATAGCATACTTGTACCTCTTTTATAACTGAAACTGTCATGCGAATGCCATTTCTATGGCAGATACAAATAGCACCGAAATGTTATGCTTAAGATAAGCGGACATTTGCGATGTTGATTGTTTACCTGAAGGTTGGCGTAGCTGCGTGTACACAGAATAAGCATCAGCGTCCCAAAAGAATGAAAACATAAGAGATTAAATCTAAAATAATCTTACACTAGTAGGGAAAGGTGTCTATTTATTGCGAACAACTAGTACCCCTATTTGCACCATGAACAAAAAATATGAAAATTTGCTCGATTAAGTAACTTTTCTGTTGCTCCTGGTAAGGAACAAGTGTTGTACTTTTAAATTTCAATTCAGAACAGAAATTTCATGCTCAGGACGATAACACCTTGGTAGTATTTCGCGGAAGGATATGTACGGAATTTTAAATTTTTGTTCGTTGCTTGTCTCTTTGCTTTTAATGTTTCGTTGTATATACAATGCTTACCGGTACTGAATTTAATTGTTAGACAAAGCATTTAGCTTTTTTGGTATTCGTAAGGACAAAGTACTAGTCGTTACGTCATAGGCACTGACATTTGTTTAGTCACAGGACTTACTGACAAATCCGAGAGACAATCCATTACTAAATTATCCTTGGTTTTATTAAAGGTTTATATAAATTCGACGTATCCTTCATGAAACATTAGCCGTTGCGATTTCTCAAATGACTTATATGCAAACTTCTTTTTCTTAATATCATTGTATTTTTTCTTGAAGACAAGGTAATAGAATACGTCTGCACAAATACGACCGATTTATTTATTGTATAAAGAACGTGGATCAAGTATATAAATGGCCATAACAAGTTAATTAATGTTTTTGTTTATATAGCTTCTATCTTGGACGATAGGAAGAATGTTAAGACTAAATACAGTTCTTGTTTTAATAAATTAATATTTCAATGTTTCAAATAAAGCACTTTACCTAAAGTCTTATCACATCATATCATACCTTACTACGCTCCTGACCTGCATTTGTAAAAATACACCGCTCAAATGAACTTGTTGCTTTGCAATGTTGCCCAAATTCAATGGATTAGCAAATGTCCGGCATTTCCCGTCAAACCATCCTAATGACGTTATTGTAGGAATGTCGCCAGAGGGCGTTTTATAATGTTAAAGTAAACATTCGTCTCCTCGCCACTTCTTTTTTAATTACATTTTATAATAAATTTTTACTGCACACATTTATAATCAATATTGATAAAATTGTCATCCAATTTTTCAGGAAAATCCTTTTTTGCCATAGATTGTTTTCTCAAAATATACTGCTTGTGACGTTATTATATCAATAGTTTTGCAGTTGGCCTGTATCTTCTGAACTGGACTTATGGTTCATCAGCGCTGCATTAAGTAAAACTAACATTGATTGTAGAAGTATATAGACCCTTTAACAAGGAAATGAACACATGAAACATTGTTGCTGAACGTTTATAGTAGGGAGCTGTGTTATCAAATCTGCACCTATGGTAGTTGATTTAGCTGCTGTTTCTGTTCTTGCTGCTACTGCTGCTGCTGCTGCTGACAACGACGACGATGGAGATGGTGGTGATGATGATGATTATGATGATGATGATAATGATAAGATGATGACGACGACGACGACGACGATGGTGATGATGATAAGGATGAGGATGATGATGATGATGATGATGATGATGATGATGATGTGATGATGATACTGATGATGATGACGACGACGATGACGACGACGATGATGTTGATGACGACGATGATGACGACGGACGACGATGATGATGATGATAATTGTAGCAGTGGTGGTAAGGGGGGACCGTGGCGAAAAATACGCAGTTTACTTATTTGATTTAATAACAAAATCCTGACGATTCGAGTGAAATAGTAAACGATGCAAGTCTATGGTTCAAATATGCAAGCCATGGGTACCTTGACGTCAACATCAATTAGGACCGTGATCACAAGAAATGTAAACATTTATTAGAAAGGAACTCCCAGATATTGCTTGCTAGGCCTTCCAAGAGATGGCTTATCGTTAAATAAACATATAGCTCCGGAGCCTGGCAAGGCGTATCAGTAGTCGGGCTTTCTAGAGAATCACAGCAATTGATTCGGTTACATTTGATCCACAGACATACGTAAAGGGAATATATCTGTTTGAGAATGGCGCCACCGCTCTCGAAAATTGTTATCTCTAAATCATATGCAGCATAATGTTTCAAAAGCATGCCGAAATAATTATTTAGTATTTGCAGAAAATATTCAGCCATGTAACACGATGCAGTTGATGGTAAGATCGCGAAATAAATCCATTACAAAGACACACACAAACATAATATACGTTCATATTGTTTGATCTAATTGGAAATAATAATTAAAGACAATATCACACACACACACACACACAAAATCAATCGCCACTGCTATTTTCTATGTTCCCATGATTAATAATTTCTAATAAAAGAAATTTTATTTCAGTTTATGCAATAACGGGGTAGAACAAGAACAAAATAAATCATTGACCAAACACAATCTTATTTAATTATTACCAATTGTTTAATTGTTACCATTATGCCGGAAATAGTCCAATTGATTGTGAAATTTCAAGGTGCGGGTGCAATTAAAACATAATAAAGGTTCTAAATAAGAGCACTTTCAGTTTAAATCGTTTTACATTAAAATATCTAGGAAAAGTGAAAAATAACATTGAGAGAGATAAAAGGTTCCGTATTTTTGAAACGCAAACGGTAGGGACTCCGTTGATTATACTTGATGGTAGGCAGAAATAAACTTCTCTTATGTCCTCATGCATTTGATACTAGCCTATTTTACGGCAATCTGAAAATTATTGAAGACATCAATAGCCCCTTTAAAGTAATCATTTGTAATTACGCGTTGTCACAACAACTTGCGACCGTAATATGGGAGTATGCTCACAGTGGTTGGTTCACGAAACGCATTATTTTCAACAATTCACCAGCGAGGTGTCGCATATAACATTGATAAACACAAAAATAAATACATTCCGCGTCGCTTATGATACGAACAAAATGGGAATTCGAAACTCAAATTTGCCACTGTCATGCAAAGAACAGTTTGTAATTGCTACTAATATGCGGCACAATTAAATGGAAATTAAATATCATGCGATCCCCTTTATTTACCAGGAGAGAAATAGGGCGCTTTTACATTTCCGAGCCGGTCGTAAGAGGGCTCCCTGTAGAGTTCTGTGCGATTTGCCTGATTCCTTAGGGAGACGGATTACCGGCGTAATTATTTCAGAATTATCTCTGTCATATTACAAGAAAGTAATACCACTCGGTTATTAATCACATTTTCTTTGTCGTCAAGAGATATTAATGAAACTGTAAATGCGAGACAAATGCCTCCTAAAAATTAGGTTTTTCTTGACAACATTTCCACAGAAGATTGACAAAATAGGGTGTGAATATAAACTAAAGAAATATGGATATGTCACGATTCCCAGCGCTTTTAGCTAAGCTTTTGATAAGCAAAATTTTCGATTTTTTCTTTTGAAGAGAACACCGCCCATAACTCTTCTTTATAGGACATTCATGAAACGATAAGGATTAAAATAAGTAGAATTCAATAAATTTGCTTAAAAACGTGCAAAGAAGGACTTTTAAACGAATTTAAAAATCTATTAGCGCTTATCGGCAGTTCACGAATATTTAAATTATTTGCACTCGCAAAATGTTGTTTGTTTACTGATAATATTTATGGCATTTGTCTTTAGAAATAAACCGACTCTGCAATGGCAATGTTTGTTTCTTGCATCCGATTGAAACAATATACTTCATTAAGCTTCGATACCATTGGGCGGCATTCTCTCCCGCTAACAATGACTTTTGTGGGATATGAAATACGAAATAAAACGGAATCCCCTATCATATAATCCGAACCTAGGGTTGTTTAAATACCATCAATAGAGCCATAATTGATAGCGAATACAAAATAATAAGTTAAGCTTGTGGTAATTACTTCTGTGATTCCCTGGAGTACTTGGTCACAGATCGTCAGACAAAACTCTCTGGTTCCATTACCGGTCATACAAAATACCACTTACCTTATATGGGCATACGTCCTCTTGTAAAGGTTCTTTAATAAATTCTTGCTATTGTCACTGTCGTAGCATCTTATGGCTAAGTTTGTTTTCCTTACCAAATACGGCACATTAGATGGGCAACTTTGATCTTTTCGATCGTGTGTGCAAATGAAATTAACTTATTTGGGAATAATCGAGGTTAAGAAAGTAGTTTCCAATAAAAATATTGAAACACAGAGTCAGTGTCAAGAATAAAACAGTAACGATCTTTCAGCGAAAGGCGACTGTTAAAAGTTGAAGTGTGAGACATACATAGACGTTGAAGCAAAATGTCAATAAACATAAATACCAACACATAGAAACGAACACAATGCATAAAAGAACAATGCCGTTTCAATTCTGGTTGTATCTTTGACAGTATGTATACAAAACCAAAAATAGCAAAAGTGTGCATAATTGCCTACATTAAATGCTTACCTTTGTTTAAAAAAGTGGATAAAGATTGTATCATTATTTTAACATATTTTAATTCTAATATTATGTTTGTTCTAACTTTCTTAATTTTCAAAAATTGCCCTTTTTGCAATGTTGATATTTTCACACTTTACTTTTTGTGGCAATAGTAAAATAAATATGTATCATTAAATATTAATATTTTCTACAAATTGTATTGTATAACAGAATGCGAAACATATCAGCATTATATGAACATGTCCTAATGGTTTCCTTGTTCCACAATTCCATCTTTATAGTACCCAATCCTAAGACGTCGTACCAGGCTGAGTTTCGACTAGCTGTACTTTAAAAACATGGACAAGTGAACATATTTTAACAGTTTTATCCGCATGGATCTTTTTCTCATGCTCTTACGTAACTCCATACCCCAGAACCTTGACTCCATAATCCCGACCGAGTCGATAAACGGTGCCAATTTCGTGTCTGGAGCCAGTAGAAATGTCGGTTTGTTTTGAAAAGAATATTTACCCAACATGAAGCGATTTGCACTAGATATTCTGGAAAGGAAACACGTAGCGTTGTGATTAGATAGCAATAATATTTTCGCTGATTAACTATAATTTCGGTGAGAAAACATCGCTGTGCTGCCTAATAACGCTGTCATGGGTTAATAACGCTCGCATATGGAACAAATACATACTACTTAAGAATATCTCTACCAATATGTTTTAACCTTTGCCTCACGAATCAATTGTGTGGTCTTCCGCGCCACAGACGGAGCTTTATACTGGCAGTGCTTCTGTCGTATTTTTTCTTTACCGGATATGGTATACAAAAACAGACTTTTGAACGGCTCCATTGGCTCACATGAATAAAGATAAGTTTATATGAGCAGACGACATCACGTTCCATTACTTTATGGAAGGGTTTCGGAATGACAGGAAATGAATTTGGTAAGAGATAAATAGTTGCATTTTTGGTAATTCAAAGGATATTTTGGGTCAATATTTGTGTCGATTTAAATTGACCAATCCTTTATTTACTAAAGCCAGTTGGGGATGGAGGAATTCATTTTATTTCATTAAAATGTGAGTTAATTAAGACGCAGAATATACCAAAAAGATATTTTTTCTTAAAATGGCCTAACTAAACATATATCTTTTTTAAAAAAAACTATAAACCTAATGATAAAAGTATAATGCTTTTTTAGATTACAGAGACTAGCAAACTTAATGCACATGTTTGATAAAATATATAATAAGAAACAATATTTTTTACAATTATATTTTTATTGTTATCATTAAAATGTATTTACACCTTTACTTATACATTCTTGGAACCCAAAACCTACACAATATATGAAAAATACAAGGCCATGGAACCGTTACAACAATGTTCAAACTCTGAAATTAAGTTGTAAAGATCTAAATTTACACATTCCATCTCATCTGGTTTCATTAAGGATATGTAAGGAAGCAAATGAGACATTTATTATTCACTTTAATTAAAGACCTCGACATTTACTTTGCAGTCCATAACTGTCATGCTCGATTCAACAGAATGCCTCGTGAATGAACTAAGACTCACGACGACAGTGTAATGAGCCTGTATATTAACGATGGCCTTTCAAATATATTCTTCGCCGTCATTGCTTTCAAATAAAACATTTACCAATGCATGGTTTGTTAATCGAACCAGTTAATTGTGACAAAATTATATACGTTCTTTTCAACTTACAAACATCCCATTGCGTTTGTAAGCAGTGCGAAAAAGTGTTTGTTTATTGTTATTAATTTGGTGTTAATATCAAAAGAAAATGTTGAATGTCATGCCATGGAACGAAATCAAGGAATCAAAATGTGAATAATAGCCGATCCAAACGTGTTATTATTAAATGGCCCCTCGGATCGCTTGATACTTTCTTACATCTAGAATAAAACTGGGCGTCAAACGTCAATAGGGCGAAACAAAATTAACAATCAAATTCTGAATACTTTTCAGGTGCCACTGCGGTGTTTGGTTTAAGCTCCAAACACAGACTGTGTCTATGTGTTATTCATCGATGTATCAAACAGAGATTGAATGCAGCGAGAACCTGTCATTATGTGTGATGAATGTAATGGCGGTGTGAGACGGTTCTCACGGTCTTCGATGGCCGTAGTTTCGAATGTCGCTATAGCCCTATCTTGTCCAGGTAAACACTGTCATAGAAACTTTTCTGTAAAGATATGTAAGGCTAAACAAACTATCTCCTTAGACGGGTTTACCTAATATCGTACTCCTTAATTGGCCTTTTAACTTTATTTTGACTCGGTTCTACGGAAAAGGTGTAATTTTGTTCAGCAAACACAACTCCTTGCTCGTAATTATAGGTTAGCATAGTCCGTTTTGAAATTTCAAAACAGTAATTTTTGACACATTTTCAGAATAAAATTGTTTAAATATTAATTCTATCTGTTTAAACAAGACGCTCGACAAATACTCGGCATCTTTGTTAGTTGGGTGACTTTTTCATCTCTGTTATGCAATATCACTTCAAAAACATTCTTGTAAATAATAGCTTATTTAACTTCGCTTCAGCGCAGATCGGGGATGTTTATTTTAATGGCTTTTATTCGAATCACGTGTGGAGAAGGGCCTTTGTGCTAATATATCCCCCCTAAGTATCCGTGTACGTAAGAAGTGCTCATGAAATCATGTTTTCTTTATAAACGCTTTGTTGCGAATAAGCATACAAGAACCCGTGCTGAATTTTGGTAGCGTTATTGCTTAGGCAAGAGTTTGCTATGTCGATTTGAATAATGTTAAATGTGTGTGTGTGTTTGTGTTTGTGTGTGTGTGTATGTGTGTGTGTGTCTCACACTCTCTTTCTCTCTCTCTCTCTCTCTTTCTCTCTCTCTTTCTCTCTCTCTTTTTCTCTCTCTCTTTCTCTCTCTTTCTCTCTCTCTCTCTCTCTCTCTCTCTCTCTCTCTCTCTCTCTCTCTCTCTCTCTCTCTCTCTCTCTCTCTCTCTCTCTCTATATATATATATATATATATATATATATATATATACATACATACATACACCTTATATAAACTGTGTGAATTTAATAAATTCATATTCTTTCTTAAATAGGTTTTCGGTTTTTATGCCTTAAGCTCTCAGTCTTGATATGCTGAATTGAATGTTTAAGGAGGTTTAGAAGGCATATGAATAAGAAAAGAAAGCTCGGTGAAAGATAATCTGTGGCATTGTCATCTAAAATCTGACTAGCTTCACTTGTCTGCATTGAACAGACCAGACTAGCGTGCCAGAGGTCACCAGGAAGAAGAGTCCATGGAGACTTGTCCGATTAGCCAGATTCGAGCAAGCAAGAGAGCGCCGTCATAGGATTTCTGCTTCTGGTGACATCAAAACCGTGCTCCAACGTCCGACCTGCCGTCGACTTTGTCTAACATTTTCGGAGCCACAGAGCATTCACAAAGAAGTTCACAGACCACATCCTGAAAATCAAGAGACTACCAACGAAATACAGCTCATACGGCACGCGAAAACTGTTGAACATATCTGAGATTATACTCATCATCATGAAAACCATCATGACTTCGTCATAACAGTTATAACAGTAAATCTAGTAGTTGTAACAAATGGTGATGCAGCCGCAGATGTGGTTGTTATAGTAACAGTAGCGTCCCCCCATCATCACGATGAACATCATTAACATTAGCAGCTGTTTTGCTGACTATTTCAGAGAAGAAATTTGAAGACAACAAATGTATGCAATAATTGCTATATTGGCCATTTTTTCGGTAGTGTAAAAAGATACACCCCAGTAAGCAACCACGGAGATATTCCAAAATAGATCAGAATAATAAAGTTTAATGTAGTTAAAATCGCTATGCGACAAGAAACTGTTTTATCATTCATGCTTACAACGTTGTGGGAAAACGACTTAAAAGCAGCAGCAAAAGGAATTAAACAACTACAAACATCATCAAAATGATAACAACAACAAAAAATTGCGTGTACTGACTTTACTGATTCTTTACATACAGAAACAGTTCTATGTTCATTTGCCAACAGTCTAATTATCACTTATAGCATGACACTTCCATTCTATAGAATAACATGTTTTTTTACCAATGGCTTCGAAATGTAACGATCAAAACTGAATTGAATTGAATTGATCAAACACATTCCATGGTAAACATACATTCACACAGAAACATCGGTATTTTCGCACAATGTAAAACATACTACGCAGACTCATAAACTTAATGCTAAAACCTTAAAAGTGAGAGCTAAATCGGGAGGAATTTTTAATTGTTTTACTCATATGCGAAATATGCAGAGGTTAACATAACTATGTTTTTTGCGCAGGCAAACAACTTACAACTATTTCAAGAATTTCAAGATCATGGAATATGTCTTTTCTTCGCTGGTCCTAAAATGGTTCAGAGAGAGTCACTCCTTCATAGATGGCGCCGAACCGACCGCTGTGTTCCGACTTCTAGGCAGACTTTGTTTGTTATGCGGTCAGCACCCGGAGATCAACCCATTGCTTGAAACAAAAAAATAATCAATTAGTATCCAAACACTACCACACAAACTAATTCTCACTCTTCCTTTGTCCCCAAATGAGCTCGGCTGCAATATATAATGTTGTATTTAATGTAGGAGAAACGACGACTTGGTAAAATAATCACCGGACAAAAGGTTCTCATATGTTTGGAGCCACGGACCCCTGTTGAAACGTGCATCAGATGTGACAGCACGACCAACAAAGGGCGCGACGCCTTATTTGGTCTGTAATACGGAAAAGTAAAACAATAGCAAATCGATGGTATTGTCTGGAAGCTGTATGAGGCAGAATGGAGCACCTTTGTTAGCATGCCTCCCCGGGCAGAGAAAGAGCCGTAAGTGACCCACAACAAAAGCACATAGCCATTCTTTAATTATACGTCTTAGGTAATACTTTCATGTAAGCCCCTTGTTCTTTTTATCTTCAGTGAAATATGATAAATATACGCACATAAGTAAACTCAATATCGTTTCTTGTTCTAGAAAGTTTGAAACAAGGCTTAATTAATATCGACATATTGGTGACTTTGGCACCGGTGGTCGAATTGCTGAAAATATATAGACAGCATATTTATTTCAATTATACAAATACAATACGTTGACTGAAGACTGACCCGTTTGGCGACTTTGAAAAGACACTTCAATTGGTATTTTAAGGCAAACATAAGGAAAAATTGGGATTGCATTTGTTTCTGAATGGAACTTAAACACGTATGTGTCTCAGTACTTTGTCGTAGTTTTATATGAACTCAAAAAACCATTATCCAACGTTTTGCCCTATTCAAATCTACGTACGACATCACGTAACGTTACCACGTTACCATATGTTTGGAGCCATATTCCGTGTACATTTCAACACTAATACAATGCTAAAGGAGAGTAAACTACGAAAACAGATGACTTAGTTGTTAATATATTAATTTCTATGGGGGGTTTCTATGTTGAAGTTTTTATTGATCTCGTCAATATGAGTGGGTGGGGTGGACACCACCCCACTTCACACCGTATATACATTGTCATTTATAAACGGGGAGATACAAACAAAATAATTAGAAAGTTTATAACAAAAAACAACAATATGACTTCGAGTAATTCTAATAATAGCAAAAAGGTATGTTCATATAAACAACCCTTTAGGCAAAACTGAAAAACAGCCATAATAAGACAAAGAGAATTTGATTAATGTTATCCTTTGGGACTTTAGAGTAAAAACATTAGATATTGCCAAAACAAATAAATATACAATAATTTTACTTACAACAAGTGCATTTGTGTCTTTTTAACTAACGGTTTGCAATTTCTGCTATATACCTGCTCATGTATTAACAACGAATATGACAACTATTTTGTTAGATGTGTGTGTGTGTGTGTGTGTGTGAATGCGTGCGTGCGTGCGTGCCTGCGTGTGTGCGTGCGTGCGTGCGTGCGTGTGTGTGTGTGTGTGTATGTGTGTGTGACCAATACATCATTATCCATCACTGCTTCTACTGATATAACCCGGTAAATGGGTTACTTTATCGGCACGACTGTGGTAAGGGGTGCTAATAAACTGTTGGTTGTTTTTTTTAAAAAAAGCTTCCTATGATAAGTAAACATAGATAGGATTCACCGTAATTTATAAGTGTTTTTTGGTATTACGTGACAGCTCTTCCACAAATCTGCTGCATCAACGACGTGCTTTTACTGTTATTTTATTGAAAGCAAAAGGGGGGTTGCCTTTTTAAGCTGTTTTCTAGTTTAAACTGTCAGCTATTGCCTTTATCAAGTGATACACGTTAGACGTGTAATTGTTAAATGGAATATGCATTGATCTGCTTTGAAATTAAACCTAAGTTTAATACAGATAAATACAGGGTCAGTTTTTACCTGGTTTTGTTATCTTACCGACTGAATTGTGAGTGCATGGGTATCTCTTTTTATAATATTCCCAACAATTGCCAGTAATGTACATTTAGGTCGATAAAATGTAAACGACGAGGATGGGATTCGAACCCACGCGGGCAGACCCAATGGATTAGCAGTCCATCGCCTTAACCACTCGGCCACCTCGTCTTCATGCAGTACCATTGACAGCCGTTATCAAAATAGAATATATTATATAGCAAGCCAGTACAGTCACCAATCTTGTTATTTCATCAGAAATACATGTTTATGTTATTTAACTCGCAACGACACAATTATGGTAATTTAAGTGCCGCCCAGCTCTTATACGTCAAGAAAGATCTCATACAAATGTCTGGGTCGAACCACACGCATAGCATCTAAAGGATCTCCCCACAGTTAAGTATTCGCAAGGACCGAGACTCGAACACAAGCATGCAGTAAGCTTTATCCACTAAGCCATGCCCTAAAAATAAATACACAAACAAACAAAAAAATATTTCAATATTAATTTACAATCACACCTATTGTTCTACAATGTTAATCAAACACATATTCGAACTCTCTTTTTACATTATTCATGATCAGTTGCTTAGACATATTGCTACAGATGTAAGAGAAACAAGTGTAGATCTTGCTCCTAGTGGAAGACTTATTCCTGCTTAGCAGGGCAAGAGTTAGGCACTTTTAATACAATCTTTAGAAACTGTGAACTCATAATTTATTTCTATACTTAAGATATAAACAGTTTTCTATCGTAGTCCAAGTCCAGATACAGTTTTAGATTTCTTTATGTGCATGCTATGAAACAGAAGTTTTACAGTTTACATCCAAGTTTTATTTACTATACATTGTGTTATCTTTTCTTTTTTTTTTAACTTAACGTTCTTTTTATGAACCTTAATATATCAATTGTCATATTGTTCGTTTTATTTAATGTATATGTTTTAGGAGACAACTATATCTTTTGTTATAAGTTTCCCAGTATTTATTCCTCAGTGGGACTCCGACGTGTATTTTTTTGTTAGCTTAAGTCTTCCATACTGTGATGATGCATAGGCTGTAACTATTGTAACGAAATATGTCATGTGTTTAATTTATGTTTTATGATAAATTCTTGAAGACATGTACATGTCATGTTCTTTACTAAAATATTTATATAAACAAGATGACATAAGACTTTGATTATCATACCGGTAATTTATATCTAGATCTTCTAATATATTATTATTATTATTATTATTATTATTATTATTATTATTATTATTATTATTATTATTATTATTATTATTATTATTATTATTATCATTATTATCATTATTATTATTATTATTATTATTATTAATTAATTGAAGATTCGGGTTCGAAAATGTATCTGCAAAGTATTTACACAATAATAGTATACTAAACAACTTCGCAAACTCCACTTTCTATTTTTTAACTGTTGGGCGTCTGTGTCCGAACGGTTAGAGTCGCTAACTTGCAACTCCACACCGCCGGTCGAGACAAGAACTTTCATGTGGTGAGGTTTTCCCGCTAACTTGCGGAGCGCCAGTGGTTCTAGGTCTGGTGTCTACCTCTACCAATAATTAGCTGAATGTCGCCAATATATTCATAATTGTGCCGGTGCGATGTAACAAAAAACTAAACAAACAAATACTATTTTTAACTCATTAACTCTCAGCACATACAAATATATATATATATATATATATATATATATATATATATATATATATATATATATATATATATATATATATATATATATATATTGTATTTATATTCGATGTTTAATCATGCAAATAGTGGATATATGCACACTTTTCATTAAAAAGAATCTGCACACCCAAGAAATCTGTAAAAGCCTAGCAGTTTTATTGAGAGTTAAAATACAAATGTCTTAACGCGTTGAACATTGTAGAGAAGAAAATAGTGGATTTGATTTTCTAAATTGTTAAAAAAGATGTTTCCTTTGCAAATCAATATTACTAATTTAGAGAAAAAACATAGGCGCAACGATTTAAAAACATTGTAGTTCCATGGACTGTTTTAATGACTTAATTCACTAAACTCATATTTTTAATTAAATGTAAACCTAAACAATATAATGGGTAATTTGTATGTTACTGATCCTCCAAGTGAGTTTTTCTTCATTCTATGTCGAGAACTAGCAAAAAAATCAAAAGCACGTGTCCTTTTTGCGTTAAGTAGGTCACCTGTTGGCCACGTGGTTTGCACTTGCGCTGATTGGATAAACCGGGTTATGTAAACAGACTTAGCCTACAGTTTAGTAAACGTCCTACGTATTTGATATCCACAGAAATAGACTCAAGTGTAAAAGTCAGTAAGTTTGCTTATTATAAATAAAAAGAAACACTTTACTTCCACACAGTTTTATTGTGTACAATGTTTCATTGTTTCATTATTGTATATTCATTTTAATCTTTAATCGTCTAAACATGTAAATATGTGTAAAGACGGTCAATGAGAACCGTGCTTTCACTTTAAATGTATCCGTTTTAAATGCTTTCGTCAAATTTGTAAAGTCTTAAAACCGGACCTGGTAGCGCAATCGGTAGAGCGTCGGCTCCAGGTACGGGAGGCCCCGGGTTCGATCCCGGGCCGCGACATACCATAGTCGTTAACAATGGTAGTGGTATAGCTCCCTTGCTAACGCTCAAGCAAATATAAGGGTAGTACCACGACTGGTTGGCCCGGTGTCAGGATAATGTGACTGGGTGTGGTATCATGCCAGGTGTTCACGGCATGCTATACACAGTGAAGGCAGCACGATATCTGCTTCAAGTGGACATCGTCTCCAGATAACTGAAATACTGTTGGTGGGACGATAAACCCAATAAACATAAACATAAAATCTTAAAAGCATGTCAATATAAACAACATTGTAGATTTCTGTTACTATCGTTGTCATTAATATTAATTGGTCTTAGCAAAATATTTTATCCTAAACAAAACTGTTATATTGTACAAAAAACCTCTATATTCAACTCTGTGCAATCAGTTGCCTTAAAAAAATTCCTTGCGCATTTATGACTTTAAAATAATAACACAAAAATATGGAATTAAAAAATGAAATCTTCAACGCTTGTAAATTAATTTAATATGAGAATAAATACAACTTCATCTAAATGGTCGATTTCATTAAGGTGTTGTTGTTTGATGTTGCTTTTTTTCCAAACCAAAAACTGGTTTATTGTGTAAAATGCGCAATTTGTATTTCATTCCGCACAACTTGTAGTTTGAAAATAAATCTAACCAACGCATTTATGCATTGTAAATTATTAACACAAAAATTGAATAATTTGAGAGTAAAACCAGTACAACAGTTTTAAACAACAATATGCGCAGATGCGCAAAACTTGTATTATGAGGCTGTTTATAACACAGATAGTCTAGGAATTACATGTTCCGACAAAATTATACTAAAATATATCCCTGCTGTTCCGAGGATGCTAAATCATCCGGTAAACATGCAATTACATGTACTTGTAATTTCGTGACTTTGAACCCTTCCGAAAAGCAAATTACAGACAATAATAACAAGATAACAATGTGCATGTTCTGTAAAACAAGAGGTTTCTCTGAGATTAAATATTCATAATATTTTTAAACGAATGGCGATTTCTGATTACACATCGTGTGTATACAAAAAGTGTCTGGGATTTTTTAGATTAAAATGTTAAAGTTTATTTATTTATTTATTTATTTATTTATGTATCACACTTGTGTCGTTGTTGTTGCTGCTATTGTTGTTGTTGTTATTATTGTTGTTACTGTTTTGAAAATACTATAGCTTGACCAATAAATGTGTGATTTTTGCGTTAAATTCGGATATTCTTCCATGGAACTCTTCCTTCATATTATGTACATATTTATTTATGTTATAGTATTTTGTTGTTGTTGTTGTTTTGTTGTTGGTTTGTTGTTGTTGTTTTGTTCTTGTTGTTGTTGTTGTTTGTTGTTGTTGTTTTGTTCTTGTTGTTGTTGTTGTTTGTTTGTTGTTGTTTTAATATACGTAGCTTTCCGACGAACTAATCGCATAGTTGATGCAGGTTGTATGTTTAATTTGTTTTTAAAGTTTAAAACGATTGGTAAACATGTAACATTATAGCAGGTATGTCATACACCCTTTTGGAGGAGATATATGAATAAGTTTTGGAAAAATTATTTACATATGTAAAAATGGTCACATTATAGCACCATTAGATAGATTCCTACGCAAGACCTTTCGAACAAACAATAGTTTGCAGATCAGTTTTCATTAAGTGTTTTAGCTTTTCCATTATAGTTGTTGCCAGAAACTGGGAATAAAATGAAGCTAACAATAATACTCTCGGCATGGGAAACCCAGAAGAACGCTAGAAGAAAAACATAACGAAATATTAAATAGTAACAATTCATTTTATTTAACATGGAAAGGTAAGTTCAATTGACGTCGTGACCCCTTCAGGACACTGTCGGATCAATACATTCACGTCAGTCATGTAAGTAGAAATGTATGTGGGGGAGAAGGACGACTGATCTGGATTTTGTTAAATGCTATATTATTTTAATTAATCTGAAGTCTTCTGACCGATCCAAAATACCTATAATGTAAACACTAAATGTACAATATAATTAAAACTCCAAGAACAATATAACATCTTTTATTTGATAGGTCAAAATTATGACGTTGATGGCCGTGGGCCTGTTTACTGTTGAATAATGACACCAAAATTATGTGTAAGATAAATAAGTTGAAATATAAGCGTCTATACCACAACTTTACAACTTCAATAAACATATCAGTGACCTTTTTTCCATGTTATATCATGGATGAAATGAAATCAATACATGTGTATATCGTACTTAGATATCATTACTGCTTATACTAGTACCTTGTATTTGTTAAACTTGTATGTATACATTAAAAATACACCACGAGATTTTTGTTGTCAATACATTTATCGAATATATGAATTGATACACAACTAACTACACGTGTTATTGTTTTAACTTTAACCTTTTTAAATAAATATATAATATTTTATTTAACATTAATTTCAATACTTACGCAATGTATTTTTCATAATGTAAACACTCAAATATTATATGTAACGTATTTGTGAAACTAAAAGTTCTTCACTGTATATTGATTTTGATAGAAATGAGCTAATGTTTTCATCTATTAATGTATGTAGCTAGTAATGTTAATGACACTTTTTCGATCTATCCTAGGGGGACAAATAAGACACAAAAGCAACAGAAGATGAAAAGTCCGAAATCCGTTGAACAACATTCTGCACTTTTAAAGGTTTCTCTGTATCGTTTGTAATATTTTCCACAGTGATTTTCGAGGAGAAATAGCTACGGCTATGTTGAAGCCATTCAGACTTATATTTGATATTTCATTGGCGCACTAAATTTTGTCGTTGTTTATTGTTTAACTAAAGAATTGGATAAATTAAAAATAATTTGTCTATATATCCCATTTTATCTTTAATAGCTGTCCTTTTTGTAATTTTAAGTTAAAAGAAATTCTCATAAGCTTATATTTGTGAACATACATGACCTTGGTAATCAATTTAATATATAATGCACTAGTAGATCTATTTGCATTACCACAACAACACAACTATTGTTATTATGTGAGTAATAATGATAAGTTAGTATTTTCATAATACTTGGCAATGAAATTTCAAAGACATATGTATGCACTTTGATAAAATGTGTATTTCTATGTAACATAAACTTAATTGTGAGCGAAATCGCACTCAACCGGTCGCGCGACTGGAAATTTGGTGCAAGGGAGACAACTGCAATTTTGTTTAGTTCAACGAGTTGTCCAAAATTTTGGCGCCGTTTTTGACAGCTCTCCGGATGTTGTGGGTTTCAACTCTTTTGTCAATAACATTGTAATTATATATTTTTCTGTAAAGATATGAGTAGTATAAACTACACTTGTAATGACCTTTGGTTTATAAGTTTCGATAGGTTATGTCCCACATTTACTACTATCCATTATTTGCTATTGGGACTCTGTATTGGATTCGCGAAAACTCATAATCTTTATTATTATAAACAAACAAGATCGCAGATTTCCCCCTGCATTCTCATAATATTGATAATTGAAAAGAAATTTCAAGTAAAATTAAACATTTAGTATATTATTAACCTTTCGCACTTGTTAAAATCAAAAATTTTAAACAAAGCTACTTTGTTCAGCAGAATAACTTATTCAATACGTTCAATACCAATATTATAAGAACCTTTTCTTTCAGACATAACATACAAGATGAACCATCCACTGTATGGTAAAAAGAAGAAAAAGAAAGTGCCCTGTCCAAATCCCTTGTTTGAGCAATGGCTTACAGAATGGAGGGATGATGCTGCAGAGAAAAGTATGAAGAGTCAGTACACATATGGAAAGGTACAGCAATTAAATTTCGGTCTCTATTGTTTGTATAATTTCTTATAAGCATAATTTGATTAAACGATTCACATTAAATAGATGGTAAGTGTGCTTTATTATTATTGCTCTACCAATCTCCAAAAGGTGTACATATATCCGGATTTTCCCCAATTTGTCCTTTTTGAGATGGTGCAATTTTTTAACTCTGCTTGCTCATGATGAATAGAGGCAGTATATATACATCTTATCAGGCTGATGGTGGAGCGTCTTTCCTTTGTCGGTCGGCCATGTTCTTCTCTCGTCTGTTGCCTGTATTGTTCTGACGTCAGTAATGTTCTGTCGTCGGTCCTGTTCTGTCCACACACATATATGCATACACGAGTTGTCATACCTATTTAGCATCTGACCAATAGATGTGGTCCATGTGTATATGTGCCCTTTAGGTTAATCTATGTATGGTATAAAATCTAGGTAGGTAATGATGTTACAAAAAATTTGTAAGTTCAAAATGCGAATCTGATTCTACATCAAATCTAAACTTAGGCTCTGCTTTTAAATCTTCTCGACTTGACTCATAATTAATTTTAAAATATCTTTGAATAAAACGAGATACTGTTCCCCAGCTTGTTCTAAATGCAATTAATTTGGTTTTCTTATTTAAAGCTTTGTTAATGAATGCAGATTTCTCTATCAATGTAACCCAATGATTAATATTAACTTAATTACCTGATAATAGTTTAATATCATCAAGTTTGTAATTGTCAAGTTTTTGCAATAATTTTTGACGTGCTTGTGTTATGACATCCGCCATTGTAAAAGATTTCTTATTAAACTAAAGAGTGTAAAACATGGCTAACCTTTGATGATATTGTCATTTTCTTTCATCTTCACTGTTGACATCTCTTTCTTTCATCCCGTTTAACGTTGTCACAAACACAATTTTTTCATCACAAAGTTTATTTCACCATTTAGTTTGCAGGTCATGGCACCAGTAATCCACCCACATGTAACATAATGTGGGGATCTAAACTCACTCCAAAGTCTCATTTGAAGATTACTTAGTTTATTTTATGTATATAGGCTCCTGATGAATAGTGCGGTACATATACATCTTAACAGGCCGATGGTCGAGCGTCTTTCCTTTGTTGGTCGGCCGGTGTTCTTCTCTCTTCGGTTGCCTGTATTGTTCTTACGTCTGTATTGTTCTGTCATCTGTCCTGCTCTGTCCACACGCATATATGCATGCACCAGTTGTCATACCTATTCAGCATATGACCAATGGATGTGGTCCGTGTATATATGTGCCTTTTAGGCTAATCTATGTATGGTATGAAGGCTAGGTAGGTAATAAAGTTCCACCGAAAAATATGGCTATTAGTGCATTATTTCACAAAGTAAATGGTTGTAAGTGTCATGCTTACAAGATCGTTATCCACTAGAACTAAAACTGCAGCAATTTTATGGGCATATAGTCAAGTAATTTTTTTTTAAAGAGCAAATTGCTTGTGAGGACCTGATGACTCACATCATGGTGACTGCTTTCAACACGTGACCTCATAACTTGCTAGCACAAGTTTAGCTATAGTAGGAAATATGTTTTATTTTAACCGTAATCCAGACTGGTCAGTTTAAAGATTTACTTTTTCTTAAACATAGTTTAATATTTATTAATTATTTATTGATTTTCACACAGGTCAAAGTTATTTCCAGTATGTTTTCTATTAAAGATGGTAGCCGACAGTTTTCCAGTATCTAATACATGTCACAACATCTTACTCCATTTTCTGGTTTATTTGTCAGTAACAACTGAGTAAGCATGTACTTTATTTTAAGATGGCCGTTTATAACATAACCTTAATTGTTAGATGGTACAAATCCTGAAATATATTGCTTTAAATGTCCATTATTTTCAAATTTATATAGTAACATTTCAGCTAAAAATAAATATTGTTGTTAGAGCTTATTATTCTGATGATCATGTAACATGAGCCAAAAGTGAGTGATCATGTAACATGAGCCAAAAGTGAGTGATCATGTAACATGAGCCAAAAGTGAGTTATCATGTAACATGAGCCAAAAGTGAGTGATCATGTAACATGAGCCAAAAGTGAGTTATCATGTAACTTTAGCCAAAAGTGAGTGATCACAACATTTAAAATTAACCAACTGTGCAGTGTGGCTCGGATAGGAAATACATTTTTCTAATGTATTTTGCTTGGGATCTTATGCTTTACTTTTCACATAGATATAGGACACAAATAAACAGCATTTTGCAGGATTTCTGTTTAGGTAACAATAATTTATCTGTCTGCATGAGAGGGGAAAATGGTGCAAATGGTCGGATACAACCTTTAAAAACCGGACCTGGTAGCGCAATCGGTAGAGCGCCGGCTCCAGGTACGGTAGACCCTGGGTTCGGTCCCGGGCCGCGACATACCAAATTGGTTAAAAATGGTAGTGGTATAGCTCCCTTGCTAACACTCAAGCAAATATAAGGGTAGTTCCACGACTGGTTGAACCAGTGTCAGGATAATGTGACTGGGTGTGGTATCATGCCAGGTGTTCACAGCTTGCTATACACAGTGAAGGCAGCACTCCAGATAACTGAATTACTGTTGGTGGGACGATAAACCCAATAAACAACCTTTAAAGCAACATTCTCTTTATTTTCAGGCACTTAAGGCATTGAAGAAGTTTCCTTTGCGCCTTGAACGAGGAAAAGACTGCAAGATACTGGAAAACTTTGGTAACCTTCAAATTGACGGAGTATTCTTATTTATGCTTTCATGTAAAATCTTCAATTCACTTTCAGATTATCTAAAAGCTGTGTAAGATTTTAGTCCTTGTGAAAAAAAAAATCTTTTTATAATTTGCTGAATAAATTTGGTTAATCCATTATTTTAATAATGTAATTTGTTTTTGTTCGAAATAATCAATACATGAGAAGAACGTGGATATTTATACACCATCTTTCATCACACATGGATAAAACCTCTATGAAACCTTATCTTTTTATTGACTGTTGAGTTAAAAGTTTGAAATAAATTTATATAACTTTTTATTCTGTAGGTGACAAGATCTGTAAAATGTTGGATGATCGCCTAGACAAACATATTGCAGAGTTTGGCAAAGCTTCCCTAATACCCATGGCAGCTTCAGATTCTTCAGAAGATATATCAATGAACTCATCACCACCAAGAAAGTCTAAATCTGTGAAGACAAAGTCTCCGAAAGGTACATTATACACTAAAGTATGTTTATGTAGTAAAAGAAGTACTCTCTCCATTGTTTTGTTTTTTATGATCTATAACATAATATCTTTTCACTGTCTCACAACCAGCCATACCTCTCGGAGCACCTAACACAAGCAGCATAAACCCTTCCACTACTTTATCTTCACTTTGATTTAAGAAAGGCTGACAACAATATTTTCAATTATTTATTTTCAAAATCTGATTTTGAGAGATATTTTAATTGTATTAATGTACAAAATCGATTTTGTCTCTCATGTAAAATTTAATGGGAGAGATTTTGTCAGCCTATGCTTAAAAACAGAAGAGATTTTTGGGAGGATAACTGGAGCCAACTATCAGCACTAATAGATGCTGATTGAGAGCTTTTACACAATGTTAATATCAATGTACAGTTTTCTTTGACTTAGAAAAGCCTTTGGTTCAGACAGAATTCTGGTTAAAATGAAGTAAATGTGATTGCCTGAATAAAAATAATAATAATAATAATATATGTAAAGTTTTGGAAAGGTTAAGAGTTGTTTGTCTTGTCATGGTTGCTAAATATCCACAAGATAGCTTCATTTACAAGTCCTCACCTTCTTGTAAAGCGTAAAATAGTGTGAAAAAAGTTTCATTTTATGAAAAAAGACAGTAAAAGATTGCTTAAAATGTAATTGTACCTTCTATATAGGCCTTTCTCGAAACTATGTTACGTCCCTTGCCAGATTATGCATTATGTTCCCTAATTTGGAATTTCCAATCAGAGCATCTAAATGACACTGTACACAAATCTTAGTGAATAAAACTCAAAAGCTACCTTCACAGTGTTGGGCAGCAGGTATCAGGGAAGAAAGAAGAGTTTCTGAAAAGTAAAAAAGGCATTAACATTGTGTGTATAAAGATGATGTGAACCTCGTGTGTGAGATGATGTCGAGTTACAATTTCTTGAACCAAGATTACACACTTTGTATTATTTTATTATAATCAATAAATTTATAATGAATAAAATAATCTAATTGACAAAGGATGATGCTACAATACTTCAGTAGTGACAAAATGGTTGATTACTTTGTTCAAGTGTATACCATTTAAAGCATGCAACTGTAAAAACAACTAACGTAAACTTTGGATAAATGTATATCAAGAATTGTTTCTAAGAATTATTCCGGAAGTAAGTTGTATTTATCAAAAGCTTATCGTTCATGTGCAGTACATTAGTGGGGATGGCCTATAGTGAGAAGACATAAAACAGTTTGCATATGCATATCATATATATGTGAGGATGTACTGTTCATTTCATTAACGAGTTATAATTACTTCATACTCTCCATTCTGTACTGCTTATTTATCCTTTTTTCACCAATTTACATGTACTTTCCCTATTCCACTTTGTGGAAGTGCGTGTGCGCTGTGCACAGCCACCAGGAAAGTTGAACATGAATAAAAATCTGGGCTAGCATTTATTTGTTGCAATTTAAATTCTCTAAATCCTTGCTTATGATTGAAATCTTTTGAAATAATATTTTTATAAATTTCAAATCTTTATAAATAGATGCTGCATATGTACAAAAGCCCTTAAAACACGATCAAGATAAACAGACGCTTCACTAAGTAGTTCCTGTTATTCTGCTTTCCGTTGCAGCTGCTGCTCCATCAGTCCATGAGTTATCTGAAGACAGTGATAATGATACCCCAAGGCAACCAAAGGTTACCTCATACCTGTGTCATATCTTTGTATTTTGTTACATCATACTGACACAATTATGGTATTGACGACTCTCAGCTATTTTGGTAGAGAGAGACCTCAGACGTACGTCTTGGTAGAATCGCTGGCACACATTGCATGTCAGCTGGAAGACCTTCACATGTTAATTCTCGCCTCACCCAGGACTCAAACCCACGAGGGGCTGAGTAGTAAAGGTATAGTCCCAGCCTGGACCCAAACTCATGAGCAACTGAGTAGTGAAGTTCTTGCCCCACCCTGGACTCGAACCCACGAGTGACTGAGTAGGAAAGTTCTCAGGCCCAACCAGGACTCGAACCCTCGAGGGACTAAGTAGTAAAGTTATGCCCCAGCTAGGAATTGAACCCACAAGGGGCTGAGTAGTAAAGTTCTCTGCCCAGCCAGGACTCGAACCCACGATGGACTGAGTAGTAAAGTTCCTGGCCCAGCCAGGACTCAAACCTACAAGGGACTGAGTAGTAAAGTTCTTGGACCAGCCAGGACTTGAACCCATGAGCAACTGAGTAGTAAATGTCTTGCCCCAGCCAGGACTTGAACCCATGAGCAACTGAGTAGTAAAGTTCTTGGACCAGCCAGGACTTGAACCCATGAGTGACTGAGTAGTAAATGTCTTGCCCCAGCCAGGACTCAAAACGATGAAGAGCTGAGTAGTTAAGATCTTGCCCCAGCCAGCACTGGAAACCATGAAGAGAGTAGTAGTAAAGTTCTCGCCCAATCCAGGACTCTCAACCATTAGGGACTGAGTAGTAAAGTTTTCTCACCCCAGCAGGACTCGAACCTATGAGGGACTGAGTAGATAAGTTCCTGCCACAGCCAGGATTGAACCCAAGAGGGACTGAGTAGTAAAGTTCCTGCCACAACCAGGACATGAACCCACAAATAGCTGAGTAGTAAAGTTCTTGCCCCAGCAGGACTGGAACCCATGAGAGGCTGAGTAGTAACAGATGATACATGAGCATTACTCTATGTTACTTTACTATTCGGGAATTCTTCAGGGAATATTCTTCAAAATATGCAACACAATTTTTAAATTGTGAGGTAAATTTAAAAGTATATGTTGTGTCTTTGAAAGAATATTGTTAGGAATATCCAGGTTGAATGGTTGCAGCATCGCTTTTTTTCAACATATCCATTAGTTGATATCACTATAAAATGTTGATTCTCTGCTTTATGTTTTTCACATTTACTGATAGCTCTAGAGATTTTTGTTCACAAAACTAAGGAAGAGTACCCATTCCTGAGATATTGGGAATATTTCTGTTAACAACGTTAAGTTTAAAATTTTCAAATAATTTTTATGTTCGAAGAATATAAAAAGTTATTCTCTTAGTATATCTTGGCATTAAGAACTATCAGTTTGTACAGATTTTTGTTTTATCTAGAATATAAATCTCCTTTTGGGCTTTGGATTAGGATTCATTACTGTTATTTTGCATATTTATCTTTAAAAGTGTAAAAGGTTTTTCTTTTTCTTATTGGCTAATATGACCCAATAACAGATAAACAATTGTCACAAAACAAACCTGCTCTATTTATTTTTGATTCTTTGTATTTGACAGAAGCGTCCGAAGTCAGGAAGTGGGTCAGGAGGAGAGAAAGAGTACATCCCCCAGTACCGCTCAGGGCCATATGCCCTCCTTATAGCTCTATACCAAGACCTGAAGGTTAGTAGAAAAACAACAATTTACAGCGTTATCTCGCCAGTTATAATTTTGCTACACTTTTTCTATAAATCAGAGCTGATATAAAATTACCATTAAATAATCTTTATATACCGGTATTTACACAAGTGGCTAGTCATGCTAATTTTGATTTGATAATGTATTGATACTATTTCATTTAGATAAATCATGTGTTTACTATTCCATTTTTATCAGATTTGTTCCCCAATACTTTTCCATTTTAATTTGATATATTAACAAAAGTGTTAAAATATACTATAAAATATGTACAGAACTTTGAAATAAGAAACAAGATTTAGATTGAAATGTAATACCGGTATGGATACCTTTAAATATGGATATCTTTAACAGTACAGTTAAGAAGAATCTGTCCAATATGTTATCCAATAGGATATTTTACTTTTAAAATGTCTTTATTTGTACTTACACACATGTAATATTCTCTGACATTTTATGTCCTACTTTTTAGAGGATTTCTCCAATTCTATTTTTAGATACCCCATGTGACCTTGGATTCCTAGTTTTTATTCCTTAATACTTTAGTAAATGAGGTCTGATCTACATTATCCTGATAAAGGCCTGATGATGGGTTGATACTAGAAGATAATAAATTTTGTTTTTTACAACCGATGTTGATGGTTTGTTCCACTTTCTTTTAATTATTTAGGATTCAAATGTCTTTTGAAGCAAATACTGGTAATGAATGTTTACACTATTTTTCATTTTAGAATTTTTGTAGCATAAATGAAACAAATGCAAGTATGTATTCAAGATAATTTATTATTTCAGAATGCCAACTCTCTTGGATTTATGACCAAGAGCAGTCTCATTACAAAAGCCCAACCATTGGCTGACAAGTCCTTTACAATAGTAAGTGCATGTATATATAATTACAGGATCAAACAGTAACAAACAGAAATAAAAGGTAATTACTCCACCCTTAGTACACCTTTGTACATTTAACCTTAAATTAAATTTAATATTTCCTCTATGTTTAATATTCAGATTTGTTTATTTTATTTTCATCTCTATTTAATCATGATAAAATATTTGATATTAACGTTGATTATTTATTTTTTTCAAATACATCTAGTGTACATGCTTATTGAGGAAAAAATGTACTTAGTAATTAACCCACTGCTATTCTTATATTAAGGGAAGAAAGCAATAAAAAATCACATTGTTAGTATTTTTTCTCACATTTTCACTTTAAATCAGTGACAATTATCATCAATAAGTGAGGTAGATGTTGTTTTTATTATTCCATTTGATGTGTAAACACCCTATCCAAGTGTTATGTGAAATAATGTGGAGATGTCACTAATCATTGTCCCTCTTACATGATTTATGATGACACATGCAGATTTTCATGTTCCACTGATTTTCCTCAAGTAAAGGAACAAAGCAGGATCTGATCTTGATGCTTACGTTATGATAATTTAAAGATGTACCTGTAATTTCATGATGTCATTTTTTTCTGACAGTATGAAAAGAATCTGCCCTTTATACCATCATATAGGGGACACCCATGGCTGAATGCCTAGTGTATTCAACTTCCAACTCCTCAATCCTTCACCATGTTCTGTTGGAGTCCTGATCATGGCATAAACACTCTTGTTGAAGGTCTTCCAGCTGGCCAGCGGAGTGCCTGTGGTTTTAGGCATTTGTCTAGGGTGTTCCTCAACCAATACTTAGAACTGGCAGCAATAGCTCAGGTGGTAGAGCATTGGCTAGGGGATTGGGAGGTTGCTGGTTCAAACCCCGGCCGGGTCAAACCAAAGACTTTAAAGTTGATAGTAATGGCTTCCCTCCGAAGGCTCGGGCTAAGGGGACAGCATTATGCCTGACTTGCCGGTGTCAGTATAATGGACCAGCCAGGGTCAGTCCCTTGGCACCTCATAAGTGCCCATGTGCTTTAATGATAGAAATTTTGTTGCACAGTATCAGAAAAAATGCCAGCTAATCCCACCCCCATCACAATATTTCGCTGTCGCCAGTCTGACCATAATTTTGTTGGTGGACCATAATTTTGTTGGTGCAATGTAACAAAAAACAAACAACAATAATACCATCATATGGTCTTCACAAGGCCTGAAAACAGTTAAAGATCTGCTCATGTACTTTAATAATGTTGCCCATGGTGTCTGATTTCAGTTCATATTTTAAGCATGCCACTAGTGAGTATATTGTAATTTGATGTCATGTCAGGACAGTTTACTTTCATAAAATTTGCCATTGATTATATGAGTTTGTAGACAAAATGACACTCAATCTTAAATTGGGTTACAGTTGCACACATGCTTTTTGTGATGTAGGATGGATATCTTTATTAATATTTTATCTTCATTAAAACCAAACTCTACAGTTAATGGGACACACCCCCACCCCCCAAACATTCATAAGAAACTTCATTTTAACATTAAATAGCAAGGTTGTAAAATTTCATACCATTTTATATGTACTTATTTATCCTTGTTTTCTAGCCTGATCCTGGATGTCGATACACAGCCTGGTCCTCTATGGGAAGTCTAATCAAGAGAGCACTCGTGCTCAAAGAGGGCAACCCTGCCAGGCAAGTCTGTTTTATCTGTGTGATTTTATGCATACATTGTACTGTCGTTTTGGCTACATCCAGGTCTTAGTGGTGGAGGGAGCCAAAGTAAAAAACTACAACAACGTACACCACATTTTAGCTGAAAGATCAATGACTGAAGACTGTGCGGGTTACAGTTTGTCTCCTATCCGCCTTACCCTTTGTTTCTCAGTTGCATTATAGATGGCTTCAAATGTTTCTTACTTTTACTGTTCATAACAACACCAAGTCAGGATGTCTGAAAGATTGTTGATCAGTTATTATATTCAAGAACACTTTTCTTCAGGGGTATGCATTAAAGGGTCTACATTAAAGTTATATACTGCCTTTACTGTCGTAGGATGTTGAAAATGTTGGACATGATACATCATCATAAAATCCTGGCTTTGAGCTAGCCAGTCTTGAATAAAAGTATATTAGTATAGTGTTAATGATTGCAATGCAGTTTAAATGATTTTTTATGTCTTGTGGAATACAATCTGGTACTCAGGCCCAGGGATCTGGTGCTCTATGTGCAGCATCACATGGTTTCCTCTGTCTTTTAGTTTGTAGAAGTTAAGCTTGACCTTTCATTATTATATTCATAAAACAATAAAAGATGGGACTTGTTAAATAACCTTAGCTGTTCCGTGCGCTATTCAAAACTATAAAATGCAAATCTTCACAGGTTCAGTCTGACAGATGCTGGGAGCCAACTGGCACATAGATTGGAAGCAGTCCAGCCCACTGATTCCATCCACTCAGGTTTTGCAATCTCTCTCCCGGGCAACAGCCCTCCCTTTACCATAGCAACAGCTAAACAACACCTCCCAGGTAACAGCCTGCTCCTTACCATGGCAACAACATATCCTCGCCTCCCAGGAAACAGCCCACCACTTATTAAGGCTCCAACACAAGCAAGCTTTACAAACCTGCCAAATAGGATACACAATGTGAATGGGCAGACATCACAACAAGGTGATGAAACCAAAAAGAGGTAAAGAACATGTTAAATAACAACTGAGTAAAGCATTAGTCTCCGTTCGAATAACAAATTCTTTGCATCAATCTGCTAGTCACTAGAAAAGTCATAAGAAAAAAAATTCAACTGCTTCATTTTTATGCGCACAATCTATCATGTTGCTCTTTGTTATTTTTCTAAGCAAATTCTTCAGTAGAAGACTCCTTCACTTTTCATTAGAAATTCTTCTACTTGCATGGATGACTGATATTGATGGGAGTTATTGTCCTTTGTTATTTTTATAAGCTAATTCTTGTGCCAATAAATCTGCTTTTAATATCCAGCATAATTTTTTCACAAATGAACCATATAAATGTGTACTTGTGGCTGACCTTTGGGCATATATATTGCTCCACTTTGAGGTGCTCATGTTTAGTAAATACTTAAAATATAGACCGTTCGATGATTTGTGGATAAAATAAATTATTTAAGTATAAAGGGTCATGTCAACTATTCAGCTTAATGCATGATTGTGTTTTTATGAAATGATTCAACTGTAACTTCCAGTATGTTGCTTTCAGTCTGAACTACATATATGTGACCAAGGAAGGGACAGAAACTCTGGACAAGGACAAATCAGCCATCTCTATAGGGGGTGGGTGGTACTTTATTTGTAGAAGGTTATCTGTTGAAAGTTTTACCTTATCTGTAAAGGTGATGCTTCTCTATATAGGTGGTACTTATCTGTGTTGGTGATACTTTTCTGTGTAAGAGGTACTTATCTTTGTATGTGGTACTTATCTGTGTGTGTCAGACTTATCTGTGTAGGTGGTACTTATCTGTGTAGGTGGTACTTATCTGTGTGGGTGGTACTTATCTGTATAGGTGGTACTTAACGGTGTGGGTGGTACTTATCTTTGTAGGTGGTACTTATATGTGTGGATGGTACTTATCTGTGTAGGTGGTACTTATCTGTGTGTGTCAGACTTATCTGTGTAGGTGGTTCTTATCTGTGTAGGTGGTACTTAACTGTGTGAGTGGTACTTATTTGTATATGTGGTACTTATATGTGTGGGTGGTACTTACCTGTGTAGGTGGTACTTATCTGTGTGGATGGTACTTATCTGTGTAGGTGGTACTTATCTGTGTAGGTGATACTTATCTGTGTAGGTAGTACTTATCTGTGTAGGTGGTACTTACCTGTGTAGGTGGTACTTATCTGTGTGGATGGTACTTATCTGTGTAGGTGGTACTTATATGTGTGGATGGTACTTATCTGTGTAGGTGGTACTTATCTGTGTGTGTCAGACTTATCTGTGTAGGTGGTACTTATCTGTGTAGGTGATACTTTTCTGTGTAGGAGGTACTTATCTGTGTATGTGGTACTTATCTGTGTGTCAGACTTATCTGTGTAGGTGGTAGTGGTACTTGTCTGTATAGGTAGTACTTATCTATGTGTGTGGTTCTTATTTGTGTAGGTGGAACTTATCTGTGTAGGTAGTACTTATATGTGTGGGTGGTACTTATCTGTATATGTGGTACTTATCTGTGTAGGTGGTACTTATCTGATTGGATGGTACTTATCTGTGTGGGTGGTACTTATCTGTGTAGGTGATACTTATCTGTGTGGATGGTACTTATCTGTGTAGGTGGTACTTATCTTTGTATGTGGTACTTATCTGTGTGTGTCAGACTTATCTGTGTAGGTGGTATTGGTACTTGTCTGTATAGGTAGTACTTATCTATGTGTGTGGTTCTTATCTGTGTAGGTGGTACTTATCGTGTAGATGGTACTTATCTGTGTTGGTGGTACTTATCTGTAGAAGTGGTACTTATCTGCATGGGTGGTAATTATCTGTGTGTGGGTGGTACTTAACTGTATAAGTGGTACTTGTCTATGTGGATGGTACTTATCTGTATAGGCGGTACTTATCTGTATAGATGGTACTTATCTGTGAGGATGTTACTTATCTGTGTAGGTGGTACTTATCTGTTTGGTTGGTACTTATCTGTATAGGTGTCACTTATCTGTGTGGATGTTACTTATCTTTGTTGGTGGTACTTATCTGTAGAAGTGGTACTTATCTGTGTGGGTGGTACTTATCTCTGTGTGGGTGGTACTTATCTGTATAAGTGGTACTTGTCTATGTGGATAGTACTTATCTGTGTAGGTGGTACTTATCTGTATAGATGGTACTTATCTGTGTGGATGTTACTTATCTGTGTAGGTGGTACTTATCTGTGTAGGATGTACTTATCTGTGTAGGTGGTACTTAACAGTGTGGGTGGTACTTATCTGTGTGGGTGGTACTTATATGTGTGTGGGTGGTACTTACCTGTATAAGTGGTACTTGTCTGTTAATGGTGATACTTATCTGTGTAGGTGGTACTTATCTATGTAGGTGGTACTTATCTGTGTAGGTGGTACTTAATGGTGTGGGTGGTACTTGACTGTGTAGATGATACTTATCTGTGTAGGTAGTACTTATCTGTGTAGGACGTACTTATCTGTGTATGTGGTACTTATTTGTGTGGATGGTACTTATCTGTGTAGGTGGTACTTAACAGTGTGGGTGGTACTTATCTGTGTAAGTGGTACTTGTCTGTTAATGGTGGTACTTATTTATGTAGGTGGTACTTATCTATGTTGGTGGTACTTATCTATGTAGGTGGTACTTATCTGTGTAGGTGGTACTTAACGGTGTGGGTGGTACTTGTCTGTGTAATTGATACTTATCTGTGTAGGTAGTACTATCTGTGACGGACGTACTTATCTGTGTAGGTGATACTTATCTGTGTAGATGGTACTTATCTGTTTGGTTGGTACACTTATTTGTATAAGTGTGGGTGGTACTTATTTGTATAAGTGGTACTTGTCTATGTGGATGGTACTTATCTGTGTAGGTGGTACTTATCTGTATAGATGGTACTTATCTGTGTGGGTGGTACTTATCTATGTAGATGGTACTTATCAGTGTGGGTGGTACTTATCGGTGTAGGTAGTACTAATCTGTGTGTGGGTGGTACTTAAGTATAAATGGTACTTGTCTGTTAATGGTGGTACTAATCTATGTTGGTGGTACTTATCTGTGAAGGTGGTATTTATCTGTGTAGGTTGTACTTATCTGTGTAGGTTGTACTTATCTGTGTAGGTTGTACTTATCTGTGTGGATGGTACTTATCTGTGAAGGTTATACTTATCTAAGTGGATGGTACTTATCTGTGTAGGTGGTACTTGTCTGTTTAGGTGGTACTTATCTGTGTAGGATGTACTTATCTGTGTAGGTGATACTTATCTGAGTGGGTGGTACTTATCTGTGTATGTGGTACTTATTGGTGTCGGTGGTACTTATCTGTGTATGTGGTACTTACTGGTGTTGGAGGTACTTATCTGTTTCAGGTGTTTATCAGTGTGGGTGGTACTTATCTTTGTAGGTGATACTTATCTGAGTGGGTGGTACTTATCTGAGTGGTACTTATTTTTGTAGGAAGTACATTATATGTAGTAGGTGGTACTTTATCTGTAGAAGTGGTACTTTGTAGTAGGTGGTATTTATCTGTGGTAGGTGGTTTCCAGACAACTGAAATACTGAAGGAGGACAATAAAACCAATTAATAAACTAAAATAATTAAATTCATAATTCATAAATTCATTATAATAATAATATTTAATAATATTTGCATCCAAACATGGTTAATTCATGGTCATTTTGTATTTTTGAATTGATATAATCACTTATTAATAATTGTCTTTATAAAGTTTGACCCCAAGGTGTTAACTGGGTTTTGGGGAAAAGAACATCTATAGAGAATTTTGTATGTTACCCAGGCTTCATTATTATCATTATTATTATTATTTTATTTATGTATCTGTCCTAGTTAGCAATCCTTTAGTGTGAGTGGTCAGTTATGTTTTGTCTAGTAATGTGTGTCCAGTTTGGTGTGTCCAGTCTCTGTCCACTGTGTCTTGTCTGTATTGTCTTGAGTGAGTAGTGTGGTAGAACTGGTTTGGTAGCTTATCTTTCTAAACAGATCATAACAATCTAAAAATACTAACCAATCAGCATGCATACTTCTTTTCAGTCTCAGAACTAACATCTTAATTAAACTTCACTTTGGGCTAGGTCTTCGACCAGTAAGCATATGTTTTGCTAAAGAATTAAATTTTTGAATATAGTATACTGGTACTTTAAGAACTGCTGCCCGGTTTGGTGTGTTTATTTCTATTGAGGTTTTAATATAAATTTGTTGTTGGTTTTATATAACCTCAGTTAATAAGAAAAATAATATTGACGTGAAATAAAGAAACTATTGAACCTGCACCGGAACTGTTATTTTTATAACCTCCGGTTAACATGTAGATAGTCACAACATTAACATTTACATGTGTTCCTGTACACACTTAAATTATACAAAGCTTAAGTTGTTGTTTTTTCAAAATTATATGTGTCATGCATTGTTCATAACATGTTATGTGGTATATTTAGTTTAAGTTTCTAATGGTAACACATTATCAATGTGATTGACTAACAACTATGTACTTTGCTTCTTGCACACTATTTCAGATGACATGGCAGTAGGTTTTTTGGTCAAGTGTTTATACACAGACTTGATACAGGTTGGAATACAGTACAAACTCAACAAAGACTTGTAAGTTGTACTTTATAGGTATATTGTTTAGTTGTATAGCACTTATTTTAGCAAAAAAGAATATTGTCTTTTTAAATTCTGATTTTTCTTTTCAAATGTTAAAATAGGAAGGTAGCGCCCATGGCATAGTGGCAGAGAAGCCGTCTTGTAACTCCTCTGACCATGTAGTCTCTCACCGCGTGGGTTCAAGTCCTGTTCTGGGTGAAGGACTGAATGCAGAAAGGTTTTCCAACTGACCTGTGATACACTTATGGTTCTACTTCCATCAAAATAACTGGCAGTTACTATAATGATTGTTATTGTTCACATTTATGTATTTCAAAATCAAAACAACATAAAAAAGTGAAGACACATGGATATGACCTTTAATTACTGCTCCTATGTTTCAGACCAGTTGCAGGAGACTATGTATATGCTTACCTTAGCAATGATGATACAGCAGACGTAGCACCTGCCACCCTACCTTGCCCTGGTAATTTGTCATGTAGAACAGATAATAATAACTTTTTATTATTTTTAATATGTGCAGATTATTATTTATTTGTGTGTTGGTGAGACTTTTTTTCATGAAAAAATTTAACTTAAGTAGCAAGCTGGCTGTATGTAGTTGTGGAATCACATGTCATACTCCTCTGACCACATAGCTTTTCACCACATGGGCTTCTGGTCTTTTTTGGGCATAGGATTTAATGTGGGAAAGTCTTCTGGCTGACCTGCAGTGCATGGGTGGTTCTGCCAATACATCACTGTGATGTATTTAAAAAAAAAATAATAAAAAAAAAAAAAATACTAAAGCCAGAAACAGAAACAACCGCAAAGTTAAACTTCACTTGTCAACAAGAAGTTCATAGCTATTGATTGTCTTTGACTTTTTTTGTACATTTTATAAAATCTCAAATCTTTTAAACCTTAATTCATAAACGTTTACCAGTAATTGTGTTTTTTTATTACAGATCAAGTTTTGAAGCTATCAAAGGGAGACAACTTTGTTTTACCCTCTGATCCAGCTGTAACACAGTTACTTCCCTTAGAAGAAACAAGCTTTCCCCTGTCTTCAGTGAAAAGTGCTGACAGGTGTGAAAAAAAGTCTGCAGAGGCAATAGTGATAGACTCAGAGGAAAGCTCAACTGATTCAGTTCCGTCTTTTAATAATTTTAAAACTAAATGCTCACCCAAACAATCAGCTTGTGATTCATCCTTTGCAAGTGCTCCTGCATCTGGAAACAATTCAGAAAACAGTAGTTTAAGTCTCCTAGAAAGACTAGCAAACAAAGGTGTCACCATAAGTGATAATTCTCATTCCAACGATGTAAACAACCAAAGGGAGGCTTTTCCAAAAGTTACGAATGGAATGAAAGAGGACTTTGAAATGTCCACTTCCTCAGCAAGACTGCCAGCATCTAGAGTAGACTTGGTCGATTCCCAGGAAAGTTCCCAGCATTCTGTTCAGAGCCTGACATCTGAAGACACCACAACCAGCCAGGTGTCATCTTTTGATGCAGACTTTGTGCTCTACCCCGGGACCTTTGAAATCATCCTCTGTGTGGATAATGCTGAGTTTTATGGGGGGTATGTTGAGTTTGATTTCATTTCTTAACATAAGAGAATACATATGATATTCTACAGGATGTAGTATTTAACACAACTGAATATGTTCAATTAAGAAAGATTGTGTATTTTAATTTATATTGTGTCTGTTTCAATTTTGTGTGATGAAGTATTTTTATTTATTTTGTGTCTGTTTCAGTTTTATGTTATAAATCGGGGAGAACTTTGTTGACTTAAAAACTTGACTTTGTGCTTATGCAAAAAATGTTGTTTGTTTAAGTGTTGGTAAATAGTTTATTGCTTATTATAAGTCATTTTCACCTCAATGGAATGTAATCATTTTACTATACCAATTTCATGAACAATTCTTTTTATAAATGGCACTTTTTTTATTTAAGTACTAAGTGTGGCAGCAAGAATCTTTTACCGGACCTTGTGAAGAATGGCGTGAACTGTGACTTACGGAAACTGCATGTTGGTGACATGTTATGGGTGGCCAGGGAGAAGTCACTGCCCAGACATGGTCAGTGTGGGTGTTATTCTATGTTTACATAGTGTAGATTCAGATAAGCAAGCTCCTGTAAGGAACTCTGTGATCAGGATCCTGTGAGGAACTTTATGATCAGGATCCATGGGGAATTCTATGATCTGGATCCATGGGGAACTGTGTGATGAGGATCCTGTGAGGAACTCTGTGATTAGGACCAATGGGGAACTCTGTGATCAGGATCCATGAGGAACTCTGTGATCAGGATCCTGTGAGGAACTTTATGATCAGGATCCTGTGAGGAACTTTATAATCTGAATCCATGGGGAACTCTGTGATCTGAATCCATGGGGAACTCTGTGATCAGTATTCATGGGGGAACTCTGTAATCAGGATCCATGGGGGAACTCTATGATCAGGATCCATGGGGAAACTCTGTGATCAGGATCCATGAGGAACTCTGTGATCAGGATCCATGGGGGAACTCTGTGATCAGGATCCATGGGGGAACTCTATGATCAGGATCCATGGGGAAACTCTATGATCAGGATCCATGGGGGAACTCTATGATCAGGATCCATGGGGGAACTCTATGATCAAGATCCACGGGGGAACTCTATGATCAGGATCCACGGGGGAACTCTATGATCAGGATCCATGGGGGAACTCTGTGATCAGGATCCATGGGGGAACTCTGTGATCAGGATCTATGGGGAACCTTGTGATCAGGATCCATGAGGAACTCTGTGATCAGGATCCATGGGAAACTCTGTGATCAGGATCCATGGGGGAACTCTGTGATCAGGATCCATGAGGAACTTTGTGATCAGGATCCATGAGGAATTCTGTGATCAGGATCCATGAGGAACTCTGTGATCAGGATCCATGGGAAACTCTGTGATCAGGATCCATGGGGGAACTCAGTGATCAGGATCCATGGGGGAACTCTGTGATCAGGATCCATGGGGGAACTCTGTGATCAGGATCCATGGGGGAACTCTGTGATCAGGATCCTGTGAGGAACTCTATGATCTGGACCCATGAGGAACTCTGTGATCAGGTTCCTGTGAGGAACTCTGTGATCAGGATCCATGGGGAACTCTGTGATCAGGACCCATGGGGAACTCTGTGATCTGGACCCATGGGGAACTCTGTGATCAGGACCCATGGGGAACTCCATGATCAGGATCCTGTGAGGAACTCTGTGATCAGGACCCATGAGGAACTCTGTAATCAGGATCCATGGGGAACTCTGTGATCAGGACCCATGGGGAACTCTGTGATCTGGACCCATGGGGAACTCTGTGATCAGACCCATGGGGAACTCTGTGATCAGGATCCTGTGAGGAACTCTGTGATCAGGATCCATGGGGGAACTCTGTGATCAGGACCCATGGGGAACTCTGTGATCTGGACCCATGGGGAACTCTGTGATCAGGATCCATGGGGAACTCTGTGATCAGGACCCATGGGGGAACTCTGTGATCAGGATCCATGAGGAACTCTGTGATCAGGATCCATGAGGAATTCTGTGATCAGGATCCATGAGGAACTCTGTGATCAGGATCCATGGGGGAACTCTGTGATCAGGATCCATGGGGGAACTCTGTGATCAGGATCCATGGGGGAACTCTGTGATCAGGATCCATGGGGAACTCTGTGATCAGGATCCATGGGGGAACTCTGTGATCAGGATCCATGAGGAACTCTGTGATCAGGATCCATGAGGAACTCTGTGATCAGGATCCATGAGGAACTCTGTGTGTAATCAGGATCCTGTGAGGAACTCTGAGATCAGGATCCTGTAAGGAACTCTATGATCTGGACCCATGAGGAACTCTGTGATCAGGTTCCTGTGAGGAACTCTGTGATCAGGATCCATGGGGAACTCTGTGATCAGGACCCATGGGGAACTCTGTGATCTGGACCCATGGGGAACTCTGTGATCAGGACCCATGGGGAACTCCATGATCAGGATCCTGTGAGGAACTCTGTGATTAGGGCCCATGAGGAACTCTGTGATCTGGACCCATGGGGAACTCTGTGATCAGGATTCTGTTAAGAACTCTGTGATCAGGATCCATGGGGAACTCTGTGATCAGGACCAATGGGGAACTCTGTGATCTGGACCCATGGGGAACTCTGTGATCAGGATCCATGGGAACTCTGTGATCAGGACCCATGGGGAACTCTGTGATCAGGACCTATGGGGAACTCTGAGATCAAGATCCTGTGAGGAATTCTATGATCTGGACCCATGGGGAACTCTGTGATCAGGATCCTGTGAAGAACTCTATGATCAGGATCCATGGGGAATTCTATGATCAGGATCCATGGGGAACTCTGTGATCAGAATCCAGTGAGGAACTCTGTGATCAGGATCCAGTGAGGAACTCTGTGATCAGGATCTTGTGAGGAACTCTGTGATCAGGATCCTGTGAGGAACTCTATAAACAGGATCCTGTGAGGAACATAATGATCAGGATCCAGTGATTAGGATCTCTTTTATTTGCTTTTAAGACTTTTTTCTTGCTACCTTTGCATACAGTAGTAAGCAAAAAGCTAAGATTTTGTTTTACTTATTTATAATTCTATCAAAATCAACAAATGAAACTAGGTATGTGAGCAAATGTTCAAGCAATCAGATAGAAGCCAAATGTTCAAATGAGTGTTTGAATGTTTGGTAACTTATATATTTTTTCACATTTCTTGGCCTGGCACAAAAGTTTTGTATAATGCATGAAATTGTCCCAAATGTTCTGAACCAAAACTATTTGAATGCTATAATTTGCAAATTTTTCATCTCTCATATAAACATTGAAAGATTGTACTGTTAACAGACAAATGAAACTGATGGTTTAATAGCTTGTTTTTAAATCAAGTGATTAAACTTGAAAAAGTCCTGTGTTATTACAATTTCATCAAACTTCTTTATGCTACCACTAAAAGACTCATCAAACCTTAGTTATTTCTTCCTGAAATTGAAGTTTTGTAGTTTGATTACTAAGGATATTTAATAGCAGATGAACATCTTGTCATGGGGGTATAACTTAATAACTCTAGCCATGATAAGACTTTAAGTTTCTGTATTTTAGTTTCTTTATTGTATATTATCAAGTACTTCCATAATGTTTTATAATGTAGGTAAGAGTAAATACTGGTATGACTCTTGGTTTTAATTACACAAAAACTGAAATGAATCTGACATATCACTGCAGGATAATTTTGTGTGTACTTGATATTATAGGTGAGATAGGGCGAGGTGCTGGGAGAGAGCTGGTTCTAACTATGTCATAGAGAGGAAGAGGATGGATGACCTAGTCAGTAGCTGTATAGATGGTCGCTTCAAGGAACAGAAGGTTTGTACATTATATAAAGATCATATCTCATAGAGGGTGATAGCACAGTACTTGTTAACCCAAGGTAAGAAATGTCAGCCTAGAAGTGTATGTTACTATATCAAACAATGTAACTTTATTTCTATGAGGTAAGTATGACAAGAATAAACATGGTTCATTACAAAATTCATCAAAGTCAAAGTAAAATGTCAGTAATGAACGTTATAGAAATTGTTGTATTATACTCCTGGATACAACTTGTTTAGGGTTTGCCAAAATGCTTGTCATTTTCTTAAGTTGTTGAGTCTTCCTCTGACAAGGAGATGACAAAAATTACTTCGGCTATGTCATCTGTTAAGGCTTTTAATGCTATTAGATCTTTTATCCACTTATTGACATAGACTTTGGAAAACCCCACAATTCTATTTTAAGACGAATGTAAAGGCAATACATTGACCTCAGAATATTTTCTTTATGTCAGAGGGCAATATTCAAAATTACTGAATGCTTCTTCAATGGTACATTGAACATGGGAATGTCATGTGAGGTATAATAACATGCATTCATAGCCATTGTGGGTTTGTGTGACAAATTTTATGTAACATGTTGATGCATAGTAATATAAGTTCAAAACAAATGTATAAATAAGGTAAGAGTTTAATCCTGTGTTTAGGCTTGAACTTCAAAGCAGTGGGGCAATTTGACCCATCACTTCTGAAAACAATGGGCCAATTTTATAATTAGTGGTTCATTTAAAAAAAATTAAGAAAAAAACCCTCACCAAAATGGCATCACTCACAGAAGGATATGAACAGGCTTGTTTTCAGAAGCAGAACATCGCGAAAAACGTCTAGAGGGTCTTATGATCAGTTATGATCAACAGAGTTGTGTTCATACCAGAAGTCGTTAGTGCATATCAAATCAATCCAATACTGCCATTTTAGGTCAACAGTTAACAGTTGAGTCGGTCTATTTTTAGCAGAAACTAGTTTGTGTACAAGCTAGGCTTAGAATTACAATTGATAGATACAAAAAATAGAATTTTTTCTTCCGTTTGATTTATTCTTTACTTTTATTAGCGCAGTGCCAAAATTACCCATTCAGTTAAAAATGGGAGCCAACTCTAAAAATTCTGTACCAATCCCGCAAAGGCACACTCTAGCCTAAACACTGTTAATGACTAACTTACTTATAAAAATGGTATAAACTGAAATAACTAAATATAATTACTTTGATATATTATACTATCCTTCAAAGGGTTGGTCTGTCCCTCAGTCAGTATGTCAGTAAACCACTCTTAATTGTGATTACTATATATAAAGACGACATAAAGCCTTCACCTTCTTTAATTTGGTAGATGCATTGGTCATGATAAGTAGCTAACTAGTTAGTTAACCACTATTTGTTTTAGGGTCAGTAGTAGGAATGCCAAGGTCACAGCAATCTTTGACATGATTTTAGTTTCCAATCAATATCTAAAGAAAATCTTAACTTTAATAGGAATATTGGTCATGGTAAGTTGATGACCCTGAATTGTTGAGGGTTCATTCAAGCAAAGGTCAAGGTCACAGGCGACCTTCTGTTTTCATGATAATCTCTTGGATATTGCGGGACTTATTGCCCTAGTTTTAATGATATTACAGATACTTTAGAATAATGGGGGAAGGAGACGCGAAGTCATCATTAACACCTGACTTACAGTTCTTATTAATTTATTTAATTTTTAACATGAATTTATCCTTATCATTCATTCTTTCATATTTTATCACTCCCATGCAGTTTCGGTTGAAGCAGTGTGGCCTGCAGCACCCCATGTACCTGGTGGAGGACTACTGGGTCAGCTCAGCACTTCAGTCTACCAGAGGCAACCATCAAACAAGCCATCATCAACACTCAGGTAAGCCATCACATAGGGGTATCAACACATGGGTCAGTCAATGCACGGGTCAGTAAATATACAGTTGAATCCACAGACAGGTGAGTTCAACTCACATGTGAGTCATTACACGAGTGAATCAACACACAGGTTGATCAACACACAGGTTGATCATCACACAGGTAAGTCAACACACTGGTGAATCAACATACAGGTTAATTAACACACAGGTGAGTCAGCTTATAGGTAGATCATTGTACATGTAGGTTAATACACAGGTGAGTCAACACTCATATTAATTCATCTTTTAGGTGGATTAATATACAGGCGAGTCAACAGACTGGTTTATAAATGCACAGATAAGTGAACACACAGGTGTAACTTAATCATAGATTAACATACAGTTGAGTCAGCCAACAGGTAAGTCAACTTTAACATAGAAATGGTGGTCCACATGCAGGTTTTACCACACACAGGTGAGGCAATACTCAACTGAAGCAACAGCTAATTGAGACAGCACTCAAGTGAGTCTGGGTAGCCAACAGCACCCCATGTACCAATAGCAGATTATGTGTTTTGGAAGAACTTAAGTTTATGAAGGGTGAATGTCAAACAAGCCATTATCAGCACTCAGGGACAGCTGCACATCACACAAATAAAACTGCAGTTAGTTTATTTATTGTGTAAGATTTCTACAGACCTAGAAATTGCTAGAACTGAAATTATTTTGTACTTCATAGGCTATTAATCTTTATGAAATCATTGTGAACAATCATCAGTGCATAGGTGTTCTTTCAATATTGGTTTTTATAAATGTTATTTTATATAAATATAATCGTCTATACCACAGACATTTCCAACTTTTAATTCTAGAATTTTCACTCTTTTGTGTGTCGCATTGTTACATGTACAGGTGATAGATGGGTTCCAGGTGAAAAGGACCAGGGACACAAAGGAGTCTGTTGCCTTTCTTACAGTGTTCACTCGTTATATTCAGAGTTGCTACAGAGTAAGTTTGTGATGTTTGTTACATTGCTGTTTGTGCCTTGCAATCTGATTAAGGGTGTTGCCATCTGATAAAGGGTGGTGCACTTTAATTAAGGGGCTGTCAGTGGCTAAGTGCTGAGGGCCACTTACTTCTCAGCCCAACACGGCATAGGTTTGAGTCTTAGTATTGTAACTTAAATGTAGAGAGGCCTTTAATGTGTCCTTGGTTTAACCCTAGACATTGTCTAGGGTGGAGTCGCCCTCCATAAATAAAAGCTTGATGTTCCTATTGTTGCTGTAATTGTGACCATGGAAATATTTGAAGAAAACCAAACATCCAAAACTGAGTTCCCAGTCCAGATAGCACAGATTGGCAGTGGTATATGGACATTTGCCTCCCCAGGACATCTGTCCCCTGGATATTTGCCCATAATGTTGACTCATCTGCTAAATTTTAAGAAGATTTTCCATCCAGTTTTGATTTAATGGATAATTATTCTTCTAAAATTGGTATTTAAGGTGTCTTATTTTTTGAATCAAGAAAATTCCAAATATAATGTTATACTAGTATCCTCATTAGGAGAAGTCTTTTGCTATTGAGTATCATTTGGAAACAAATTATAGCAAAAGACAATCTATTCGCTCATGTTACTTGATTGGTTTAACTCAAACTATTCCAATTATGTAATTAATTGTTTACAAACCCAACACGTTTAAGAATGCGTTCCCATTTTAGCTGACATTAGAAGAACAATTTCAACTGAGCTTTTCTGATACCTGTTTGTCCGTCGTGCAGCTTTAACAATTTGCTTGTGATTACACTAGAGACAACATTTTTTATCCATTCTTCACAAAATATAGTCAGAATGTTTGTCTGCAAAAAATCTTGGATGAGTTAATAATTGAATCATGTGGGGTCAAAAACTAGGACACTAGGTCAAATTTTAGAAAAACCTTGTGAACACACTAGTGGCCACATTAATGGGCCAATCTTCACTTAACTTGGTTTGAGTGTTTGCCTGCATGAAATCTTGGATGAGTTCCTAACTGGGTAACTTGGGATCAAAAAAGTAGGTCACTATGTCAAATCTTAGAAAAATCTTGTGAACAAACTAGATGCCACATTTATAGGTCATTCTTCACTAAACTTGGCCAGAATGTTTGCCTGCATGAGATCATTGATGAATTTGTAGCTGAGTCACATGGGGTCAGAAAGTATGTCAATGGGTCAAATCTTGTAAACCCACTAAAGAACACATGTCTGGCCAAATTTTCACCAAACTTAGCCAGAAGGTTTGTCTACATGAAATCTTCGATGAGTTAAGAACTGGGTAGGTAACTAGGTCAAATCCTAGAAGATGTTGTGGTCAGCCAAGAGGCCATGCTTGTGATTCTTTACCAAAGATTTTAAAGTCAGTAACTCTTAATTAATTGATGCCAGATATGAGCCTTCTAAAAGCTCTTGTCCTCACATGAGCCATTAAGGACCATCCTGGCCTTCTTGTTCTGCATACTATGCTTTATTAAAATATCACCGAGCTCTTTATAACCAAACAATTTATTTCTGAGTTGCCAGAAATGTTCTATAAAGTATATTGGTTGAAACTGCAAAATATAAATAATTTCACTGCACCGTTCCATTTTTTGTCAATTTTGAATATACCAGTTAACAAATTTTCAAATTGAGCACAAAACAAAAATTCATTTACAAAATGAATAACAAAACTACACGTTTCCTTCTTATTTTGTTAGAGTAATGCAGAAATAATTGTCAAAGTGAAAAAGTAGGAAGAAAAAAAGTTGACTATGCATGCCCATACTGGGATTAGAACCCCTCAATCCCTAGTTTTGAAGCATTTTAACCCTAATTTTGATACTCTTCAAGTGCAGAGGCAGCATAACATTTACTCTACTGTAGGTTATTATGAGTATTGTTTGTTAAAGACAACAAATATTATTTTGTTAATAGACTTAAGTCAGATGGTCTATTAAACACTATTTAAGGTAATCTCTAGCCCTGGCACCCAAGTCATCCTCTCTGGCAACCTCAGTCTCCCGATTTGGAACCAACAGATCTTGTGTATGAAATACATATAATATGTATGGCATAATCATATTTACTTTTATGTACATATGTAAAATTAAACTGTATAACATAGTTTTTGGTTCAGCATGTTCATTTGAAATATTTGTATTAACCAGGCCTGCAAACAGGCTGATAAAAATTAAAGGTCCCATCACCATAGTAAATGTTTGAATCACATAATAAACGAACTATTCATGTACTGTGAAAGCATTTTATTTCGTGGGGCATTTAATTACGTGGAATTCATGGGCAAGACAATCCACGAATTTAAGTTTGTGAAAACATTGACCGGCTGCCGTGGATCAATATCATCAGGCGTGACGTAAGACAATAGGCAGAGTCACTCGCTAATCTGTAGTTTCGCAATTGACCCAGTTTTAGTGTTAGGCCTCAGTTTCGCATCTGTCAAAAATCGAAAGTAATTTTTTTTTTCGTGGGTAGAGCAATCCACAAAGTCAAGTACCCACGAATATGCCCATCCTCTTCAAACGACGAAATTTCTGCCCTACGAAATAAAATGCTTTCACAGTATTTGCAAACTTATCTAAACATTATAGAGTGCTTTAAATCTTTATCTACTGACAGGTATTTCTCTTGTTTCTTTTACTGAAAAATGGGATAAATTGTTTAACTATTGTTCAATAGTGAAAACAGTATCGCCCGGCAACTTCCCCTTGCTTCCTCCTCGCTCCTTTCTCACTCTTAGTTATCACAGAAGTTGACAATTTTGGAATGGCAAAATACAGTTCAAAAGTTAGTGGGTAGAGCAATCCACAAAGTCAAGTACCCACGAATATGCCCATCCTCTTCAAACGACGAAATTTCTGCCCTACGTAATAAAATGCTTTCACAGTATTTGCAAACTTATCTAAACATTATAGAGTGCTTTAAATCTTTATCTACTGACAGGTATTTCTCTTGTTTCTTTTACTGAAAAATGGGATAAATTGTTTAACTATTGTTCAATAGTGAAAACAGTATCGCCCGGCAACTTCCCCTTGCTTCCTCCTCGCTCCTTTCTCACTCTTAGTTATCACAGAAGTTGACAATTTTGGAATGGCAAAATACAGTTCAAAAGTTAATTGTTTATAACAACATGCCAAGGTCCCAAGAGATTTTGCAAGATACTAAGTTACAAATACTGTAGACCCAGATCAACCAGCTCAATAGGAGCTTACTTTGTTCATAATTGGCTATGAATTAATATATCTTACAAGTAAGCAATGATTAATTAAAATGGTGGCTTGAGCAAACAAATATCTGTTAAATATTGTCTGTGTGCAGGCAATTAATTGATGAAAGTAGTAGCTAATAAGTCTGTAATAGTATGGTATTGCTGACCCTTAATTAGTTTGTTTATCTCTACAACACACCTGATACTGATATTTAATTAAAATTCATGTCCCCAGACTGGTGAAGTAGATGCCATATTATTTCCTTTTAGTTTCTACCAATTACAGAGGAAGATGCTTCCTACACATGTAATCTTCAACTTTAATGCTATTTCTAATTAAGAAACATTTATTTTTCTTTATTTGGATCACATACATAATAAATCTGCCACCGACTTGTAGTTCCTCAGCCTTTCACCATGTGGGTTGGAATCCCAGTCGGGGCAAGAATATTCAGGTTCATGTGAGGTCTTCCACTTGACCCACTGTGTGCTGGTGGTTCTACCCAGACATTTGTCTGGGGTCTTCCTTCCTTTCCAAAATATTAGCTGGACATCACCATTAGGACTAAAAGTGTGTCGGTGCAATGTTACAAAAAAACAGAACAAGTAGATAGCTTTAAAATGTATAGTTTATCCGAGCATATTACAAATTAGAACATGTTTGCAGCCAAGAAAGTGTAAAAGATTGTATTTGTGGACTAAGGAGAGAATAAAAAACTAGAAAAATCTTATTCTGTTTTGAATAAACTTAAGTTTATCAGAAGCACAGATTTTTTAAGGATTTTTTTTATTATTTTTTTGTTATTGCTTGTTTCAGACTGTTAATTATATAATACATTTAGAATAACTCTCCTGACATAAGTGGATAATGTCAAACATTTTATTTATTTATTTTATTTCTGAAATGAAAATTTAACTTAACTTAGCATGGTAATAGTAACAAACATTGGTATTTTAATATTTTTAATACATTCATCTACATAAATATCACCATTTTCATGTGACAAATTAATTGGTGGAATAGATATTGACCAACTAAATGTACCATCTTTTTGGAATAAGAATGTTATGTTAAATGTTTTAGAACAAGACCCTGTATGGCTGCAGCTTGGACACAATCAAAGAACTGAAGGTTATGTGTAGTATTGATGATCTCCAGCAACGTTTACCTGTGTTTGAAGAGTTTAACCAAAGCTCTGTCAAAACAAAGGCAAGTGAAAAAAGTATTTTATTTTCTATCATTTATGTTGCTTAAAAAATTGACTTCATTACAATTCATATAACCTGTATAACCATATAACCCTGGGTTTGATCTAGAAATGGTAGTGGTATAGTTCACTTATTAACGCTGAAGCAAATATAAGGGTAGATACACAACTGGTTGGCCAGGTGTAAGGATAATGTGACAGTGTATATTATCATGCCATGTGTTATCATGTCATGGCATGCTATACACAGTGAAGGCAGCACTATATCTGCAGCAAGTGGACACCATCTCCAGTTAACTGAAATGCTGTTAGGTGGGACCATAAATCCAATGAACATGATTTCATGTTCTTGTTCACTTTCATTGTATTGATTGGATTAGTTGTTTGTGAATTGCAAATATGTATGCCTGTTATATATAATTTTTAATATGAAATCCTGTTTGTACTATTGTAGAACTTGACAGTTCATGAAATGTTTGGGAAGCAGCTGATCCAGTTGCATGGGATGTCTGCAGAGAAAGCTCGGGCCGTTCTGGGACTCTACCCTACTTTGCAACAGTAAGTCATACATGTATTACTAAAACCAAAATTTAAACTTCAAAACTTATTTCTATAGTGACATGTTTATTAATTAACCACTAAATTCTTAACTATCTGCACAACTACAGCAGAGGTGACAAGCTTTTTAGCTTCTCATTTTGACAAACAAGGGGAGCTATTGTCAGACTCTCTTGCCAGCATTTGCATTAATTAATTGGCTTTATTGTTAAAGTCCATTTCTTAAAAAGCTATCAAAGATATTCATTTCAGATTAAAAAGTATTTGTTCACTGTCAAAAACATGATGCCATTTTAAAAGGACAGGTAACCATAGAATTACTTTTTGCATTGAGTTATGCCCCTTTTTAATCAAGAATTTTCATTAAAATATTCTGTACTGAGAAAAGTGGACCATACTGATAATTGACAACTCCTATTTACACAAACTGAGGACCAGATAGTGTAGATCCTGATCAGACCACTCCCACAGGATCTACAATATGTGCCTAATTCATTCTTAGCTTAATTTGATCTTTCTCCTGGAACAGACACTTGCATGTATTAGCCGTGACATACCCCCATTATGCAGACTGCCTGTTTTGAAGCTTCTTAATTTAAAATTGCAACATACACATCCTGCAAAATCCCTTAGGAATAGAGAACATGTTTTTTTGATGTGTTATTTTGTTAAACAGGAACTTGCAAGCTGAAAAACGTATCTTAATTAATATTAATAAGCTAGGCTGTCTTTAGCAAGTATAGAGCTTTGCTTTTCATTAGATTTATTAGAAAGTTCCTGATAGTATATTGGCACAACTGAGTGAACTTATTTATATGCTATCAAAATTTAATTATTAGTGATGTTTGTATGCACAACTAAAGAGGACCATTTTGGTATACATGTCCAATGTAGCGTTGTAAAAGTTTGGTATGTTTGAGTTTCATACTTTGAATTTTATATTTTGTTCATACAATATTTATTGTACCCACATTTATGTTAATTTAATTAATTTTTCAAAGTACATGTTATATCTTTTTGTATGTATGTTGTTTATTTATATATAATTTGTATATTAGTGCTCCTGACATATAAGTCTTATTCTTAATAATGCTTTATTAACATTAATAAACTTTTTGTTTATATGTGTGGTTTTCTGTTATATATCAGTCTGTTGGCAGCCTATGGGAAGTGTACTACAGAAAAGGAAAAGGAAAACATGTTGGCTTCAATAAAATGTGGAAAAACTCTTAGGTAAGACCTCCCAAGGTTTATAGTCACTCTTTGGCAAAAGTTATGGTATAATGATTAAATTGCATTTTACAATTAAGCATTGATCAACTTTCCGTTTATGTATTTGGGGAAAGGTTATTTAACTTTACATTACTATTGTTTGTTTTCATTAATATATATTATTTAATGTTAAAATGATATACAGTTATATTAACATTCCCTTTTTTTGTTCAGAATTTTAAAAAAAAGGATGTTTGTTTTAATATTACCCCCAAGACCCTTGTGACATTTGAATGAATATGTGTGAATGTATGACATCACAGCATTGAATTAACAAGTGTGTGTATTCTTTATGTTATGCTGTTGAAGAGATCAAACAACTTTTTATCGCGACAATAGCAGTCAGTTTCATTTGGCCTTGTCTTTACAAATTGTAAACCATTTATGTGTTTTTTTCATAAAAAAGTAAGTTAAAGCAACTTTCTGTTAGGTCAAAATTAATTTTCTTGCTTGCGATTATTTTTCTAAATGCATGCTTAAAACATCAGCAAAAATTACATCTGACCATATAATAAAAATGTCTAAAAATCTATGTCAGGATTGAATCTCATATCTCTGTTAATCATGCTTTATGAAGGCATGGCACTATACTAGTTCGTGGTTTTGCATGCAAGTGAGCAGCCTTCATAATTAAAGGCATCTCGAAACCCTTATATAAGTGACCCCCCCATTATATATATATGAGTGTGTAATTGATATATTCATAACTGTTTCCTTTACAAACTGTGAATGACTATGTTCAACCCCCAGATATAGCATACATACACTTGGATCTTGAACAATACCTGTGTGACAGACACATCGTTACAGACTGTGACAGCCTGGCTTATCAGAAAACAGATGCCCTCACATGCTGGGTGGGGCAATAAATGGGGGGGGGGGTCACTTATATAAGGCTTTTGAGATGCCTTTAAGAGCAACAAGATCAGCAAATGAGATTAAATCCACAATGATGAATCAATAGCCATAAAGGGATTTGTGAAAAAAAAGAGATTTTGACCATAAATTGTTTTTAACACTTTTTTTCCACAAAGAAAAAAGTGGCACTATTGTCATGGTCCTCATGGAAATGTAGGTTAACCATTTTAAGTCAGATTCTGAAAATGTCAGATAAAGCCACATTCATTTCAAAATAGCAGGTAATTATAGAATTAATTTTGGATGATTTATTCTCCTTTTCCAAGTAAGAATTTGCATAATGCTATCCAGCTATGAAAAGTCACTGGACAGATCTAGATGAAGTTTGTTTCGTTTACATTTTACAGGAGCTTAGGACAGGCCCAGAGTCGACAGATCTACCAGCTTTACAACACACTTACAGCCCTGGTGTGATGTTCATGCAAGGTCATGTTTCTAGGTCATCGGGATCAAACACTTTCCTCATTTTTTGTTGTTCCTGTGATTCTTGTTTTCAAAAATATCAAGACAATAAATGAGGTGGAAAATTGTTATATTTGTTATTGGTTTTTATCACTATTTAACACAGTTATTAACTTAAACTTACTAAGTACTCTCATTTTTATGCTCCCCGAAAATATTATGGGCATATTGTGTGTCTGTCCATCTGCTGCCCCACATTTGTCCAGACTTTATATTACAACGGTTTCACATATGTCTTGTATTAAACATAACGCATTTGCTGAGAGTGCAGAACCAAGTCTGGTTATACTTCGTCTATCTGTCGATTCTTGCACAATTACTGTATCCATGCCAGATGAAGTACTGACATTCCACGCAAGTTTATTTAAAATCAGAAAAAATGGTTCGCAAGACAAAATACAGTCAACTCTCGTTATCTCAAAATCGGTTATCTCAAATTTCCGGTTATGTCAAACTGTTTTCTACGGTCCCGTTTTTTTCCCTATAGTTTCTATATAGTTCGACTCCGCTTAACTCAAATTCGGATATGTCAAATTATCGGATATCTCAAAGTAAATTCTTTGTCCCCACACGTATAAAACTGTTGAAATCAGTTGGTCTATCTCAAACTTCAAATTGCTATAAGATGTAAATCGGCAACAATAGTGATTTTCACACCTACCGTGAAACTCGCGAAGATTTGGGCGCGAGTTTTATCGCCAATTATCGGCAATCAGGATTTCACATAATTTAGAGAAGAGGTTAATCGAATATTATTTAATTAGCTGATTTAATGAACAACAATTTCGTTAATCTTTTAACGCTGATTAAAGTGTTTCAGTTTGTACTTGTTGTTGTAAAAGTTTTTGAGAACTTGCAGGTATCAGCTTTTGGTATACAACATTAGGCCATGCACTTACGACGACGCAACAACCTACAATAAAAAGAAGAATATTAAATTACATTGTAAAAACTCTAATAACACTTTAAACATGCAAAACCACACAAACTTGCAGAAACTTAGTTTACAGTGGCAGATATAACAAGGAATTTCAGTCATTACCAGTCATCGTGTAGCAGGTAAGATTTTTATTATTTACACAAATTATCCTTAAATTCGGATATCTCAAACTTCGGATATCTCAAACTATTTTCTACGGTCCCTTGAAATTTGAGATAACCAGAGTTGACTGTATATTGAATAATAGATATATTTAATGAAGGGCCATAAGTCAATAAAATGAAAATAAATGAAATCCTGTCATGAGGGGCCAAATAAATGCGCGATTGGCGTTGGTACTTAAAACCACGTCAAGCTAAATAAACACCGGACTAATAGCTAAGAAATATAGTTTAAGTTAAAGAGATAATTTTAAATCACACCAATAGTGGCGTGCCAACCTAATATGCAATTGATATATAACCGTAATAACGACTTCGGCATTTAATTAATCAGACTTGTTTACATCTACGTTTTGCGGCGCCGTCATACCTGTGAACAATATGCGGGCAATAAATGCCACGTACCTCTTTGATAGACAAAAAAAATGTACCGATACGTCTGATCCAAAAATAAAGGTGAAGGTCTGAAATCAGTATACGAAATAGGCAAAGTATATAACACGTTATGTAAATTGTATCATGAATATGTGGATATAAAATATGAATGTAAATAATACATAAATACGAGGTATGTATGGACATTTAAGTCCCTTATTTTACGTAAAGTTAGACTATTTACTATCGTAGTCAATTGACTGCCCGAAAAGTGCAGTATACGCTCATGCCGTCTTGAAAATCATGTGATCATAATGAAAATCTCGCGTGTGTATATCGATATCTGTGTCAATGTAAAAATAGCCCATAAGATTTAAATGTAATAAAATGAACATGTATTTCTAAAAAAAGTAAACATTCCTTAGATTTAATCGTTTAAATAAAACTTTAACGGTATACAAGTTATAAACTATCAAAATTAAAATCTCATTCGTCGAACCCATTTACGACTTTCCCTCTTCGTGGCAGAGGTCTGTGATCCGAAAAGCACGTGATCTTTAAAGTGAAGATTGTGTACTCTATTTTCTGGTTAAAACAATGGAGCGTAACATTTTGAAGAATGCGGAAAATCGTGCCGGGTTTTATCGGAAGAAGATTTACAACAAAACATGATAACCTGAAAATAAACATTGTTGAAAGGTATGTCTTAACTTACTTGCTACTGTGTGGTACATTCAATTTTATATAGCAGTTTTTTTATAATATATAATTGTAGGAATGAAATGTGACATGTTTCTGCATTTGTTCTAACGCAAACTGGGAATGTTAAAGTTCAAAATGAAGGCGGTCTTTATCTTCCCGTCAGATTCAAGCACCTTAGTCGACAAACGGAACTGTTTCATTGGTCCGTCAATATTTGCTACTTCGTTTTACACAGTTTTGAATACCTTAACGATTATTGAATTTTTCACGTGTTTATTTTATCATACCTTTTATGTGTACCGATTTAAATAATATCAAAATAATGAAAAGTGCTTGACTACAAAGGTTGGATGGAGCCAATTTGAATTTGCTCGAATAACGCGTGTCACCTTGCGTCTATGTCATGTACATTCGCTACACCTTATATAGATATCATCAGTATTTAATTGGTAACTAGTAAGTCATATATAAATAGCAGCAAACCAGTTGAACAGTATAGCAATTTGTGCAACCACATAGCACAACCCATACGTATGTGACAAATTTAATTAACGGACACAGGGGCTAGCTCAGCTTTTAGTTATAGTTTACTACAACGGACATGGAAAGTGGAAAACCTCAACTAATTGGTAATTATTTTGTGCTTCGGCATAAGGTGTGTCGGCTTCCGTGGAATTCCCGTAAAAATAACAAGACATATCCAACCAATGAAAATTCTCGGTACAGGGAATTAATTTTAGATTCTCCATTTATAAAAGTCGGGGGCTACTTACTGCCGACCAGCTTCCAGCTCTGGTTGACAAGTTAACACCACGTGATAAGACGAACATCAACGCAGTATGGACAAATTCGGACTTAGCGTTATGATCATGTCATTGCTTTGTATTAAAGGTATGTACAATTGTTTACTTTAAGAAACTTGACAGCTCAGAGTCTTCTTTTTTAAAAAAGCTGCAATTTTGGATTTATTTTAAAATGTTAATTGCTTAAAAAACATCGATATTTATTGTACAAAAGTAACAAATTTACTAGCTGCAAACTTTACTGCAATTTTATTTGCTTGCTAGTATACCAACTTCTTATTCAATAATTAAATTCTTTCTATATAGCATTATACATACTAAAGTTTGATTTAAAGTATAAGCATAATGGGGAACATTTGTGAAGTAGAAATTGTCTCCCTTGTTATTTAATATCCGAGGTATTCCAAACAGTAGGTAGGTCCTTTTGGTTTGAATTCTTGGACTTTATTGCCTGTTCTTTTGTAGATAATGTCATTACAAAGAGTGAGCTTTCGTACATTTGCATCAATATAAGCTTAAAATTCATTTAAATATTTTTAATAGACATAGATTATGTTATTTAAAAAAGAAAATGGAAGTATTAGTTGAAAATGGTTAACCTGGGTATCACAAGAAAGGTAGAACAGTCAACATAAACTCCATAGAACGCAAGCATAAGAACCGAGTATAACAAATGAAAGGATCGCCTTGCATTTAGGGATTAATCAAGGGAGACTATTTATTAATGTCTCTCATTAACAGATGAGTATACTAGCATAACTAAATTAATTTTGTCTTGATGCAGTTTCATTTTTATTATCCTCTCGCCTACAAAAGTTCGAATTTATCGCTATTTTCACCGCTGACTAGGTATCTCATACTTGTATATTAAATATGTATTTAAGAGAAAAGTCTGTATCCATTTTAATGCTTTATTCGATATTATAAATTACAAATAACTGAGCTCAACAAAAAAAAAACAGTTCTCATGTAAAAAACACACATAGAAATAAACGAAACAAATAAATAATTAATTTATGTTGTAGCGCATATGCATCTGTCAATCTCATTCTTGTATACCTGCTGTATCATATATAAAATTTATTTAGCCTCTCTTGATAAAACTTGATATAACCTTTCATCCATTTACGTCTATTATTTGTCTATTACTTTATTGCGCTCATAATTAATTTACAAAACGAACAGAGAGTACTGTCAGATGATTATGAATTATATAAAAATGTATGTATAGACTACGTATCTCTCACCTATTCCACAAGTGTATGCAGGTGTTAAAACTCTTTGTTCTTAAGTCGTATGTGGTGTTTTATGAAACCACATTTTAATATCTCCCTCCAATCATAATCGACTGGGGATAAAACGCCATCTGCGTAATCATTTGGTTTATTACAGTAATTTTATCTGGCATTTCAGATAATATATTACAATGAAGAACCGTAAAATTGTTCCGTATGCTCTAGATCTAACACGAGTTACTTGTCTAGTGTACTGAATACCAATTTCAGCAAGCAAACGTTTAAATGAATCGTGTTGGATATGTAGAAATGGACATATACTCATGTTTAATAGTTCCCTTCCACAACACGCGAGTTTTTGGCTTCCTTGCTCAATTTGCTGCCGAAGTTTTAATAGTAACTTTACCAAAAACAAAATATAAATTAAATTTCGTCTGCAGTTTTAACACGAACTTGCTGTAATTATCCGCCCTGTCCCAATCTGCCATTGTTGTATAAGCAGTGTTGTCTTTGTAATTAAATCAAACAGTTTACATATTTTTTTCACATTAAAACGTCTTTCTTTAAACTTGGCAGAATATAGAGATTTAATCATTACCTGGTACGCTTCTACTGATCAAGCTTAGTCCAATAATGTTGATCCAGATCCGCAGGATCACTAGAGATATGTATTGCTACATCAACATACATTTAACCACCGTTATGTATTTCTTAATGCACCGTTTCAGCGATCGAGAGCTGCACTGTGCCCCTATGTCAGCAGTATTGTGTGGCCGGCTACTACGATGACGATTCAGTCACTCCCGGCGGGCTCGCCTGTAAATGTCGATGTGAGTATACGCCAGCCCGGCTCTAATTGTGCATTAAACATTGGACATTATCATGTTTTATCTGTTCTGTTTATAACAAATTTTACATTTTAGTTATCTGCTTACACCTTTATAAGGTACATATTGATACAGACTGTGCAACAAATAATGCGATTCTGATCTGGCAGATCCAAGCGACAACTGGCTTATCTTGATCTAAGCTATTTGCACAATCTAGATCAATTCGTGCTTATCAAACTAGGCGTTTAGGCATAACTCCAGGGCGAAAGTTTTAAAATAATATTTTGAAAACTTCATATGCTCACGTTTTTTTGTTGTTGTTTTTTCGTTTGTAAGGGGATGTTACTCTAAAAATTCGACGTAAAGTGTGTTAACCGGCCGCAATAGCTCAGTTGGTAGAGCGTCGGCTTGCGGATCGGGAGGTCGCGGGTTCAAACCCCGGCCGGGTCAAACCAAATACTTTAAAGTTGGTAGTAGTGGCTTCTCTCCTAACGCTCGGGGCTAAGGGGACAGCATTACGCCTGACTCGTCGGTGTCAGTATAATGGACCGGCCGGGTTCAGTCCCTGGGCACCTCATAAGTGCCCCTGTGCTATAATGATAGAAATGTCGCTGCACAGTATCGGCAAATCCCAAATCCCTAAAGTGTGTTACATCCATTGTGGGTAGGTACGAGGGCTGTTCCATAAATCCGCGGAATTCGTTAATATATTTAATATAAGGGATATGAATAAAAAACAAATTATTGTATTTTATTAAATAAAATAGATTGAGCACTTTCTGACAAAAAAGCAAATTAAAAATTAATTATGACCGATTCTTATATAATGTATCTAAAAATATTTAGTTGCAAGGGAGAATACACTTCTTTCATTTCGAAACCTTAAACTTTTCGAGCGAACTGTATGTATTATTACCAGAATACATGTTTGTAACTAAAACCTTTGTTGCAATATAAATTACAAAATTATAACATCGGTATTTAATTGAATACATGTAGTTGTTAAGATTTATTTTATAGTGCCCAACTTCGATACTTCATTCAAGGTTCTATCCGAAAGTTTGAACAAAATATTTTTCCCAAATAACCAAATAAGTCGTTGTTACCTGAAAAGGTCCTGCAAAGTGCTGTTCATTGATGCCCTAGATCTGTGTAAACACTAAAGCATTTTCTTTTACTAAGAAAGAAAAGTGATCTCTTGTGAGTTCCCTTCATATCGTCATCCGAATAATTTTCTCTGACGCCAATATTTATTTTTAGCAGGGATCACAATCGTGCTAATTTATATATTTAAAAAGAATGAACATTTAGAGTGTTATTCTTTTACCGTTTTGCACTGTCTAACAATATTTGTACTTTTCAAAATCGCCTTTTTTTAGACCTAAGTATGAGTTTATGCAGAAATTATGCCTAAATTTCCAAAGCTTAGTAAGAGATATTGCTACGTGTATTTGATATATGCGAACAGTCGAATATCACCTTTAAGAAGACTTTTTTATTACAGAAAGCATATGAGTAGACAACTCGAAACTATTGCTTCATTAGTTGGATTTGTTTTAACATGCCTTATCATTAGCAAAATTAATACATTTTGCCAATTTCTCTCAAAAAGTCAACAATGCTGTAATAATGTAGATAGTTAAGTTCTACAAGCGATTATTTAAAACTATTTTGCATTCTGTGAATGAACAAGCAACGATTTTGAATGATTCTCGTTATATTTATATCCAGGTTGTCCGCCAGTCATGTGCCGCTCTTGCTTCATGCGGAAGAAAATTATTGCACGTGATGAACGTGGCTGTGTCACGTGTCGATGCGGCTCCACGCTGTAACCATAGCAACATCACACCCTGGTATGAAGCTGACTAATGTATACCCGAAAACAGGCTGGACTATTTGTACAAATGGACCTAGACGAACAGAACGATTTTATGCATCTGCTTCAAATAGTCAATGTCATTTTTAACACTGCGAAGAATCATTAATTATTGGAATAGACTTTCTATCGTCTTAGCCATAAATACATTTATCAATGAACAACAGAAATATTATAATAAAAATGTATGGAATACATCAAGTGCGTATTGAAAATAAAACAAGGTTTCCAGTTCAGTTGAGTTGGATTTTTTGTGAAGACTTCCCGAAATTTTACTGGCCTATTTGTAAGTCTTTTTAATTAGGTTTTTAATTATTTATAGCTAATTTCAGATAGAACTTTCTCCTAGCTGTATAAAAACTCCAAACACTAATGAACTTAATGAAATTAATTGCTTCTGAACAGATAGTTATATTTTGTTAATAAATAAATATTGTTTTTTTCTCTTTCACTAATAAAGCAAGGTAGTCATATACAAATCATATGTTAATTTCAAAACGTGTCGACAATCCTTCGTGTTTCATTTATCTTATATTTTATAAAGAAAATAAAAAATAATTATAGACAACAGTCCAAGTAACAATTATGACATCGGCACGGGAGAAATCGTTTGAAATTCACAGACAACTGTTACAGTAAATGAAGAAGTCAGGTTTGAGTAGACGTTGTTTCTGGACCAGTCGATATGTTTATTAAAAATGTCAGACAACAACTTGTAATGAACAAGCAAAAAAGGGTCTGTAAATATCAAATGAGATATTAATTTGGAAAAAGTTTAGAAAATGCCACCATGCCTATGTTGGAGTCTTGGAGTAAACGCGTTTCTTTCTTGGCGACCGACAAAGGGGTAGCATATACTTGACAGTTGTGTGCGTTTTGTGTCTTCTTTCTAAACTGTGATCGGAACAGCAGCAAAAATGTCTGTGTGTTAGTTATGGAAGTATCAAACATTTAACACAGCGAATACAGTGTTTAAAGCCACAACTTTAACAACAAAACATTTTAAGTTTGTGTACTGTTTATTTTGTTGAAAACATACAGAATTATATTTAATTTTTAAAGGCATACATGGCATACATGTATTCTGAACATAACAATTACACACAAAAAAAGAAAAAAAATAACTTTGAAGAATTTATATAATAGTTTATCAAATAACAGAATAAACAAGAAATAAAATAAATTAAGGCAGTGTATTAAAGCCACACTTTCTCCGAAGAAAATCGGTAATTGACAAAAACAGTTCAAACAAAATTATATATGGCACAGAAGACTGGCCAAAACAATAGCAATCGACCGCTCATTGAGTCGGACATTTAATCCAAATAAATTAATAATAGCCGTTTTACACTTGTATAAACATATTTTGTAAACAATTGAATATTAACAACTGTGCCGGTCGCACTGTATCATAAAACTACATAAAAAAAACATTACCAAGACTCCGCGGCGCAGTCAGCATAACGCTGGACTGACATATAAGAACCATCGGGTTCAAACCGCACAGTTCTTTAATTTTGTGTTTAATCATCATTTGCCCTTTGTTTCTTTGCATATTGACAACTACAGGATATTATCGACGAGTTAGTTTTAAGTATTATTTTTAGACCACATACCATTTTAAACTGTCATGGATTTGGTATAACAACGGACATGAGTTATTATAGCTTTAATAAAAATATATGACGAAGTCCTATGAGCATTGCAACATATACCAAACTCAGAAAAGGCACAGAACAAAGGTATTTTACATGCAAGCCAAGCGAAAAGTAAGAACAAATTTGTGATGAGTCATATAACGAAAAGAGCAAACCCGACAGTTACTGCCTTGGAACGGTCAGTCGGCAATATGGACCGACTGGGGTGCTTAAACCGGTTTTACAGAGCTCAGTCTGTAATCTGTATTTAGGTACTAATGGAGGATAGGATAGGAAAAGTAGTTTATACGCAATACCCATAAACACAGTGCTATAATATATATGGCATGTTGACATGTGTTAAACAACTTCAGACTGAGTAACCATTATGAAAAGAAGATATTTTTCCAAATCCTCTAACATTATATGGACTGTAACAAAATGCACGAAACCGGTGCTATGACTGTGAACCAAACTAAAATGAAATGGTAAGTCTAACAATAAAAAGCACTTTATTGTGGTTTGTAAACTTAGCACTAGGTAAAAACTGTTTAAGTCTTGGTTAAGAAGGAAGCCAACTTAGTAGGACAAACTGGTCCGGCTATATCTAAAAAGACTTATAAACCAATTTATCATAAACTGTTCTCGACTGTTTCTATCTAATTCGACCGTTTCAACTATTTTATATGTTTCTAAATATTTCATTTGTTTTCAACTATGGTCAACTGTTTTGACCGCTCACAACTGTTTACAACTGTTTTCAACTACGGTCAACTGTTTTGACCGCTCACAACTGTTTACAACTGTTTTCAACTATGGTCAACTGTTTTGACCGCTCACAACTGTTTACAACTGTTTTCAACTATGGTCAACTGTTTTGACCGCTCACAACTGTTTACAACTGTTTTCAACTGTGGTCAACTGTTTTGACCACTCACAACTGTTTTCGACTGCTGTCGACTTTATTCAACTGGTTAAGACCTGTTGTCAACTGTTTCCGACTATTCAACTGTTTCCAATTGTTGTTAACTGTTTCAACTCGTCTATAATTGTTTTCGATTAGCTTGAAACTGTTTTTAACTGTTTTCGGCTGTTTTCGACTGTTTTTGACTGTTTTGTTTTAAACTTTTGCTACTATTGTTGACTGTTTTCAACTGGTTTAGGACTGTTTTCAGCTCCTTTTGACTGTTGTCAATTATTTAAGCTGTGTCGACATTTTTTCCTATATTTTCAACTGTATTCAACTGTTTGCAGCCGTTGTCGAGTGTTGTCAATTGCTTAAAACTTTTTTTCCGACTGTCTTCAACGGTTGTCGACTATCTTTGACCGTTTTCAATTATTTTCAAATATTATCGGCCGTTTTCAACTGTTGTCTACTGTTTTCGACTGTTTTTTACTGTTGTTTTTCTTTTTTTTTTACTTTTTTAAAAATGTTTTAAATGCTTTTGAACTGTTTATCAATGTATTAAACTGTGTTCGACTGTGTTAGTTTTTTTATCATTTTCAACTGTTGTCTCATTTTGAACCGTTTTCAACTTTTGCCGACCGTTTCAACTGTTTTCAACTGTTGTCAACGGTTTTGACTGTTGTCGACTGTTTTCCACTGATTTAGAACTGCTTTCAGCTATATTCAACTATTTTGAACTAAATTTAAATATGTTCACCTGTCGCGACAATTTTCTACAATTTTCAACTTGTTTAGAATTGTTTTCAAATGGTTTTGGCGGTTTTCGCATGTTTTCAGTTATGTTCTACTCTGGCTGTATTCAAGTTTTAAAACTATATTCAAATATTTTAACTGTTTTTATTCTTTTTTATTCATTCATCTATGTTGAACTCTTTTTAACCGTTTTTTTCCCCAACAAATTCCAAAGTACCTGACAGAGCAGTTAAGTCAATGTGATTTTGTATCAAAGTAATAACTTATATTGTCTTGGTGTTAAACATACTCCAACTTTTATTTTGACCAGACGTAATCTGAAACTTTTAGTTCTTTTAGTTCTTTCTATTTCTGAGTAAAAACATTCTGGAAGATTGAAAGCATGTTATAAATGTATGCGAATGAAATTTCAGAAAACAGATAATCAAAACTGATTAAGTACATAACGTCATAAGCATATTCACATTTGTAATGTATCCCAGACATAGAGTATAAACATTTTATTTGTTAAAATAGTAAAATTTATATACCGCAGCAGACTTGTCTTTTATTGGTACATAATAAAGATTACCCTAATCAATTCTGGATTTAACAATAAAACGTTCTGTAAAATGCTTGGTTTGCTACGAGCAAGGGAACTAAGTATATATGGACAAAATTTAAATATCCAATGCGTTATCGTTCGTAAAATTCGTTCTGCGTGACAAACCGTGCCTTTTCGTGCTGATCATTCATCCAGGGTCGGATCCAGAAAATATTGGTGGTGGTGAGGTGGGGGGGAGGGGGGGCGAGAGGGGCAACAGTCAATAGACAAAATTTGCTTTAAAAGCTTATTATTTTTAAAGCTTACATGTATGGGTTTTCACAAGTCTACTCTTTTACATGGTTGGTGGGGGGATGCATCCCAATCCCCACCCCCTTCATCGCTACCTGCATGCATCTTATGTATTTTGTTTTCATTTGTTTGTTTTAAATGGTTTTTGTCAACTATATTAACAGGTTGACTTCTGTCTATTAATTATGCAAATGGAATTCCCCTAAAGAATGTACAGTATTGGTTGAGATGTTTCCCCAACAAAGATACGGACTTCCATGGTGAACGAAGAAAAGGCCACGCCGTATCTGCCCCGCCTTTTTTTTATAGATTGTATATGAAGTCTCTGAATAAACTTTATTGTATCTCAGTACATAATATATTGCAGTCAATGTAAATAAATGATCTGCACGGTAAAAGAAACATAGCCGACCTAATAAATCTACAATTATATTAAGATAATGTCACATTCTGTCAACCTGTTGAACACAGCACACGCCATATTTTTTTTAATTTTCTCTTAAAAAATTCAAACGATTTCAAGATAATGCAATGGAATTAAATGTACGAACGTTTTCAAGGTGAAAAGAAAAAAATGTAGGCTTTCTTTTTCAACAACTGTTGATTCCTGTATATTTTATCATAGTATATTTGAAATATTTAACATAATTATACTCTTGTGATAGAAAACATCCATAAGTAAATCTATATGTAACCTTCATAAAATCCTTTGGTTGGGACAAATTTGTGAGAATATGACAAAGGCTTAAAATGTGTAACGTGCAGAGCAACAACTTGGAGATTTCCCCATAGCCCAAAAACGAGAATCCGAGTTTTGGAATTAACGGCTTTTATAAGGACCTTATCTGACCCCTCGCCCCATCAACGGGTGGTTACGACTCCCGGCACGAGCGAAAACTAAATTGGGTCAGAAGTCTTACAGCTGACATGTGGGGTACCTGTGGTTCCACCAAGACATTTGTCTGGGAGTCCCACGGTCAAAAATTAGCTGGACATTGTTATATTGTTAATACTTTTGTGGCTGCAATGTTCCACTTCTATAAACAATGACTGACGAGGGAGTTCTACAAAGGTACATTTATTCATCTGACATTTGCGCAAAAAAAAAGAAGTTTGAAAGTATAACGATGCGTCCGCGACATTCTTACAGAAGACGTAGACCCGCAACTCGTTACCACGTGAGGTCAAGAAGTCCCAGTTGGACCAGGACAAATGTAAGGATCTGCTGGGCGTGGATGGTTGTGGTTCTACATAGATAACTGTATTCTGAGGTCGTACATGACGTTCAATGCCAAATCATAATTTTATGTTGCCATAATAAACTCAGCGGTGATAGTGAAATACTTGTCAGTAAATCAACAAAACAATATGTAACACTAACACGAGGGCGTATATATGAACTGCATCAATATTTCAATATTGTCGGTTAACATATCAGAGTATAACAATGTTTTTGCTAATTTTTGCAGATTATAATTGTGTTCTGGGAATTATTTCGCAACATACACACAGCCACGTGGGCGATATTGAAGTCGGTTTTATGGAATATGAATTGCAACGACAATCCCAACTACGCTGCCTGTTAATACCAATATTTAACATTACTTTGACATTGCTCCCACGCAAATTCATGTCTTACGCATCTCTGCTGTGATACCACACATGCCTTAATTACATATTTAATTTGTTTTTTCAAATGTATTACCACATGTATTGTGTATACTTGAAATAAAAATCAAACTTACACTGTACAAAATCGTTTAATTTGTGCATATAGCTCAATTTTCAATACATTTAGCTTTTACTTTCACCATTTGGTATGCCATTCTAATCATGATTAATTACAAGATTCAAATACATTGCTCACTCTAAATAAAGAAGTTCAATATTCATCAGTTAATTGCTTCAACGTCTTTTCACAACATCATCTAAAAGAAATATATGTATAGGCAGATATTGAAATGATAGGAAATATGGATTTCATTATACATACCGAATAATAACACAATATTTTCTTTGTAGCGATATAAGGTCAAATTGTAAATAATGACTGACCAGTACAAACTGGTTCTCACAAGGTTTGGTCGAATTATGATTTTTTATAAACGTAAATGTTTATTCAGTGACCCACAGCCAATATTTTATAATTGCTGACCAGTTAATACAAAAAGAAAATTGTTTCTTTAATTATACTAAATTTTATAACCATTCTAGAATAGTTAAAATTTAAAATTATGAACATACAGACGCATATTACATATATATGATCTTCATTAAAATATTTTATGAGCAACTACAGGACGATTAATTGACGTTTCTTTCAACGTGTTGTAACAAATTGACAAGATGTCACGACGACAACTAACATAGAGCAATTCAAAGTATGATTCATGTCTACAAAGCAAATATTTTTGTAAGAAATGTCGTTTTATTAGTCATGTTAGTATTTCATAATTATTACACAAACTCACATGATCAAGAAGTATTTTGCACGTGCCTTTAAATTAGACAATAATTGCAATAAGTTATATTTCTGCACAAATGGTTGTTTCACGTTTCAATCCGTTTTATTTCTAATAAACGTTCGACGTCCCTTTGAACTGCATTAAACAACCTTTATATGACTCCTGTTGTAGTTATAATTATCCGCATTCTTAATAAAATCCACGTGAGTATCAAAATCCAATACGGACTTCAGCTCAGTGCCCGCGTTCCTGCTGCCTCTCTTTCATTCTTCAACAGTCGTCTGGTGATTAACGACAGACGACAATTCCTGTCTAAAACGCTCTGGTACGCGCAGTATCCTTGTTTAAACAATTTATAAAGAGGATTTTGGGCACTGAACAACAATGGTTTTCCGTTCAGCAATGGTGCTTAACATTTTCAACGTTTCAGCATGCATCTTGATAGCTCTGGGTGAGTAAAGTTATATTTAGCTGTTATATGCTTTTTTTTGTTTATTTTCGATTATACTCTTTAAGCTGTGTACTTTAATTTCTGTGAACCAAAATACGTGACATTTCGTTTGTCTTGTTATTTTCTGGTCCTTTATAACTGTGAGGCGCATAAACACAGTATAAAGCACAGCAATTCAGTTGACAGACGACAACCACAGATTGAAGTTATACATAATTATTTTAAATACGAGACATTAAATTATAGTTCTGCAAGTGTCGTATGAAACAAAATATTTAACATCAAACAACAATGTCTAAAACAGTCTCTAGCGAATCGCCCATACACATATATAAAAGAATAACAATTAATATTGATAATATGGACATATTTCGGTACAGTAGTGTTTTTGTGTCGACTCGCAAGTAATCCGCCGTTTATATTTTTTGTATGATTGTTTTCGACACACACACACACACATACTACTTCAATATTAAGTTTTGTCGACTGTAAATATTTGACTCGTACCTTCAACAGGCGAGTTGGATGTAGCCTTAGAGAGAAAAAAACCACGTAAAGGACAGGAAGATCGGCGAGTGTGTTAAATGTAAACTATACATTTTTTAAACGTGTTTAATTATTATATATTTGTGTTAATTTACAAAAAAAAATCTTATCGGCAATTCGAGGTGGAAATTAAGAACAATTAATCTGAAAATCAAACATTTTTCAAGAAAAGTTGACTTCACGCAACTCAATATTACACGCGGATAGGCCTTGATAATTGTTTATTTATAAAGGTTCTACTGTACTCTGACATTAAAAACGTGCATTTTTAATTTGTTTGATGAGTCTACGGCGGGTATGACAGGCTAAGTTATAAAAGCAAAATATATTCTCTAACATGTGGTTACTCAGTCTCCCTTAAAATATGCAGTACTGTCGCACTCATACATAGTGGCAATGACCAGAGAGTACAAATCAGGTTTTCAATTTGCTAACTATGTCAAAGAACTATATCACGATAACAGATGTATACCCTCTCTCTCGATCAAATGTCCTATATCAAGATAACAGATGTCCCACCCCCTCTTTCTCTCTCTCTCTCCCTCTCTCTCGATCACATGTCCTATATCACGATAACAGATGTATACCCTCTCTCTCGATCACATGTCCTATATTTCGATTACAGATGTATACCGTCTCTCTCGATCACATGTCCTATATCACGATTTCAGATGTATACCCTAACTCTCGACCACATGTTCTATATCACGATAACAGATGTATACCCTCTCTCTCGATCACATGTCCTATATCACGATTACAGATGTATACCCTCTCCCTCGATCATATGTCCTATATCACGATAAAAGATGTATACCGTCTCTCTCGATCACATGTCCTATATCACGATTACAGATGTATACCCTCTCTCTTGATCACATGTCCTATATCACGATTACAGATGTATACCCTCTCTCTCGATCACATGTCCTATATCACGATTACAGATGTATACCCTCTCCCTCGATCATATGTCCTATATCACGATAAAAGATGTATACCGTCTCTCTTGATCACATGTCCTATATCACGATTACAGATGTATACCCTCTCTCTCCATCACATGTCCTATATCACGATAACAGATGTATACCCTCTCCCTCGATCCCATGTCCTATATCACGATAAAAGATGTATACCGTCTCTCTCGATCACATGTCCTATATCACGATTACAGATGTATACCCTCACTCTCGATCACATGTCATATATCACGATTACAGATGTATACCCTCTCTCTCCATCACATGTCCTATATCACGGGAAAAGATGTATACCGTCTCTCTCGATCACATGTCCTATATCACGATAACAGATGTATACCGTCTCTCTCGATCACAAGTCCTATATCACGATAAAAGATGTATACCGTCTCTCTCGATCACATGTCCTATATCACGATTACAGATGTATACCCTCTCTCTTGATCACATGTCCTATATCACGATAACAGATGCTTACCATCTCTCTCTCGATCACATGTCCTATATCACGATAACAGATGTATACCGTCTCTCTCGATCACATGTCCTATATCACGATTACAGATGTATACCCTCACTCTCGATCACATGTCCTATATCACGATTACAGATGTATACCCTCTCCATCGATCATATGTCCTAAATCACGATAACAGATGTATACCCTCACTCTCGATCACATGTCCTATATCACGATAACAGATGCTTACCATCTCTCTCTCTCGATCACATGTCCTATATCACGATAACAGATGCTTACCATCTCTCTGTCTCTCGATCACATGTCCTATGTCACGATTACAGATGTATATCCTCACTCTCGATCACATGTCCTATATCACGATAACAGATGTATACCGTCTCTCTCGATCACATGTCCTATATCACGATAACAGATGTATACCGTCTCTCTCGATTACAAGTCCTATATCACGATAACAGATGTATACCGTCTCTCTCGATTACAAGTCCTATATCACGATAACAGATGTATACCGTCTCTCTCGATCACATGTCCTATTTCACGATAACAGATGTATACCGTCTCTCTCGATTACAAGTCCTATATCACGATAACAGATTTATACCGTCTCTCTCGATCACATGTCCTATATCACGATAACCGATGTATACTCTCACTCTCGATCACATGTCCTATATCACGATAACAGATGTATACCGTCTCTCTCGATCACATGTCCTATATCACGATAACAGATGTATACCCTAACTCTCGATCACATGTCCTATATCACGATAACAGATGTATACCCTCTCTCTCGATCACATGTCCTATATCACGATAACAGATTTATACCCTCTCTCTCTCTCTCGATCACATGTCCTATATCACGATAACAGATGTATACCGTCTCTCTCGATTACAAGTCCTATATCACGATAACAGATTTATACCGTCTCTCTCGATCACATGTCCTATATCACGATAACAGATGTATACTCTCACTCTCGATCACATGTCCTATATCACGATAACAGATGTATACCGTCTCTCTCGATCACATGTCCTATATCACGATAACAGATGTATACCGTCTCTCTCGATCATATGTCCTATATCACGATTACAGATGTATACTCTCACTCTCGATGACATGTCCTATATCACGATAACAGATTTATACCCTCTCTCTCACTCTCGACCACATGTCCTATATCACTATAACAGATGCTTACCATCTCTCTCTCTCTCTCTCTCTCTCTCTCTCTCTCTCTCTCTCTCTCTCTCTCTCTCTCTCTCTCTCTCTCGATCACATGTCCTATATCACGATAACAGATGTATACCGTCTCTCTCGATCATTTGTCCTATATCACGATTACAGATGTATACCCTAACTCTCGATCACATGTCCTATATCACGATTACAGACGTATACCCTAACTCTCGACCACATGTCCTATATCACGATAACAGATGTATACCCTCTCTCTCGATTACATGTCCTATATCACGATTACAGATGTATACCCTCTCCCTCGATCATATGTCCTATATCACGATAAAAGATGTATACCGTCTCTCTCGATCACATGTCCTATATCACGATAAAAGATGTATACCGTCTCTCTCGATCACATGTCCTATATTACGATTACAGATGTATACCCTCACTCTCGATCACATGTCATATATCACGATTACAGATGTATACCCTCTCTCTCCATCACATGTCCTATATCACGATAACAGATGTATACCCTCTCCCTCGATCCCATGTCCTATATCACGATAAAAGATGTATACCGTCTCTCTAGATCGCATGTCCTATATCACGATTACAGATGTATACCCTTACTCTCGATCACATGTCATATATCACGATTACAGATGTATACCCTCTCTCTTGATCACATGTCCTATATCACGATAACAGATGCTTACCATCTCTCTCTCGATCACATGTCCTATATCACGATAACAGATGTATACCGTCTCTCTCGATCACATGTCCTATATCACGATTACAGATGTATACCCTCACTCTCGATCACATGTCCTATATCACGATTACAGATGTATACCCTCTCCATCGATCATATGTCCTAAATCACGATAACAGATGTATACCCTCACTCTCGATCACATGTCCTATATCACGATAACAGATGCTTACCATCTCTCTCTCTCGATCACATGTCCTATATCACGATAACAGACGCTTACCATCTCTCTCTCTCTCGATCACATGTCCTATGTCACGATTACAGATGTATACCCTCACTCTCGATCACATGTCCTATATCACGATAACAGATGTATACCGTCTCTCTCGATCACATGTCCTATATCACGAAAATAGATGTATACCGTCTCTCTCGATTACAAGTCCTATATCACGATAACAGATTTATACCGTCTCTCTCGATCACATGTCCTATATCACGATAACAGATGTATACTCTCACTCTCGATCACATGTCCTATATCACGATAACAGATGTATACCGTCTCTCTCGATCATATGTCCTATATCACGATTACAGATGTATACTCTCACTCTCGATGACATGTCCTATATCACGATAACAGATTTATACCCTCTCTCTCACTCTCGACCACATGTCCTATATTACTATAACAGATGCTTACCATCTCTCTCTCTCTCTCTCTCTCTCTCTCTCTCTCTCTCTCTCTCTCTCTCTCTCTCTCTCTCTCTCTCTCTCTCTCTCTCTCGATCACATGTCCTATATCACGATAACAGATGTATACCGTCTCTCTCGATCACATGTCCTATATCACGATAACAGATGTATACCCTCTCTCCCGATCACATGTCCTATATCACGATAACATATTTATACCCTCTCTCTCTCTCTCTCGATCACATGTCCTATATCACGATAACAGATTTATACCCTCTCTCTCTCTCTCGATCACATGTCCTATATCACTATAAGAGTTATAGACCTATATCAGGATAACAGATGTATACCTCTCTCTCTCCCTCTCTCTCTCTCTCTCTCTCTCTCTCTCTCTCTCTCTCTCTCTCTCTCTCTCTCTCTCTCTCTCTCTCTCTCTCTCTCTCTCTCGATCATATGTCCTGTATCACGATAAAGCAATTATAAAGCAATTTCCTGACGCAGAATCATATTCGTCATTTACCGGGAGTTCAATTTAGCCATGGTAAAATAATACAGCTTGTCATTTAACAGTTCATCAATGTGCAGTTTCCATCCAGTGTGTAATGTTTCTAACAATGTCAGCCCTAAGGGACGTTATCATGCATAGAAAATAACATTTTGTCTTGAAGATCTGGATCTTATTATGTATCTATTTGTTTTCTGCCATTTTACTGGATGCATTAAATATATTGGAACTAATTTCAAGTTAAAATTTTAATCTGCTCTTTCATTTAAAATATCGTATGTAATTTCAATCAGATAATGACTGTAAAGGACAAGATAAATGGAAATATAAAACTTCTGGAAAGGACGTGAATTATTTTCTGTGAATAATATTAATATAAGTAGTAGTCTGGGTATCCGTTGAGTATTCAAGCATAATAGGTAAACTAATTGGATTAAGCCCTGCAATATTTACCAATATTTACATTTTTTTTCTTTCAGGAAAAGGTAATGCACTAATAAAATTCCTACTAACAAAACAGAAGCATTATCAGCTGCTTTAATTTAGTGAATAATACGTACGTTCGAATTGGAGTGATTTTGCGAATTCCAGTGATTTTTCGAATTCCAGTGATTTTGCGAATTCGAAGTCTTATCAAGTAAACCGAGCCAAATAGTTAATCTATAACTTTAAGTGGACAATTAATATAGCTTAAAAGTTGTTTTATTAGTCTTTTTTAGAACAAATTAACCCCCAAAATAAAAAATATAAACTATGTACAGCAAAATACGAATGCTCCACACGGTATCATTACGGAAGCCCGACATACAAAAAAGGATTGTTGTACATTGAAGATCATGTAATCCAAACTACTAAATACTGTCCCGTAAAGTATTTGACCATCCAAAGTTCTCCCTACACACACACATACAGCATAACATACAGTATAACATTTGGCAAATAATATTCTCACACGAATTTCGATTTCTCCTGCTCGTATGCAAAACTCTGACTTTCTTACTGTTATATTTTCTTTTTTGTCTACATATGCAAGCATTTATTTGTTTCCTCCGCTGCTGTTGCTAACTGCATACAACTGGTTTCTGGTGAAATGTGCTGTTCTCGCCAGATGCCGTATAGGTTTATGGCAATTGTTTTACCAGAGACGATGGCTCCAATAAATGTCATATATCTATCCAGTGGTCATAACACATCGGGTACCAGATGGGCACGATGCACTAATTGGTCCAGAGACAACATATTATCTCCTTGAAAATGAAAAATTCGTTATCCAAAGGATATAAACTCGCGACTAGTGGTTAGTGTGCGGAGCTTCTTTATCAAGAAAATCACCTAAACCTCGCTGTTATGTGTGATGTAGCTTTCGACATTGTACACAAATACTGGAGAGCCATTTGATACAAGCACTCTAGCGTCGTATGAATAAAAGGGAAAAATATTACATAGAAAAACATTCAAAAGTTTGTTTTCATGTTAGCGCTAAGGTATTGTAAAAACAATTATACACTTTATCCAATTGTTTTAAACGCATTAGCGCTACCTCGTGTGTGCTTCAGTAGTAAGACCCGATATTATTTGCCCCATAAACACCTTTTTATAATCTGACTATTAAATAATTCTGAAAACTTTCCCAACGTCTACGACAAATTTAATCTGATTGCTTCACCTTTACGACTCTCTGACTATCGATCCTAGTGGTTTGGTGATTTAGTGTGCCTGAAAAAAACACATAAGAAAGTTTCTATGATGAATAATATTAAATTTAGACCTGACAAAATATAGAATCAATCTTGACATTTGGATGTTTAGTTGGCCCATATTGATACGATTCTTGTAACAGACTAAATGTTAGAATCTGTTATGTAAAGTCGATTCGCCTTCCTTGAAATTGTTTTGACTTTCGTTTTCTCGTATGTTTTTAATGTAGAACACATAACTTAAAAGTATTTCTTTCCGGAAGTGATGAATGCATGTATTTGTTTTGAATAGTTCTGAAACTCGATTAAGAGTGTTTAAACTAATCGCGTGCGCATCTTAGTCTCTTGCAGAGACGCTGGTAATCTTTAAGTGTCAAAGGAAAGTCTTCATGTAATATTAGACTCACATTCAATGGAGATGCTTGATGTTCATGAGCAGGTGTCGGTACATCCAAACGTCAAACTATCCTGACATGTTAGTCTTGCCATTTATTTGCTTATGCCCTCCTTTTTTATTATCTTTGCCATGGTCTGCAAATGTTTCGTCGAACTATTTCTAAAACATTTAATATGGTTGCATTTTATTGAAGGAATGTTATTCTTGACATGCTAAAAGATGTATGCCTTGAGATAAAGGGTCGTGATTCCATTGGCTTTAATGTCATTCTAACCTACTGCAGCTTCTTTCATGCCTATTAGGAACCATCATGTTTGAATATGTTACTTGTGTATATAGAGAGATCGCCCATAAACCTTATGTTTGGTGGTTCCACAATCTCCAGCTACAATAAGCATGTTCATAATCATTTCCCTATTTCCGTATCAGACAGTTTGCCTATATCTTATGTATGTTACAATATATGACCTCTGTTTGGGGTATTTCTACATACTGCAGAAGAAAATCATACTTTAGACTACGCTTTGAGGATTTTCAACAGTATTTCAATTTTAGGACATTAACCCCGTTAATTGACACTTAAATGTTCATTCTTTTCAAATCAATTTATAAGAACGATTGGGGGTCCCGCTGAAATAAATAATGACGTGGGTAAGCTAAAACAAAAATTTCCACCGGTTTTTCTTTGTTTAAAAATAGCTAACTGTGCAGCGTGGCTCAGATAGGAGATACCGTGTTTGAAATGATTGTGGCGTAATGGTTAATTTTGTCAGATATGTGAAGGACACCAACAAACAGCCATATCTGTTCAGGTAACAATGGTTTGTTATGATGTTTAATGAAATTACTTTTTGTCCAAACTGTTCGATACTACCATTACATCTGTGAATTGTTGACAACATCTATACGTGCTACGCAATACCAAGAGCAATAACTCCATTAGGTAATACTTGATATAACAAGGTATTTAAAAACTATTTTAAAAGAGTTTGCTTTCCACCTGACTGTATGTCCGTACACAAGATTATGATGTTACTACAGTAGCATCGACCTTAAATGTTCAGCATTGTTTTTGTGATCTTTGATAAAGACAAGATTAAAGCTGAAGTATCACTCAGGGACCCAAATCCATTAGCGATTTTTCGTCATTTTAACTGTTATCCTAACATTTTTTTTCATATTTTAACATGCAATTATGGTGCCATTGATGAAAACAACATGTATCTTATTTTAGATAACTTTCTTAATAATAATTTCTTAGTAACTTTCCATATTTTGTAGACATCATCTATAAATTACCTACACTTTTAATTCGGCTCATGTTATATTAATAACACTGAGACATTTTAATATTTCTGAGACATTTATTTTTAAAACAAAGCCTTGAAAATGATTTTAAAACATTGAATAAAGGGCGTACTGACAAAACAATCCCAAAATCTTCCAATTAATTATGCAAAGTGTATTTCTCTTAATTACCACTAAATTACGCACTGTTTATTGAAGGTTTCTTTGTTCATAAAATTATCGTCGCGTGTTGCTCAAAGAACAAAAACATCACAAGCTAATTAGGAAATCAAAGCAACAAATTGGCAAATTATAGACCAATCCTGTATATTATAAGATATTAATGCAGTCGACAATTTTAAAAATGTTAAATTAATGTTAAATTGAGCTGACGTGCTAAGATAATGAGAACAAAACAATGATTTATGTATAACATGCATTACAAAAAAATGTTACCGTCTTGGCAAAATGGCCGACTGTGGTGCTTAAAGCTATTTTGAGGAGCGCGTTAACCTTGCATTTCTTCGAGGCGTTTTTCACAAACAGCGTAAAAAGAAAAGAAAAAACATCAAAGTGAGACAACTGACACCAAGCACCTGCAACGAGAGTTAAAACTAATTAAATAGTACAATGTACAAACAAAATAACTCTAATAATAGTAAACTATTAACATATGTGTAATATGTGCAGGTGATAAGCCTCGGCAACCAACCAGTTTCAAACGAGAGAGTATTTAAAGTAAAATTGCCCAAGAGATGACGTATAATACGAACAAGTTTATGACGTCATCAGATAAAAGTGCAGTGACGTCGTATATTAAGATGCGCAATTTGAAAATGAAACGAAGGAAATTATCGAATATTTTAAACCAAACCAAACCAACAAAACTAAAATGTAGTAGTGTGAAGCGAGTATAGGTTTTGAGATACAAATGTTATGTTATCATATGCCAAATATTTATCCGCAAACTATTTTGTCATGAAATTTTCATTTTCAGCTAATACTGCTTCCCTTAACAACTATAAAGTAAACATTATTGTTTCCAATGACATCACTACTTTATGTTAAGTAATTATTTGACTGTTTTGTTTTACTTTGTGCTGATTTCTTTTTTCTTTCTTTCTTTGTTATATTTTTTACTGAGAAGTGCAGTGTTCGAGCTCTTTTTACCGATTTCCAAGTCAGTCCGTTTGCCGACTAACCGTTCTAGAGCTGCAGCTGTATTTTCTTTTGTGTATTTTGCTATTTTACTTGTACATTTAACTTGCATATGTTAGCCATTGTCTAGTGCGATTTTGCGATGATGCAATACTCATATGACGTTTTAATTTGATACATAAGAGAAAGATGTTATTCGATTAAAACAACAACAAAAGATACAGAAATATTACCACATATGTTAATACAAAAACAAATAAAGATGCTGACAGCAGTGGCATAAGATGCCAATTAAACTTACATGTACAAAAATGGACAAGTAACGATGCTGAAATATTACCACATCTTGTAAAACTAAGACACATACATACATACATAAGATACACATGCCAAACATTGAATGACTCGATATCAGCAAACTAAATAAACAACAGCAATACATAAAAGTTAGTAACTTAAGTTAACTTTACATTTCAGAAATAGCCAACTGAATGCTTATATCTATTTAAAAATGAATTTCACTTGCTATTCCCGCACTCTGGAGAATATAAGATTCAATACTTGGTTAACTACTTTCAATTACTTATCCTTAAATGTATTTCTAGTTTTGTTCATGGAAATTGAATTGTACATGACATGTAGATGATTTCCCTGTGGAAGAAAGTTATAATTTTGTACTCGATTACATGTAATTATATTGGTAAATGATTTGTGGTTCTCAGGTGTTTGCGGCTGGGTTGTACTTACATAACGTCTATTCAATAGGGAAAATCATCTGTTAGAATGAAAAACATTCTAAAAGAAATATTAAACATTAAAATTTTCTTCTTTTAAGTTGGTAATCTGAATTTATATGATAGTTCATATATTAGGCTGGAGTTATATATGGTTAAGGGCCCAACAACAACTTCCAGCTACTTAGGTAAGAACATGTCGAGAGTCAAAGAATGGTAATTTGACGTTTAGTTTTTATCTGTTCTGTTAGTTGTTGCTTTTTGATACATCACACCAACACAAATATGGTCATATTTGCTGCGTCCAGCTTTTATGAAGACCGCTCGGTCACGGGTCCAACTTAAAAGAGTGCAACAAATGAACAATATGCATATATATGTTGCTAATGAAATATGTATCATATAAGTACAAAAAACGGTTGACCGAAGATGACTAGATGCTAAAACACATGTTTATTACCGTTACAAAAAATCGGTGAAAACATGTAGATTGCAATTATTGGCGTCCACGCTGAAGTGCGGCGCCCTTTATGGAATGCGTTTGAAATATGGGAATGGGTTGTTGTTCTATGATATCTCTCGTAACTCATTGATGGTACCCGGATAAGTCTATTTCACAGAAATGGTCGAGAAGTTGCGGTTATTCGGTGTTACAGATTTGTACCATTTCAACTTCTTACCACGTATATAACGTACCGATTCTGGTAACCTCGAACCACCTTAGTTAAACAGGCATTATTCCACCTGTTAACAGTGCTGTAAACAGGGTTTTATGATTGTTATTCGTTCAATATTCCATTAATAATTTCTTAATTAAATTAAAAGAATATATAAGACAAAGTCCTATGAGCATTGCAACATATACAAAAATTTGAAAAGACACAGGACCAAGGTATTCACAGGCACGCCAAATCTAAAAAAAAAGAGAACAAATCTGTGATAAGTCATTTAACAATAAGAGCAAACCCGACAGTTTCCGCCTTGGAACGGTCAGTCGGCATTATGGACCGACTTGGGTGATTAAACCGGTTTTACAGAGCTCTAACCTTATAAGATTAGCTGCGTTTTTAAATTAATTGTTTAATACATTTAGACAATATGCCATACAAACGGTGCAATATATGCTATGTCCATATGAAGGTCAACTGATCGATCATATTCTAAGCTCAGTTTAAGTCAAAGTACTCATCGGATGTCCGAGGTTGTCTTTTTAAAACAGATATTGGACTCCCCTTGATTTAATGCTTTTCTTGAGCTTCTCCATTGATCGCATAACAGCAATAACTAAGGCCATGGAACGGTGTATTCATGTTTGATTGACAAATTGGACAGTACTTCAAATATCTTAAGACAACAGACACGTACAGTATTGTGAAGAGAACTTACTCTGTCTGCCAAAGTATGTCTTTATGATTCTGCACATAAGATGAAAGACGAAGTTCCATAAAGAGATAATATACTTAGCTCATTAAGGAGTACGTGTCTTCTCTTTTCTTTATGATTTACTTTAAATAGTTTCAAATGACCAGGTTATGTTATTACAACAAGATACAGTCGTATGGGGTGTAGCGGATCACTAACGACATTTTCGCTGCATACGCATTAGAGACAAGTGTTTTCAAAATACAGAATATGCATTTACATTGCAAAAAAATGTCCTCTTTCCAAAAAAGCTAACCATTATAATTTCTTTGCAAACGCTTCAGTTTTTGATATGTATCAATTTGGGTAGTTGCGGATCACTTTAGGGTATAGCGGATCACGTGATAAACGTCATCTAGAGATCGTCTCAAAGCACCAGAAACGGCGTATTTGTCACAACAACGCAACTTAAATATGTCAACGATATGTCTGATTTTTTTCTCATGAATAATGCTATCAAATTGTTTTCAATGAAGCATACTCATATCATATGGCTGCTCCCTCAAGTTGAGTCCGCTGTTTCCAGCAGCTGTCTGGTCTACGTCTCTCTCGTTCACTATTTCGGTGCAACATCTGCACAAAGTATGGTAGTTTAAAATACACATGTATCACCCAAGAAAACAACTACTGCACGCACAGAACACACACACACACACACACACACACAGAGTTAATTGGGATGGGATATAAATACAAGATCAAAAAACATTGAGTAAACTTTAATTGAAATCAGTGATTGGAATTAGAAGTTTTAACTTACAATGACTAAATCACATGCATTTTGTACATTTTGTCAGGTCAAATATTAGTTTTCACAACAATCCTGGATTTTATTAGTATGAATTTACTGGAATTTGAAAGGCGGGTAAGACCAACAAACGTGCATTAAAGCAAACATAACAGATCTTAATAAGAAATTTTCTGACCTGTGGCTGCTTTATTTGTTTATTAGTATGAGATGTATGTGAAAGATAACAAGTATTTTTAATAACAAAAAAGGCCAAATGCTTAAAGGGGTCTAGACAAAGCTGGCTTATTCTGTGATAAACATAATTTAAGTGTCATATATATTATCGATGGCATTTACAAATCAATTTGAAACCTTGTCTATTTAAACATACCAGTTACATCCATACACCAGACATGAGTTGGGATATTTCCGCAATTTTAATAATTTTAGGGGCGGTGCAAGACGTTAAGAGTTGTGATTGATACTGCATTTTCATTACAAATAGTGTGTAACTCATGGGCTAATCACTATTGTTTACCGACGATGCATGCGCATGCGCAGTTTGATGATGCATTAAGATCTTTTAATGGAAGGTATATTAATATATTTTTAAGTAATCTGTCATGATATGTCAGTACAGATTGAATGCGGTTCATCAAAGGTTTAGTAAATGAGCAAAAGATGAAAAAATGCTAAATAGAAAATCTGTATCCAGGCTGCTTTAAACATTATTGCAGCATAATCAATATGGAAAAGTCTACCAAAAAAAATGTAAAGACAAAGGCAAATCATTAAAAGGAAACCAAAACCTCTCCTCAGAAATTACTTATGAAATTATATAAAATGTACACAAAATGCCACTGACTAGATCATATGTGAACACAATCTAACTACTTAACACTTGTAAATATTGCTTAAAAATACAATCAAAAGGATTGAACACTAAGAAAGGCCATGTATTTCAACATACAGTAAACATTATAGTACTTTTGAGATCTATTTTTCATACCTAAAAGAGGTTGCATGCCTTATGTAGTGTTAGTTGTAAACAGTTAACTTCATAAATCCTAAATATTTATCACAGCATATTGGGTGTATGATTTTAATGGATTGTAAATGATAAATAAAGCAGTGAATCTGTTTGGCATTAAACATGACAGGAACCAAGTCACAAATCTGATTGTCTATAAGCAAACAAAAAGATTATTTATTAAATAGTTATTCCTATTCTCGCCGAGCTTTAAATGGAGTTGCCTTTTTTTCTCTTCACGAGCCAAGAACTGCAGATTTTCCAATAGATATACTGTCTTTCTCTATGAGCAAAATAGCTTTCCGGACACGCACTGTCTTCCCAGGTGAAAGGTATTTCTTTTTGATGGTTTTGGCATTTTTCACAGCCAGACTTAATCTCATTTCATGAAGCAGCCTTTTTATTTGGTTGTCTAAGCATTTTGTTCTGAAAAAAAAAAGATGATGATGATGATGATATAGTAAAAAAAATGAGGAGGAGGAGGAGGAGGACTATGGATATGCCAGTGTATATTGTTCAATCTCAAAACAGACATATCACCACAACCGCAACCCATGTGGAAACAGTAATCATATCAGAAACAGTTATTTACATCACATCAATTCCATATTTATCATACATAGATACATCATATCATCTGCATTTTAAAGGTTATCCCAGGACTGGTACACCAAATGTAAGGATAATGAGACTGATTGTAGTATCATGTCATAAGTTGGGATGAAACTTTGAGATATGTTTGGCAGATCGTATTCAGGTTCACTAATGAGACGGCCCACTAAATTTAATGATCCGTAATACCCAAAAATATGTGCGTTCACTTTTCAGCTCACACATCAATAAAAACACGTCCAAAGAACAAACAATTTCGTATGGTGATAAAGGACATATACCCCCATCAATTGATGTCATTGGTTTAATCAATTACCCTTTATTGTTGGAAAGTTCGCTGTTGATTTGCACTTTCGTTTTTGTGTTTCTCCGTAGAAATGTCAACTTCCGGTGACCTCGGTTTGGTTACGCCATCATTTTTGGTTATCAAAAACTGCTAGGCTGAAAATTTCACCGTGGAAATCCTAACGGGATACTAACGGGATTTTAACGAAATACTTTTTTATTTGGTTTAATCAACAAAAGTTGTAAAAATATCAAGCTCAGATTTGGCTGATCCGCAATACCCTAAGGTCCGCTACACCCCTAAACAACTGTACACATTAGACGCGCAAAGTCACATTTTGCTAAACATTTTGCAACTCGCCCTTTCTAAAAGACCTTTGGCCTGAAATCATTGCGATTTTATGTTTTAACTGGATTAAGATCTTTTCCTATGATATACTGATAATGTGGTTTTATGGGGTTTTAAAAGCGACATTTACATTTTATTTTATTGTTTTAATTCGTTTTATCTAATTTTCATAATGCAGCGACACTGCACACCATAACATCAGCATTACACCTACACCATGTTTTAAAGTTTAAACTACTACTAGACAATGGTACACTCAAAAATATTATACGAACGAAAAACAAACTGCAAAGATTTACACAACCAGTAAATGTGTTGCTTTTTATTGATCAGACAAGACGCGTGCACAATTTGCAACTATATCGGATTATGTTATTGTAAAATATTTTCATGAAGTGCACGAATTGTGATTATGCTAAGTAAGGTCATTTAAATGTAAAGGTAAATAAGAAAAGGTCCTATCAAAATTTTCAAAGATATTTAAATTTTATCTACCAGTAGACAAAGGCAAACAAGGTAAATGTAAATTTGACAAAAACACAGAGACGAAACATAACGCACGTAAAGAAAAGCCATCAGTTACCGCCTTGAAACGGTCAATCGGGAAAAGGGCCGACAGGGGTGCTTAACCCTGGTTTGTAGAGCGCTCCAACCTCGCACTTCCTGAAGGGTTTTTTCTAGCAAACAAACAGTTTACAACATCCCGTCAAAGTGAAACAACTAACAGTAAGCACCTGCATCGGGAATTAAAACAGATACATTGAACTTATATACATACATAATAACTAGTCATTTTTATTTTTCAGAAAGTGTATATTAACAAAAAAAGAAGGGAAATGATGCCAATTTGAGCATCAAAGAAGTAATTGAACAAATTACAATTTAGTATTTTAGAACTTTACATTTTCCACAATTATGGAACAGGAATTAAGTTGAGAAGTTGAATGAATAATACCACCACACGGCATGGCAACAAGTTTTCAAATAAACTATGCAGTGTATAATTTTTAACTTTATAAGTTTGTTATTGAGTATTTAAGATAATATGTAAACGTGAAAAAAAAACAACATTGTTTTATCTAGGGTAAAATTAGTTAAAGCTGCCTATATATGCATAATATTTCATGTTAATGCATTAATTTCAAATGCTAAGAGATAATAGTATAAAAGGTTATTCTTAAGCAGATGGCAGGAATAGAGTAGTCCCAAACCAATTACTGACGGATTATTAGTGGCTGGTTGCAAATTGCCTTAAGCAATGGATCCGGGAATAGAAGCCATTTTATACACAGTTGTTTTATCAACAGTATAACGTGTGTTTAAATTACTGAAATTCACCATTTTGTCGGTTGTTGGTAACAAAATTAATCGTGTTTTGTTAGAATATGGTAGCGGACAGAAAGTAATAATGTAACTAAAAGAGAAAAGTTAAACTTAACAATTTTGCCTCTTATTCTTAAAGTTGAGCTACGGCTGTAGTTTTAATCGTGCAATGTAAATGCTTGTTAAGAAAGTTGGAGAATAGTAATGTTGTTTACATAATTGATGATGTATACACCACCTCAATAGGTGTTAATTAATTCTATAATGTCCTTCCCGTTTATTGTGTATGGACACAGTTTGGTAACGCCTAAAAAATCACTGAAACATGCCGATTCAGGTATAAATCCGCTTGAATTATATATTTTTCTTTAACATTTCAGAATAGCAAATGGAAGAGATGGCGTCAATTTTCGAAATTGCACATTACTCTAAAGCTGCAATTGTATGATGTAAATTTTAATGTGTTTCAGTTCCATGTATTTGGAAAAGAAAATAAGGTGTTTCATGCACACATTTTAGCTATTCATTTTAATGTATAAAATATTGATTTTATCTGCACTTTATTTTTCTTGCAATTAATACCGATAAAGCTAAACAGAAATCCGCCCACAGTCATTATATTTAGATGCGGTAATGAAGAAGTTTATTTCATTATTTGACGGCCATGAAGGTTTCTTAAATAGTCAAATGTATCCAGCAGATTTGTTGTTTTATTATAATGCATTTAAATTTATATCAAAGAGTGTGCATTGGATTTTGTGATAACAACTCTAATGAAGCCAACAAGTCGTGTCAAGCCTAAGGGTTAAAAATGGAAAGCACGACTATTAGTTGTATAATTAAAGTCTGCCATTTTGTTGCCGTATTGTCCTTTTGCAATTATTCTTATGTTTCTTATGTTTACTTACGTCGGAATTATATGGTATATGTTTAGTGGATGTTCTGTAAAATTGTTTGGCGTTAATTACACAATTTTTAACTTTACAAACGAAATGAAACGAAATGAAATGTATAACCAAGTCAGCTACTACAGTGGGGTTTTTATCCTGGTCCTAAAGTCTATGCACAACTAGTTCCATGCTTGTATCGACCAAAAGCTTAAACACATCAAAGGTTTTATTCTGATTAAAACTCTAAATAAACTCCACAGTAATTATATTTGTTGACGAGAAAAATGAATAATGAACTGATTTTTACATTGTTACTTTTTTTTATTTCTGGAAATACGTTTGTCTTTATTCACTGAGACTAACCGTATTTAACAAATTGTAACTTCATTAAATCGTTTTTGTAAAACAGCATACTGATGGAGCGAAAGCGGTTTACTTGTGGTTTACATGAGATACGTTTTATTTAAATTTGCTATATATATTATCGAGATGCTATAAATTTCAAGCATAACACTTGCATTTTCACAAACTATTGATATGTTATAAATCTGTTTCGTAAAATAAAATAGTATTTTATGCAATATGTATGTCTGATTTGATTAGTAATCGGTAAGTTATCGGTTGTAGTCTCAGAGACATTTATGAGGGGTGAGGTTTTCATTTTCCTTTGGTACAACTGGTGAATTTTGGCCGCAGCAAAATAAAGTAAAAATCCTTTCAACATCTCTAAATACATGCGGATTGTAATACCGACATCAGACGTTCAGAAGTATCGCAAAACACAATTTCAACAGAAAACAACAACAACAACGAACATTTCAAATTTTAGATGCCATAAAAAACAAAGATAATGACTATCAATTATAACGGGTGATGTTTAGTTCACAAGAAAACTGTCTGGCCGCCACACCAACTATACCATTATGTCAGGTGATAATGTTGAAATTTTTATGCCATTGCCTATTTATGATATATTTTATCGACCAAAACATTTAATGGATTTATATGATATCCACAGAAGACTTGTACGAACACTCACGAAAGATAACGTGTGTCAGGTCAATATTACAATAATATATTTTGACATATAGTTATAGTAAACAAAGTACATGTGATTAATTAATCACATGACCCAGACATAGAGATCGCTTGCATAACTCATAAATCATCATTTTTACCTGGCTTGCATTATGAACACAAAATCATTAAATCAATTAGCAAATATAATATATTTGGGGTTTTGAGGTACAAATTTCCACGTGCATCTCGTGTTGTACTCAATGACAATGGTAGACGTAAATATTCCACTAATATGGTTCTTTACTCATCGAGCAGTTCTAATTTAATACAAGTAAAAAAACTTGGTGTGTCTAATGTGTTATGGATTTAAATTATATCATTTCCAACATGTGGGAAGCACGTTTGGTTTTCGCACTTTGGGCCGTATATGCCCAATATTTTTTTTTTTTTTTTTTTATTTATTTTTATTTATTTATTTATTTTTTAATTTTTTTTTGAAAATGGGTAACGTGTACTGGGTTACTTTAAGATAAAATAAGTGTTTTGTGTCAACAATTTGGATGTTTATAAACCATTGTAGATCAAAGGAAAACAAAATAAATAATTTGACAATTAACCTCTCTATGATGGCTAGTTGTGCATTCAGAATATTTTGTAAACGTAGATGCTACAATTATGCACTGTTTTATTGACACCTATTTAGCTTTTTGACAACCTTTAAACAATATGACTCCCTACATGTTCATAGCGGTTATATAAAATATCATATTAATTGAAACGCGATTTGCCGTTTTCTCACGACAGAAGTCAGATTGAACATGTTTTGGTTAAGATAACTACAGTAAGTACAAAAAAAATAAAAGAAATGCACTTTTTTAACATAGAAAAAATCCGTAAAAAGGGATATAAACACGGGGCAATATTTGATGCAAAAGCTTAAATAGGCGTCAGAGTTTTTAAGAGCAAGCCATTGCCATATACCTGAAACAGCTAGATATCACAGCATGGACAACCACTCGGGTTGCATGTTTTAATACAACACAGCTTTTACATATGTTATGTTTTTCTGTATAGTTCCTTCATATTCATGTGATCCTGGGGCGAATCTACAATGTCCGAGTCAGCAATTAACAGTCTGTTCACCATCTCGTGTTTTGAATTTTCTTTAAAGAACTTTAAAATGAGTTTATTGGAACAAGTTGTAGTTTTTAAAACATGTGCTGGTTCTTAATGTATTGTAATGTATGCACAATCAAATAAAGCTAATTCTAGTGTTTTTTTCCGTACATATTTCTTAAAGTCATTAGTATGGTCTAACTTTAAACATTGTAATTTCGATACCACGAGCCTATATATTTACGTGAGAAATCTTATAAAAACCCGACAGGGTAGATAATAACTTCATGTGTAAGGATAAAAATGGTATGTCTTTATCACTGGTACATTTAACTGGAATGATAATACTTGTATTCACATGGTAATTATGTTCTTTTTACGTTTTTTTGTTTTTCACACTTTAATTTTAGTACCTGCAGTAGCCAGCCATATATATATATAACAGAGATAAGGTTATAATAAATTATATAGCATCGACCTTTAATGTCCTATATTGACATTCCCCTTGCCGACTGACCTTTCCAAAGTGGTAACTGTTGTTTTTTTCTTCTCATGTGTAATACCTTGTTTCTGTGTTTTTTGTCAAATTTATATTTACTCTATATGCCTGTATTCTTCTGAGGCAAAAAAGATGAAAGATGAAGTATCACACAGGGATCCAAATCCATTAGCGAGTTTCTGTCATCTTGACTTAACTCTTATCCTGACAGTCGTTGTTTGCCTTTACATGCAAAAACAAAACGAAAAGTCAAGACCTTTGGATAAACGACATTTCAAATTATTTCTTCCATTTTTCTTCTTTACAAAAGAGTCTTCATTCAGAATTCTTACATCGTATAGGTGAGGACGTACACTTTGATACTGAACTCAATAAGTGAACTGTAAATAACAAAACCGTAAGTGAGCGTTGCGTAATTTATTAAATATCAAAAGACTGAATTTGTCTGTTACCTTATGAAATTTAAAACACATATTAGAGTATGATTAACGCTGCTTTTTTCTAATGTCTGATTTAGATTTATTATGGAGATAAGATAGTGATATATTTTAATAATAATAATTGGCGAATAACCTTTCTCTTTGTTTATTAGTAATTTGATTTCTACATTATTTATATACTATCTGTTGTTTTTTATTCAGTACGTGATATATAAATAATGCTTTGATTAATGTATTATGAAAACATCAAAGCATTGAAAACGATACTTACTTTCTCTGATTATCAAAGTTCTGTTGCGCAAAGAACGAAAAAAAAAACTCAAGTCAATTAGGGAATAAAAGCAGTAATTGTCTGTGTAAGACCAGTTCTGCATAATGTAGAAATTCACAGCATTCGGCAGTTTTTAAATTAAAACGATATGTATTCCTAAGTTGTGTTTTATTTGCAAAAAACGCTTATTTGTATACATGGTTGTTTGGATTTATGCAACTAATTTGAGAATGTGTTTTGTTTCTTTTCTTAAATATTTTAGATTAAAATTAATTAGATGGCGTCGGAACTCGAACTAGTAATCTCAATCTACAGCTGTGAGTTGTTGTTGTTGTTATAAATTGTGGCGAGTTTAGTTCCATGCCATCTGCATGGAAAGGGGATGAGTATGTTGTTAATAGTGGCATGTTTTAGTTTCACGCCATTAAAAGGGCGCATTTAACAAAAGTCCCTGCGAGGCTTATTGTTTTGTTTTCCTTTGAAAGGTTTACACTTTTCTTGTTTTCAAGTATTCATTAGTAAATAGTTTATTTTAACGTTTTCAATATAGATTTTATCTATACTTTACTTTCTAACAGTAAGCCAGTGAAGCAAAAAGGAAACAAGACCATAGTCATTACAAGCAGATGCGGCTATAATGATTTTTATGCTATATTTCAACAAAAAAATCATTAAGGTTTACCCCTTGACTAAATATACCCATAAACTTTGCTCTTCTAATAAAGCTCGACATATTTTAATAGAATATTCAACAAGATCTTTACAAAAGATATGCAAGTTTTATTGTTTTTGTTTAGTAAATTGTACGATAAAAAACTAATGGGTTCATAAAAAGTGCATGCGGCAGGGACATCTAAACAAATCTTTTTTTACCTAATGATTAATGAAAAAAAGTACCAATTATGTTATTTAATTAATCTCCTAAATTTTATGCTTCAATAATATTTTGTAATTCTTCTTATGTTTCAAAGTTTGAAGACAATGAAGGAGAGTTACTAAAGTAACTGAATTGTAATTTGACCAGGTTGCAATGCAAGTTTTGCTTTACAAATAACTTTACAAAATGAAATTTATTACCAAGTCAACTACTATAATATTGGTTTCATTCTGGTCCTAAGGTCTACGCATAATTAGTTCTGTGCTTGTGTCAAGAAAACCTTCTGCATTTTTCTAAGGTCTCAAGCTTTTATTCTGAAAATATCTTCCCACAAGTCCAGACTTATTATTTTCATCGACGCGAAGCGAATGTCGTATTCTGATTTTGAAAACATGCTTCTATTTTTAATTAAAATAATTACCTTTTTTCTTCTTCATTCACTTAAATTAATCATATCCAACAAATTATCTCTCCAATAAATACTGTGAGTGGAAAAGTATACTGATGGAGCCATGTGGTGCTACTTGGGGTACCTTCTGGTTAGATTTGAAGTACAAATTGAGATGCTGAAGCTTAAGATTGTAATATCGAAATCAAAAGCATCGCAAAATGACATTTAAACAATGAACATCAATGAAAAATGCTATGTATTCCAATTATGGACAATCATTTACAGAAAACAAGAAATGATTGAGTATTAACTCTTACCATTGAGGTTTGGTTTCAAGGACACTATACCATTTTCTCGTGTGATTATTATATACTATTTACTGTCATTGCTTATCAATATATAATCGGTCACGACATTTAAAAGACTTGATATCTTTCGAAAATTTATGCGAATTTACGAAAGATAATAACTGCCAGATAGATATTACCATAATGTTTTTACATTGTTACAAATAAATGTCGCTGGCACGATACATCTATCAACATTTCTACCAGGCTTAATTTATAACACAAAACACTTTATTCGGTAATCAAAATTCTTGTTATCATCATAAGTGTTTTGACATTCGGCTTCTTGAATTTTCTTTGAATAGCTTTAATGTTAGTTTTAGTAACTAAAAAAAAGACCTCTTTATTGTAATTAAAAACATCTGCTATTCCCTAATGTAACGTAATGTATCCATATTATGTTATTCCAATCGAATGTAGCCAAACCTAGTGCTACTTTCCTTATGTCTTTCTTCAGTCATCAGACTGCATAACATTCAATATAAGTGCGAAAACATGAGCCTATAAAGTTGTACTCACCATGCGATTTAAGGAACGTTATATATAACACTAAAACATGTTTAGTCTGACGCTCGTTTCAGTGTTTCTTTATCACTGTTATACTTATTTCGTATGTTTGTACCTAGGTGCAAGTAAAATGTTAACATATTCAAGACTTTTTACGGGACCTGTAAAGTCTGTAAATTGCTAACATCTATATGTGCTTTACAATACTATGACATGTAACTCCAAAAGCTTATACTTAATATAAAACTTCATTGAAAGACTAAATGTATTTTAAAAGTTGTTTTTTTACTCCTGGATGTTAAGTCCCTATAGTGTCGTTAATTACATGTTTTTAACAAGAAACCATTATTACATAAGATGATGACATGGAAAAGCATGGCCCTTGAACGCCAAATATTGTCTTTGTGGCTCTGGATGCAAACAATGTAAAAAATAAAGTATCACACAGGGACCCAATCCATTAGCTAGTTTCTTTCGTCTTAACATTGACTTAATCCTGACGTGTTGTGTGTTTTTGTTGTGTTTTTGTTTTGTCTTCTTTTCAAGCTCATGTGTAATGTCTTGTTTCTGTGTTTTTGTCAAATTTATATTTACTCTATATGCCTGTAATCTTCTGAGGCAAAAAAGATGAAAGATGAAGTATCACACAGGGATCCAAACCCATTAGCGAGTTTCTGTCATCTTGACTTAACTCTTATCCTGACATTCGTTTTTTGCCTTTAACATGCAAAAACAAAACGAAAAGTCAAGACCTTTGGATAGAATGACATTTTTAATTATTTCTACCATTTTATTTCCATACAAAAGAGTCTTTATTCAGAATTCTTACATCGTATACTTGAGGAGGTACATTTTGGTACTGAATTCAATAACTGAACCGTAAATAACAAAACCGTAAGTTTTTAAATACACGTATCTATTTCAGACATCGTTTATTTTTATTGCGACTGAAACATTAAGCGGCTAGAGTCATGACAACGACAGAAAGGTCGAGATCCTTTGGTAAAAACGACGTCTTACATTATTTTATCACACCCTTTTTGATAAAAAGATCTTCAAAAAACGTATGGTTGATGTTGTACATAGGTAATGGATACAAAAATTAAAACATATGAATATGTAAGGACCGTTAATGGAATGGTATGTCAATAATAAAATATCAAATGACTGAATTCGTCGATTACATTAATGATTTTAAAAATACATATATTATGTATAATAATTGCTTGCTTTTCTGATATCTGGTATAGGTCTATTATATAAATTAGATAATGTCATATTTAAAAAAATGAAAAATGTCTAACTAACTTTCCCTACTTTTATTAGTAACTTGATTTCCACATTATATATAATTATGAATTAATTATTTGTTATTACAGTTTGTGTTGTATTAATAACGTCGAAAAATATTTTTTTAGAAATAACAAAGCCTTGAAACCGATACTTGCTAAAAAAACATATTAACAAAACAAACCCAAAAATAATTGTATATAGAGAGTGTTCAGTTAATTTTCTCTAAATTATGCTCTGCTTAGTAAAGGTCTTCTTTGATCGTAAGATTTCTGTTGCGCAAAGAACAGTAACATCACAGGCCAATTAGGGAATCAAAGCAGTTAATTTACTATGTAAGACCAATCCTGCATATTTTTTCTTAATTTCACAGCATTCGTTTGAAATTGAAATTAATTTAAGATGTTGTTTAATGTAATGAGAACAGCACATGCCACTATAAGAATATACTTCGAGTGTTCAGACGTTCTTGTTTGTTTGTTGTTGTTTTTATTCTTGTTTGTTTTTTCTTTGTTTCTGTTTGTTTGTGTATGTTTGTTTATTATTTTGATGTGTTTTTGTGTTGTTGTTTTATGTGTGTGTTTTTATTTTTGTTTGTTAAAATAAATGTATCTTGTACTGCTTTAATTATACATAGATACTTCTATCCAGAAAGAGTTTTTTACACGGACAAATAAAACGACCAACAATGGGCAAATACTGACACTTAATAGCAATCTGCATTATAAAACCTATGAATTCTGTTTCGCAAAATGTAATTTAAGCCATTTGAAAAAGAATATTTGTAATATTTTAATGCATCCATTTGTAAGTTGCAGGTGTATCAGCTTATATTTGATTTAATCGTAAACAAACGACTAAAGATGCTGAATATAACCATATTAATCAAAATATTGTCAAATAAAGATACCGAAATATCATTACATTATTTTATATAAATAGACAAATAAAGATGTTGTGATATTACTACATCTTTCAAAAGCAAAGACACGTAAATATAACCGTCCCATGCCTTGTTAGCTTGTTTTAACTTATTGCCAACTTCCTTCGACTTTGGTATTATTTGTTGTATTGTCTTTACAAAGAGAAATGAACTAAATGTTATTGGCGTAAGTTATTCTATTATTTATTCTAACATTCTAAGATTTGTTGTGACCATATATCCTATAATTTTCAATCAACCCTTGTAACTGGTACCCGGACGAGTGAATGGCACATATATATATAATCTAGTTTAGACAATTCATAGTTGTACCAGATCTGGATCATCTGTTGTGAATCGATACAGAATAAAGACGAGTATATTCCTTATTTAATCGTGTCTTCTTATTTACCTCTTGTATTTCACAAGCACATATCTTGATTCTTAAGCGCATTCTTTTACAGAAAAAGCCTGATATATAGTAGTATATTGGTTGCTCTTTAGCAGACGGCGAGAATAGAGTAGACCCTATCCAATTACTGACGGATTATCGGTGGCTGGTTGCAAATTGCCTAGAGAAATGGAGCAGGAAATAGCAGCATTTTGTACATAATGGCTTTGTCCTCGGTATGCGTCTTTTAACTTAAGTTGTTTTAGGTGGTGGGTAGCAAAGTTAATCGTATTTTGTTCGTATATAGCGGCAACGACAGAGAACGTTAATGTCACCAGCTGACAATAACCAGATTAAAATACCTTGTGATTCTTGTTCTTAAAGTTACTAAATACATATGTACTATAAATTCAACATGTACATAATCTACTGTGTATTTGAAATGGAGTGAAAAATTGAATTTCTCAGCACTGATTTTGTCATTCTGTAAATAAAAATAGGAAAATGAAAAGGTACCATGAGAGTTATCACATATATTAAAATCTGCTACTACCTACTAGACGACCACTAGACAAAGGCATACAGTATAAATGTAAAAAATTGAGACGATATATTACACACAAAAAGAACGACCAGAAGTTACCGCCTTGGCATGGTTAATCGGTAAAAGGATCGACTGGTGTGCTTAAGCATAGTTTGTGGAACGCTCCAATCTCGCACCTGCTAAAGGTTTTTATCACTGACAAGCAGTAAATAAAAATATCCCATCAAAGTGAGAAAGCGTAAGCTAGCATGTTTACTGTCGTTTTCCAATCTTATGTAGTTTACCAAAAAACGGCAAAGTATTTTCTAAAGACAGTTAATCGCGAGAAGAAGTAAAATATATATTATCAACTATGTCAATACAAAAAGGTTATAAAAATAAACACACTTTTTCAAAGGCCTTTCGTTATTTCTATCATGATGTCGTTTTCCCGTTTATCATGTTGATGTGCTTGTCATTATAGTTCATAGTTGGGTCACGGCGTAGTAATATATCTGACGCCTGCCGTTGCAGATGTAAATCCGTGGTGAGCATTCCAATCAAAACGCATTAAGGCATTTATGATTACAGTATTATTACAAAAGAAAACAGCTTAACAGCCTCTTGAGTTGTAATTGTTCCATGCCACTGAAAGTGAAAACTTAACACAACTATCAGCAAAGTATATCAACATATTGTTGTGTTGTTTTGTTGTTTTTAGTTTTCGTATTTTTAGTTTTCATCATTGTGTAGTACCTTTTTTAATTTCGAAACTGATTTTATCTGTAGTTGCTTTTCTAAAGTTAGCCAATAAAGCAAAAAAGATCATCAGACAATGGTGATAAAAAGCGGCTAAGAGATTAACACTCCGAATATTCACAAACTATATGTATTGTATGTTTTATTGTTTTTGCATTGTGAAATAAATTGTATGGTGAAAATGCATGGAGCAGGACATGCCAAATGCTACATTGTTCTAGTTTAATTCTTTTATGTTTCAAAGTTTGTATTCACACAAAACACCATAACTCCGTATATGGCACATTATATACGAGAGTTACGAGAGTTTCTATATAATGATCTGGTCTCAAAAAGTCAGCTACTACAGTAGTGGTTTCATTCTGGTCCTACGTTCTACGCATAATCAGTTCCCTTGTTTGTGTCGACCAACCTTTCTGCATTTCTACGGTCTCCAGTGTTGAACCTGATTAAATCTTCACATTGTTCTTGGCTAATTATTTATTTCGACGAAAAAAGGGAGGCCGTGATTTGACTTTTAAAATAATGCTCCTGTTCTTATATATGAAAGTGATACTTTTTAATTTCATTCAGTCAGATTAATTGTATCCAATAAAGTATAGCTTATTCAAACACGTCTTGTAGAACAGTATACTGATGAAGCGAAATGAGGTTTACTTAAGGGTACCTTTACTTTGACCTTCGATATATATTTGAATAAGGAGATATGAAACACAGGGTCCCAATGAAAGCCCTATGAGCATTGAGACATATACCAATATTTTTTTAAGTCAACAGTAACACGTTAAACGGTCAAAATACGAAACACTTACAAGATCCTATAAGAATCGCAAAATATATTTTAGTTAAACCTTATACTAGACAAATGTAAAAATATGCAAGTTAAATGGAAAAGTGTTAAGACACTGAGAAGAAAAAGTAAACAACATTATCCACCTTGGAACGGTTTGTCGGTAAAAAGACCAAATGATGTAATAAAAAAATCCCGTCAAAGTAAGACAATTACAGTAAGCATTTTTTTAAATAAAGACGACCATTACCCAACACGAAAAAAAACTAACATAGCCTTAAATAAAATAGACTAGACATGAATAATATTGTTTCATGATAAAAGACAATATACTCACTAGAGAAAAAATATACAAATACAACAATTATACGTCATCAAACAATTTATTGATATCGTCAGAAATTGTAGCGGGAGTTATTTATAGACGAAAATATTCAATTGGCATGATAAAATGCAATCATTGTAATGTACAGCTTGACAAATAGCATAAGTTGAGTGGTTTTGGACATCAAATATAATGATAACATTATAACAGCTAAGGTAATCATGTTTTGTCATAAATATTTCGTTTAGGGACCATGTGTACTAGTTTTGAGTTGTTTTTTATGGAAAGGTTGTGTTGTTGTTTTTCGAATTAGCATAACTAAGCAATCTTATGTTAGATTAGGCACTTTATGAGTGCGTGATATTTCAAACAAAAACATGATAACAATGTTCTTCAATGTTCTTTTCGAAAGGTTTACTCATCTTTATGTATTTTTCCGCACAGTTCTAGTTTTGAGCTGCAAAATTTGGATAACACCGCACTTGTTTAACACGATTACTAATATATATATATATATACATATCGATGTCTAATTAAAGGCCTAAAAAATCATAAAATTTTATGATAGAGAGGTATTTGACACTGGTCTAGCCTCGATATGTTTTTGTGTTACTTTAAAATGGCAGAAATAACAAATGTTATTTGTCGTCTCTTCAATACCCAAAAACAAAACAAAAACTAATAAACTAAATAAAGTCAATTCACCAGTCAAAAAAATCTTAGTTACAAATGATTTTATACAGACATAGAAGACTTGATATGAATATATTAATATTTCCTATAAAACACTTTCTGTATAGAGAAGATTATTTTTAATCAATGTTACGACAGCAATTTTAATATTTCCTTGTATTGTAGTTCTGTTCTATTTTGTAAGACTGTATACTAGATTTGACTACGGATGTTGCGGTGAAAAAAAAGATGTTTGTTGGGTGTTGACACAAGAAAAACCGTTGTTTACTTGCCTCTGTTACAGTCGGCCTTTGTGTAATGTATGATTGATTGGTATTTATCACGGGGATAAAAGAAAAGTGTTAAAGTGATAGGTAATGGACGTCCGCTTTCACTGTATTAGATTAACCCTGTCTTGTCTTCCTAGATATATGCGGGTGTCCTTGCAGTATATTATGGTGATTTCAAGGGAGGTTGAATAATGGGAAACAGTAAAAATATTTGTGCTAAGTAATCCTTTGCTAATTACCGATCTATAACTATTGCGCAATTCATTTTTAAGCTTATTTGTGGCCTGGCGCTTCCAGATTCCTTGTCTACGTGGCTCATATATAGTTGGTATTGGATGACAGTATGAGTGGGCGTATAAATCACGGAGATAAGTTTCCTCGTGGTACGCAATTAACTTCACGCCATTAGTTTGACGAGGTTTACCTGGGTCGTTGTGTTCAATGTCTATTTGTGTGTCGTTTCAGACATTCGCAATATATTGATTTCAACACGCTGACATAGTTTTAAGGCTGCATCATTGACATTCAACAAACGAAACTATTTAGCCGGTATATTGTATACCCAGTCGTTAACTAAATCACCAGTTGTTCAATTAATCGATGTTTTAAAGAATTTCAAAATCAGTAAAAAGTGTAGCATCAATATAATAGAAATCATAATTGTTTACATGGTTAAAACCTTCAACAAAATGTATGAAAACAAACCTGATTACAAGATATGTTGGTTCGCACTAAATATATTTTATTTGTTAGCATTTTCACATTTTCACATAATTTTTTTGTAGTCCAAAGACATTTCACATTAATTCAGTCCGTCTGTAGACCTTTGCTGGCGTAATTTCACAGGTTAAGTCCATTAGATTGTATTAATTAACTCCGTTGATTCTCTTGACATTTATCGGTATATCCTATTAGTTAAATTACAAAAAGACTATGTATTCTTGACAAGATTAAAGAGAAATGTATATGTCTACTGATGGGCGTAGGTTGAACGATTTCTCATAATTCTGCTCACAGACTGGCAGTAGACGAGACGTAATGGAACGAAGCTGTTGAGATCTACGATCTCATTAAACAACATTGTTGCAATGAAGTCGTTCCGTCACTGGACTGGACATAGAATGTGTGTGACTAGACTGTAATTAATAGACAAATTGCATTAGTGTGTGGGGTTATAATAGTCAAACTACGTTTGTGAGATACTTTATGTCATAATATAGCAAACGAATCCTCTGATAGTTGCCGTAAAACTCTGACAGCTACAAATACAACAAATATTGTTTGATTTCTTTCATATTTTGTTAGTATTGTTCAAAGTTTGCAAATTCAGCGGAAATTTGATTAAACATTTAGATGCACCTTCAAAAATACTTGTCAATATCTCGACATTTAATTATTGATTTACATAAACATTTGCAAAGACGTATACATCAAATATCCACAGTTAATCAGACGCAATAAAACATTTTTATGATTAATTAAAATAAAAAATTAAATAATATCCTTTGTCTTTGTCGGCCCAAACGCATATTAACCATTTAAAATTTATTGATATAAACGTTTGTTAATACATGTTATATACATGGTCCACTCAAAGGCACAAGACTGTTTAATACTTGTTTTACACAAATCGTATAAATAAAACTCGAACCAAACGCATAAAACCGATTTGATTTACGTTCGAACGTTAGCTGATATACCGTGGAATTTACCTGTACTATTTTCAAACGGAAATGGCGGAATGGTGAAAATGAAATTCATGACCTGTTAACGACATTTGAAATTTCTGTAGATATGAATAATTTTTTGAAAACGATTCAGTTAAGTCATTTCATTTTATGCTCTGCTGGGGACACATTGATTAAATGATCATTGATCGTTTAGTTCAAAAGGAGCAAATACCGAGGCAAGAACAGTGGTATATTTACTGTCAACAGCTCAGCAATAGAGGACACCATTTAATTCCAGTACCTTAATTTTGTTCATTTATTACAGCAACTATCATAAAAGACCTAAGAGCACAGTGTAGAATTACCTTAAGAAAATGAAACTATAGCCGATAATTAGTAAAGTTAATGTCATCAACGTTGATAAACAACACAGTTTAAATTATGTATAAAATCGAAAAATACTTAAGTTTCAAAAGGTATGGTTTATTAACTTATCAATGAAATAGAATTATGATTTATTTATAAAAATAAGCATGTAAAGATAAGAACAAACTTAACATGTTATTAGCGGTTTTAGTGTAATAGGAACGTGTTGAGATTTAGGAAATTCAGATTTAAATATTTGTGATAATTCTTACAGGTCCTTTTTATTTTCATATTAAATCTATAACACTATACACTAGTACATACCTTTGTATTAAAAAAACGACAGTCGAACATTGTACAAGTTATTAGTTATACAAAACAAAGAAACAAACAAACAAACAAACATTGATGCTTTTACGCGCATCAGTCAGAAGTTAAGCATCGTCATTGCAGGATTTGTAAATGTACAGAACTTAAGACTTTTTTTTTATTTTCAAAGTTGGTTTGTATGGAAGCATTTTCGTATCAGGAAAATGAATACAAAGAACAATGTTTATTAGTTCCTCAAATTAACCTTTTTGACATATTTAAAGTGAAATAAAAGAAAGAAACAGTAAAAACCGAACGATATGGTGTGTCCTTATTCCCGAACAAATGTTATAACAAAGCAATGTTATTATGTAAGTATGTGCTAGTTTGGTTTATAATCATACGCTAAACTGATAATAAGAATACAACCTAACAACAGTCGCTGACAAGTAAAAGATAGTTTGTCATTCAATATAGTACCGAAATACTACAAAATATCATTCACTTATTATGAAAAGCAATATTTTAGTAGTATCGAAGATGGATACTGCAATTAAGTATACCTGGGTGCTAGAAAGCAATACCAAGTCTGAACATGTTTTGTTTTGCAAAATATTTGTGTAATAAAAGTCTTGGACAAGGAAAAAAAACATGTAAGGTCTAGGGTTTAAACCCAGAACTCTCCGATCCTGAGTCAATTACCTTAACCTCCTTACTCTTTCACTTCAAGCATCCTACAAATGCTATCTTGGTGTGTTATACGTGTCTCTTATGCATGCAAGTGAAGTGATCATCAGAATCTTAAAAAGTTCCTTTTGAAATCCTATTGAAATCCTCTGATCCAGAGTGAGTCCAAAACATAATCTTTTGACCACAAACACTTCAAAGATGCTATAAAGGAAGTCCTGCAGTCTGACAGCACCATAAATGCTATTTTTAGATTTGCGCGGACCTTACAGAAATCGTACGTATATTACGAGTATCTTTAAATGTTGCACAAACATTAAATCTAAAGACAGACTTTACCGTGCTTGCTCAATGGATCGTTCAGAAAAATCTCGTTCTTGCTATGGACTGTTTCATTGATAATAGATATTCTCAATTTGTTAACATGCAGTCCTGAACATCAAAGGACTTACCGAAAAGTAATCCTTTCGTAAGTTATTAACAGTTTAGAAATTTAAATAACAAAAAAAAAATCCAAAATCTTTCGTTTTCTGTCATTTCCTGAATGAAAGTTACAAACACACAAAATATGACACTGGTAGTGTTTATCTGAAACGAAAAAGATTGCCTTGTGATTATAGATGGAGAAAATATTCAAGATAAAGTTGAGAAGAACCCTTTGATCCTATAGCGAAGGTTCATCATATTTTCTTTACAACCGGCTTCTGTAGTATTTACTAAGTATTATTAAAATCAGATTTGATAGTATTGTTGCAAACACTGAAATTGTCCCAATCTAGTATATATAAGGACTTAGATTTTTACTTTTATTTTTAAAAAAATCAGTGTTTCCCATCTTAAAATTTATGGCAAAATGCATTAATATACTAGTTCATCAGTTTGTCAGTCATTTAACAGTTCCAAAATGCACATAATGATGAGGAAACTACATTTCGTAAATAGCATACATTTAAACTTACTTTATCGGAATACCCCGACCATTTATGTGGAAATGTCCAAGTTTCAACTTTGCCTGCCTAATTTACGTAACCTAAATGGATTTCAGCGTGAAATAGACATAAAACTATGAGCGGAACAATGTTTATGTAATTAGAAAGTGCATCATGTGTAAAGTTATACTTAACATAACGCATCAACTTCGGGGGTGGGATTTTTTTTCAAATTTCATTTTCTAGCCGGAAATATAACTTGCTACTGAGCCATTATGGGTAAGCTTTTAAAGTCGTAATTTCTTCTTTAATTTATTCACCAAATCTGATTTTAAAGTGGTGCTGGAGCTATGGTATAGCACAGCTTGAACATTTCCATTTCTAAGCATTGACCTTTTGGTGTCATAAAATAGTTATAAATACTTCGCTTTCCTTAAAACGATTTTATGCGCTTTACGTGAGAACTGTTTTAATCTCCACATGTATTTGAACGTAGAGCATCATCTTAACAACATCAAGCGCAGCAGGATAATTTACGTGAACAAACAAATTTGATTATTTTAACACCAAACAATACCACAATGGTTAATAGGGTGCTTTTTATATTGCCATTTGATTGGTCGTTGTTGTGATTATTTAGTGTACAGCAAAATCAATGATGCCATAAACGTGTGGGAGGAATGCGGTTTCTATTTGAACGTTTATTTTTTCATAATTATGCCTTGATAATTGAGTCTGACTTCCTAAAAGTATTTTATTTTTATTGGCACTGTCATTGAAAGAGAAGTTGTTACTTGAATTATTGTCGCCGATATAGAGATCTGGGCATCTTATGGAATGCATTTTTATGGGGACGATAGTGTAGCTGGTAAATCAGGAACTCGCAATTGTTCCTTTTTCAGAGAAAATAACCGAGTATTCCGGTTGTGTTTTTTTAACATTGTAGCTTGCAACAATAATGTGTAGCTTGCAATGATAAAAAAGGTAGCTGGCATTTAGAGGAACTCTCGGCTGATTGGCGAAGTATTTAGAAACCGAGCATATCGAAGTTAGCAATTCAGCTGTAAATACAGATGTAGCAGAGAACAAGGAACACCACAAAGTAACAAATACTCTCCTACCCATCAGACTTATGGTTCGTTATGTTTATGTAATTAATCGACAGTGTAAAAGGGTGTTGAGTTCCCAGGATAGTCATCTTCTTATTTAAAGCGCATGCTCTCTTCGGCGCCTTGGATGTCTCACATACTACCCCCTCTTTTACAAAGTATGTCTAACAACGTTTAAACGTATAATTATTACAAAGATAAAGTACTCATTGTTTTAAAACAATATAGAACATAGAACTATCGGTGTTTGGTTATTTTCCCCTTGACAAGGTTTAACTGTGTAAGGTTTGTATGATGAACGTTATTATAAAAGTATCACCACCTCCTTCCATCAAAGGACCCATCTGACTTTACGGTTTCGAACTTTCTATAAACAATGCAAGTTCGTGAAAGTTGAAGGCAACAGAAACCAGTTTCGTGCTACAAAATGGTTACAAGCAGGTCGGTGGAATGCGTTTTCCTTTTTGTCGAAAAAGGAAATTGATTCAAGGTTCAATGTAAGCATGACAATATTATTGCAAAAGTCATTAACTCATTATGCATTTTATGAAACTGTTCTATATACGTTTAACCAAATCAAGGATTTCCTCACATGTCTGACCTTCTTTATAAGTAACTTATCAGTACATGTGTTACTGATATTTATAACCAAGTCATCCTTCTTTGCATTGCTTTCTTGCTAATAACCCTTTAAGTCAAGAACGTGTATTGCTTTTAAAAAAAACACGATAACTGGACAGGTCATTGAGTTTATATGAAATCGGAAATTATTATTTATTTTATTAACAAGTCATAATCTGGTCTGTCACTGTTGGAATTTTGTCTTTCATATCTCTATTACGTATATTAGTGAGTTAACTTAAGTAGTCTCCGTTGCCCTTACGTGGGAAGGTTTACCTTCGGAATTGGTGTCCGTCTTTTGTATTTGACATGCTGTTTGCATGTAAAATATCGGTATGTTCTATCATTATTTGGATCTCGTTTCTATCGCTTCTGATTGCTACTTTTTGTTTCGCTGGTTAGGAAGTCAGGAAGTGCAAGGTTAGAGCTCTGTAAACCGGTTTAAGCACCACAGTCGGTCCATATTGCTGACTGACCGTTCCAATTCGGTAACTGTCGTGTTGGCTCTTTTCGTTAAATGACTCATCTCAAATTTGTTTTTACTTTTATTCTTGGTTGGCATGTGAAATACCTTTGTCCTGTGCCTTTTGAAATTTTTGTATATATTGCAATGCTCATATGACTTTTTTCAAATATATTCTTATTTATGGTCACAACAATGTTACGTGTGCAGTGTGGCAGTCTTAAATAATCTCCCCGTGCTTGTAATCTATGCAGTCATTTACATCATCCTATAAGGATTGCTACGCGCAATTCCTTTGATGGACATTAGACTTTGGTTCCTCAATTCCATTCTTCACATGAACAGGACTTTTTCATATATATTCTTAATTTGGTAATTACTTTTATTCTACCAAAATTGAAAAAATCCATTCGTGGTAGAAGTGTACTTATTTGTTCCTAATGACGTCACAACTTTTTACCATAGTTGCCGTGACATTTACTTCGTTCACAGATTGAATTTATATTAGAGAATGAAATTGCAGTTATTGTTCGTTTGTTTATAAAGAAAAACATTCTTTGGTCGGTCATTTACTTCCATGCAGGTTCTTGGAGTTAGTTGTCTCGCTTTAATGGGATATGTGTATGTACACTTCTTGGCTTTGAGCTTTAGTAAGTGTGATGTTATGGTAGGTTTAAGCACCCATGTCGGTCTTTTTGCCGGCTAACTTCCCCAAGACGATAACTGTCGCTATTTTTCTCTGCGTGTATTGTTCAGTCTCAATGTTCCGTCATTTTCAAATTGTTTGCGTGTGCCTTTGATTGGTAATAATTCAAATGTTAACATCTGTTGTTTTTTTCCATGATTTTTTCATGATCTTTCTATTTTGATCATTTATTTATTTATTTATTTGCAGTATGATGCAGTCTAATTATTTCTAAGCAGCTTTAAATTATGGTGCACTTTCTGCTTTCTGGAACTTTACGAGCTCAAGCTATTGTGATATGTGTTTTCACAACACATCATATAATTCTCAATTCGCCAATGTATGAAGTTGCCGATATTAATCCTAACATTAACAAAGAGACTGTACAGTTTAACATTGGCAAATTTCCTCATCAATTTTGAAGTCTGGGTTGTAGCAGCGGAATTGACAAGAATTTGGATATGAGTAGATAACGTATAACAGAATATGTCTGAGCATTACATCGTCCAGCAATTTATTCCTTGAAAATGCATGGTCGAAGCAGCATATATAAAGGTTCTTAAGATTTGTTTCAAGTAAAAAGATTGGACAGTGTAACATGGAAATAATGGCAGCCGGAATTATCTAGAGTACTGAAACTGTGAATAGCAACCCATTAATAGAAAATAACTTGGGTATTCATCTGTTACATCTGCTCAAGTTTAAGTTGCGATCTGTGATTGATTGTAAAATTTCTTTAAGTGGTAGTCTTTTTGGTAACGGTCAGAAATCTCAAATAGCATACTATTTTACTTCATCAAAGGACCGGCCGCAATAGCTCAGGTGGTAGAGCGTCGGCTTGCGGATCGTGAGGTCGCGGGTTCAAACCTCAGCTGGGTCAAACCAAAGACTCTAATGGTAGTAAGTAGTGGCTTCCCTCCTAACGCTTGGCACGACAGCATTACGCCTGACTCGTCGTTGTCAATATAACCGACCAGCCGGGTTCAGACCCCTGGGCACCTCATAAGTGCCCATGTGCTATAATGATAGAAATTTTGCTGCACAGTATCGGTAAAAATGCCAGGCAAATCTCACTTTATCAAAGGTAATACTACGATCTCTAATTGTATGTGCATGTTTAAAAAGGGGGAAGTGCATCGTTAAGTATTGCCATTTCTTCAAATAAGTTATCATTTTGATAACCTTGAACAATGTCCGAAATATATTGGTTTGAACCTAAACCATTTTGTTGTTGTTGTTTTTTAAATTGGCAGTTTTACACTAAGCCTAAGAGACAAGCTGTTCTATTTCTTTGCATATGTTTATTTGTAGATCATTACTAGTTGATTTGTTTGTTTTTTCTTTTCGTTTTCTAATATTTTTGCATATATATCTAATATTTTCCAAAGGAAGATATAAAAAAAACAAGATGTAACTAAATAATATGTCTAAACCCCAAACATGTACGAAAATAACTGATATCGTATCAAGACTTGAGAAATGTCAATGTTTTAGTGTAAAATATGTGTTCGTATATCAACTGAATAAATAAATACAATGTTAACCATTTTTTTTTTCTTGTATTAACATTAAAAACAAAAGCAACATTGTTTTAACAGAATGCTATTGTTCTTTTATGAAAGAGGCGCCCGTGGCGTGGTGGTAGAGTCGCCGACTTGTAACTCCTCAGACCGCTTAGCCTCTTACCGCGTCGATTCGAGTCCCGTTCAGGGTGAAGGACTTAATGTGGGAAGGTCTTCTAGCTGACCTTCGGTGCGGCGATGGTTCTGCCCAGACATTTGTTTGGAGTCTTCCTCCGCAAAAATAGCTGAGCGTAGCTATAATGATTATAATTGGTCGCTGCGATGTATTTCAAAAACAAACTAAAGAAAATTTTAAAAAGTAATATTTTTATTGTGAAACTGCCTTTGCATTTGTTTTCTATGTGTTATATTATTATTTTTTTTTTGTTTGATTTATTACGCAATAGGCATTAGGCAAGATTAATCATAAATAACGTTTAGAGTAACCTGATTTTGTCTGTTTTGTTGTTTTTAACAAAACCTTTGTTAAACCTTGTAGCATTGTAAAAGGCCTTAGAAGGTAGCATTTTGTCAACGTTCGTTTCAATAACCCGGTGACAGGTGCTCGGCAAAATCTCTGTTTGTTCATAATTGGCGCGAGTTGTGTACTCTCTTTGTATATAAGGATATAGTAATATCCAAAGTCTCGTCCCATAAAACATCTAAATGGCTGTTGAACCATGTTACAATATAATTGTATCATTGTCGAGATATTTTAAGGGCTATATATCGCTTTATATCTCATTGACCGATAAAGCCTGAATTTAATGTAACAAATATATCTTTGTTTTGTTTACTATACACGGATTTTTCGCGAAGAATAATAAGAATTCTTAAGACTACCAAAACATCAACAAGAAATACTCAAATAAAAACTGAGTCATAACAAAACATTAGACCTCAAATCGTGTCAGACGGAAAACACGCAGTTTTCAATAAATATAAACGCAAACCTTTTGCAAATACACATATAGTCAATACCTAGACGTGACATTCCAGATGTTATCCCTAGGGAGCATTCCATCAGTACCAGAGGTTAATTACAATACAAAACAGGCCACCCGCAACTTGCGTTATAGTTGTCCCCCAAGAGAAAATCCAACACGACTTCATTATTATTATTATTATTCAGGATTAATGAAACTTTTTTTGTGTATTTTGTTTTCATTTGTGAGTGTGTTTTTTACATAATTGCGGAATAATATTAGATTAGATGCGCGTAAACGATATAGTGCTGTATAAAAATGAAATTATTTGTGTATGTTTTCATTCTTATAGGGTTAAAAATTCATATTATATGAACAATAAAAAGCTCTGCATCATTTATTTCTATAACCACCCTAAACTATTACCGAAAATGTAATATTACTTGAAATGTAATTTAAAAGTTTGGTGTTTTTAATTCACGATGACCTTCAGATAATAATTTATTATTTATATGTCATTATAACTATCCAGATACCTTGGTATTAAGCAATAGAGGCGGTGCTGGTGTTGAGAGCTACACACAGGGTGCTTTGTGCCTGTTTCGACCCGACTTTGATATATGTCTACAGACTCCAGATATAATTTAATTAAAACTTCAGGTTCCAGACAAATTATGTTCTTTGATGAAAAAGAAGGGGCCGAGATTTGATTTTTATTTTATTTTTTATTTTAATAAAAAGCGGAGTTGTTTTAACATACCATCCTGAAAGGAATTCATGTTAAGCTGTTATAGCTTATTTGGGGTATAAATTATGTTTTATATTTTTTATTTATTTATTTTATACTTTTTTTCTTGCAAAAAGTCATAAGTAAATACGGTGTTGAAGCTTCCCTTACCGGATAAAGTACATTAGTTGATCCTTTTTTTTTACTGATTGACTGTTTAAGGTAAAAGATGACTCGTTTTTTTTTTCTACTGAAAAAATGTCTCGTCTATGCGTTATGTCACTGTTACAGTTAAGTTTTATATTTAAACTTTTTAATGTATAATTATCATAGATCTTGTCATAATTACTATCAACTATTTGGAGTCTAAATTGGTGACATTATCCATGTTTAATCAGCTCTAAAATGCTAAAACTATAAACAATTCTAATTAGCTTATACCTTTAGTGTGCTTGCTCTCTACAGTTTATTTATTGTGTCGCTCCATTGTTCTTCCAAGTCATACAAGTTCAGATTTATGTGTCGGAATTTATTGAAAAAAAAATATTGTAGCATTCTTCGCGGTGCACTACTAAAATCTGTATAAATATGCACTGGGCTAACATTATTTTAGAAATCAAACAACTGTAGATTGCTTTCGGGTTGTTTTGTTGTTGTTATTAAACATAACAATAAGCACGACATAGACAGAAAACAAACAAAAATGCTTTCGTTTTGGAACTTTGGTGTAAATGGGAAATCATTACCGAATCTTTGTTTTCTGAACTTTTAGCTATCATCTAGTGAGAAAGAACATATTTATTGATTGCACAGTGACTGGGCTGCAGAACTTGAGCCATCAAAATATCAACAGATGCTGTAGTGGAAAAGTCAGAACTTGACCCATCAAAATATCAACAGATGCTGTAGTGGAAAAGACAGAACTTGAGCCATCAAAATATCAACAGATGCTGTAGTGGAAAAGTCAGAACTTGAGCCATCAAAATATCAACAGATGCTGTAGTGGATAAGTCAGAACTTGAGCCATCAAAATATCAACAGATGCTGTAGTGGAAAAGTCAGAACTTGAGCCATCAAAATATCAACAGATGCTGTAGTGGAAAAGTCAGAACTTGAGCCATCTAAATATCAACAGATGCTGTAATGGAAAAGTCAGAACTTGAGCCATCAAAATATCAACAGATGCTGTAATGGAAAAATCAGAACTTGAGCCATCAAAATATCAACAGATGCTGTAGTGGAAAACTCAGAACTTGACCCATCAAAATATCAACAGATGCTGTAGTGGATAAGTCAGAACTTGAGCCATCAAAATATCAACAGATGCTGTAGTGGAAAAGTCAGAACTTGAGCTATCAAAATATCAACAGATGCTGTAGTGGATAAGTCAGAACTTGACCCATCAAAATATCAACAGATGCTGTAGTGGAAAACTCAGAACTTGAGCCATCAAAATATCAACAGAGGCTGTAGTGGATAAGTCAGAACTTGAGCCATCAAAATATCAACAGATGCTGTAGTGGAAAAGTCAGAACATGAGCCATCAAAATATCAACAGATGCTGTAGTGGAAAAGTCAGAACTTGAGCCATCAAAATATCAACAGATGCTGTAGTGGATAAGTCAGAACTTGAGCCATCTAAATATCCACAGATGCTGTAGTGGAAAAGTCAGAACTTGAGCCATCAAAATATCAACAGATGCTGTAGTGGAAAACTCAGAACTTGAGCCATCTAAATATCAACAGATGCTGTAGTGGAAAAGTCAGAACTTGAGCCATCAAAATATCAACAGATGCTGTAGTGGAAAAGTCAGAACTTGAGCCATCAAAATATCAACAGATGCTGTAGTGGAAAAGTCAGAACTTGAGCCATCAAAATATCAACAGATGCTGTAGTGGAAAAGTCAGAACTTGAGCCATCAAAATATTAACAGATGCTGTAGTGGAAAAGTCAGAACTTGAGCCATCAAAATATCAACAGATGCTGTTGTGGAAAAGTCAGAACTTGAGCCATCAAAATATCAACAGATGCTGTTGTGGAAAAGTCAGAACTTGAGCCATCAAAATATCAACAGATGCTGTAGTGGAAAAGTCAGAACTTGAGCCATTAAAATATCAACAGATGCTGTAGTGGAAAACTCAGAACTTGAGCTATCAAAATATCAACAGATGCTGCAGTGGAAAAGTCAGAACTTGAGCTATCAAAATATCAACAGATGCTGCAGTGGAAAAGTCAGAACTTGAGCCATCAAAATATCAACAGATGCTGTAGTGGAAAAGTCATAACTTGAGCCATCAAAATATCAACAGATGCTGTAGTGGAAAAGACAGAACTTGAGCCATCAAAATATCAACAGATGCTGTAGTGGAAAAGTCAGAACTTGAGCCATCAAAATATCCACAGATGCTGTAGTGGAAAAGTAACATGTTAAAAGAATGTTCAACAAAACAGGACAGATATATTCTTAAAAGCTTTTCGAGAGGCTTGGATTTACTTGCAAGGTCAGAGTTATTTATAAAGCAAAATTAGCAAGTTATGTGTCAAGGCTATGTAGTCTGTCTCAATTGTGGTTTTTACTCTTGAGATAAAATGGCAGGCCTCTGCTTTCGTGGCAAGGTTTGTGCAAGTGTTTCACTTAATTGCCATATGGAGTAAATTAAACAACGTGACATTATGTAGAAATTACGTCGAGTTTTTTTTAAGTATTTCTGCTCTTATAAGGATATTGATCAAGAATTTCTCATTTAGGTTTCCGGTATTCCAAATATGTTACTATCTAGATATGCATTCGATATGTTACAACATTTTCCTGAAACATACATCTAATTGAATAATTATCACATACCTACACTTATAATCCTGCGTATACTAAGACTACTAAAATTAACTGCAACAATAAATAAATAGAAAACTAACTGAACCCGCTGTGAAATTAATTAAGTAGATTTCTTAGATCTTTTATATTAAAGGAATGTCAACATATGCAATCATGCAATAAACAGATAGTGTCAGACATGCATTGTCGTATCATTTGAAAAAGAACAAACATATAAGTGCACTTAGCACGACACCCTCACAAAGAGTTAGATTGTCTGTAAGTGACTTTTGAACTTATAGTGATGACGTTCTCATGTGGTCGTAATAATACAGTATTGTTAATTAAAGGTAATATGAAAGTACTCGCCGGACTGAACAAAGGAACACAATTGTTCCGCAACTAATAAAGCGCTGCGTTATCAATCCAATGTCTACTAATTGATCTAGATACCTTGACTTGGGTCAGCATAATTAGTGATAGTTGTATGTAAACAAAGCTCTTCATAAAAACATGAAGTAATTAAAATGGAAAACTGTGAAAAGAGTTTGTACATTTCTGTTGCTTATTATCAACAGCTCTACGAACGTTGCAAAATACTATTCTATACATGTCTGTATCTTCTCACAACCCGATGTCTTGTCTACGACCCTGTATTCTACTCGGTATTTGAGTACAGTGTGAATAATTGGTATACATCACAGAGATATGAACTTGCCCTCGTGATAGGTGCTTTATTTCATGCCTGATATTTGTTGTCTACGCACACATGTCCGCCTGCAGTCCTCAGGTTTCGACTTGCAAGAAAGTGATTTCACCGAGGCGACATAGTTGCATCGCTATATCAGTGACAAGTAAAGACGGAACCAAATTGACCTTGAATGAGTCGACTCTTGAAATGAAACTCTGTTAAAATCAGTGACACAATTCTGTGTTAATATCTCCATTTACTCATCTTTGACGGCGTAAAAGAATCCTTTGTATGCGGTAATACATATAGCCAAGTATTTTAACAAAACAAAAAGAAGACTTATAAAGTAAGTAAATTATATGCAAATCATGCCTGTCTTTTTGGTAGATTTTAAATATTTGTATTATTTTCGTAGTCCTTTTGATATTTAAATGCAACCACTTGACATTATTTTTATCATTCTATTTTCTTTAAGTTCTTTTCATTATAGCTTCTAAGATTGGGTGTGGCAACGGAGGCTTATTTGAGTGTGTGACTGTTGTAGTCATGTTTTCAGACTTTTCTTAGCAGATATCTAATGGAACGTAGTTTATCAGAAAGAGACGAACTGATTGAACAGCAGTGTCTGTATATGTCTCACTTCATTCTATTACTGAACTGTACAACAGACAGTGTGCGACCAGGTTGCACTTAATAGATAAACTACATTAGCCTGTGTGTACTGTATAATCTACGATAAAAAGATATGTTTAGGCACCGATTGTCTAATAGGTTTTAGACAACTGCAAATACAATCAATAGTATAGGGGTATATTTTTGTATATATTGTTAAAAGCGTTTGTAAATTCAGGTCTGCGTAAACTGTTTTGAGAGCTTTATTGAGAAAAACTTAAACAAGTAATATCTTTAAAGAGATATGTGGCGCTGTTTTCGGCACATATAAACACACTGGGTTGATCTTTTTTCTTCAGAAAAAGAGCTTTTACAACCGAGACACCCAGTAATAACACATTTTTGACACCAGATGCTTTTCGTTCGTGCCTGTTAGTACGTAGTTAGTCTTTAACGAATAGGAAAAAACGATGTGTTATGCAATATAGACGCAAATACCGTATAGAATTGATTTTACTTAACAAACATACTTTAAGAATGGTACGACTCCAGGTACGTTTATAGGAACAACACTGTTTCACAAAACAGATATAAATAAAAAAAATCTTGGTTTGAATTTGCTGGTAAACGTGTGGTCATTTAATGTTCTGATACAATATGAATAATTTAATGAACTTACTTGTTTGTGTTGTTTATATAACACAGTGACTGTTAACTGTTAACATTTTATGTGGACGTGTTATATTATGCTAAATTTATCAGAATTGGGTTTTGTGCGCTCGGTAAAGTACGTTGTGTTTATAGACCGAAGACCATTTGAAAAGCCATTCCGCTGATTGTGACAACTTTTCACAAAATGGTCGACTGACACTTTAACAATTTAGACGTCTTTTTTGATAAATGCTGTATGTATTTTACCTTATTGTGTATTTATGTAAGAATCTTTTGCAAAGTAATATAATAATGTTTACTCTTTAGACATGTAGAATTGTGTGTTTTCAAATCATATCCAGGCAAAATAATTCAGAATACAGAAGGCTCAAATCCACTTCATATGGGAAAGGAAGTAATGGGTTGCAAGGACACTTGTCTTATATAAGTTTCTCATCAAATAGGCCTAACAGAGCTTAATCCGATGCCTTTAAGACCTTTATCATTTTCTGAATACAAATTACAGAGCAAAGACAATGAAGATGTTTAAGGCTATATTTGTATTTGTACACTTTTATTGTGGGTTATTTTGCCAGTAATACTGAACCGCTTTTATGGAAAAACATTATTTAGATAAGTTTTGCCACTCACAATAAAATTTATGGTTTAATAACACGAATGTCGAAATTTAAAAGAATATAATGATAATATGTTGATCATGATGCTAAAGCATCACAGAAAGTTAGCTAAACGATAACGACACTTTTCAATATCATTTTTGACATGTGTTTGTTCTTGTAGAATATTTTGCATCTCTGTTCCCCAGTAATGGATACATCGTCCGCAAACAGGCGGTAGGGTGCGCTTTGAATGGTCTACAGCACTTACTAATGACGTTTAACTTGAGACTGGTGTATAATGCTTCCTTGCAGTATAAGAGCTCGATTTATTGGGATTAACTCTGATTTCTTGTGACAATATGAAATAGATGAACTGTATTGAATCGACAAAGACTGAAGACGAGTAGAAAATGGAAAACACGATATTTTACTGTATCACTAAGCCGCATACAGATTGCATTCATAAGCCCTTTTAATCCATCTAGGATAAATGCTGCTGGAAGGCGAATATCTTGTTTCTTAAGCATTTGCTGTTGATCCAAAGACTGGATATAGTAATGTTAAAAATTGTACTGTACCAAACGGCTGGGGTAAATAAGATAGGATCGAAATAATGACAGATGTTAAGAGGCTGGTCCGATATCACCTAGTGTGTACTGTATTGGAACAGTGGATAGAAACCCTTTTGTGCTGCACGGCTATTATGGTAAAAAGTAAAGGTAGTTGATATTTCTACATTACTTCCACATCTTACAAAAAGGATCAAATGTGTTTTTATTTTATATAATAGTTCTGCATGTTTCTTCTGATTATTGGACTAGAAATATTTAATTCTAACGAACCTAGACATTCTGATAATGAATAGTTCAGATATATCTACTTAGATACTTCTACTAAGAGCAGTTAAGAATAAGTTCTTTGTCTACCGTTATAACACCAGCTTGCATTCCTCAAAACCACTTGAATCACTTAACTTATATGTTTTGTCAACTATTTGCTTGTGTATTAACATTAGGTTTTTTCTCTATTGTCAATAAAGCTTTGCTTGCCTTGCATATAAAATCACTGACTTTAGACACATACAAATAAATATAATTATATAGCACATTAAAGAAGGTACAGAACGATAATGTTTGTGTTTTAATGTAAATTGTGTTCTTGTCACGACGATAGTCAACCAGACTTAATGGCGACAAGAGATAAGACTTTCATTAAATTTGAATAATGTCATTTCCGATCATATTTTGTAATGAAAATATAACGTGATAATCAATTAATGCAGTTTTTACTGGCCGTTCATAGTATACACAGCATTATCAGGAAATTTGCAACCTCGTCTTTGTAGACATCCATGATTATTTAAATAAAAATACTTTAAACTTTCTTGATCTAAGTCAATCAGGGCATCTGTTCTTAAGGTCAGTCCGAAGCCTCTCTATAAGAGGGGGGAATAGATCTTTGTACGACGATGTGTTTCTTTTTGCATACATGTCGTAAACATTATTTAATGATATTTTTGGTAAATCGCAGCGACTCTTTTGTGGTGGCAATAGCCTTGCCGGCTATTATTAGTGCAAGAACACCCTGATAAATTTTCTAGATAGAACCACTAGAACATCGAAGATCATCTGGCGGACCTTCCAACATGATAGTGTATGCCCTCCCTTCCAAACCCTACCACCACCACCACCACCCCACCCCAACGAGACTCGAACCAACGCGAATAAGGTACATGGATCACGGGAGTTGCAAAGTCGGCGAATCTACCCACTCGGTGACGGGCGACCGCTGCACTAGCTTATTTTTACTTTTACAGTTCTCGTGCTTGCTATAAACAAAATAGAATTTACTAAGTAATTTCAAGCACACATGTTTGCATGAACCCTCATGTTACGAGTTTATTAAGTTGAATGTAGTATACAAACTATTGGAAGCCGGTTTACATTTACTTGGTTTGGACAATGAGACGTTGAGTAAATGTGTTTTATCTTTCGGGCATAACGCCTTTTAACATGCAGGGCGTAGAAAAGGGACAAAGAGTTGCTGAGGAAGCTTTAATAGGACCCATGTTATTTTATTTGAGGACATGGCTTAGTATCGGTGCTCTATCAAGTTAGGATATTAAAACACAGATCAGGAATACAGCTTCATTACGCGTAAATCATGTTTTAAACCTTTAACATACAAAGTAACAACTTTTAGTTTTAAAAGATAAACTACATCATACCACCCTTAATGAGAAGTTCTAATTTAAAAGTGTATGTACATTATCAAAAGTAATTTGTAATGCTTACTTTACTTGCAGTGTAAGTATTATTAATGCTGCGAAACTAGGAAACTACAGGTTTCTTCAATGCCCGGTGGGTTGTGTGAGTTGTTGGCTTTGGTCTATAAGAGTATGCCTTTGTTCTATGATTGACAGGTTTGGCTAATTATATATTGACCGGAAGAAGGTAATTACAGTATGAACATCATACTACTAATTTTTCTACGATATTCATATACATGTAGTTGTTTTGCCGCCATTACTTGGGTAATTATCACTATATTAACAATGTTAGAAGTACAAACACCACTTAGTAACCAGTTATTGGTGTACATAAAAACCACGAAGTTAATATTATTATGCGACAATATATTAAATTTACGTGAAACTTTTTGTAATCTTAAAAAATAAATACAGCAATAAAATGAATCTTTTAACACTATATATTACAGGCAGTGTTGTATTGAATAATATAATGACTGTAATCTACAGACAAACGAAGGACATATTTACATCAAATACTCTTTTTTATCACAAATATTGATGAAAGTCAACAGACTATATTATAGGAAACATCATTGATCCACACAAACTATATTTCCACTGGTATCCAACTTCGCAAACTTAATATCAGATTTGTTTATACTTCTTTGAGCGTGACATATGTTTACAAACTTTACATGAACTCTTTTTTGAAAGCCAATATTCATGTCACTTACTTTCCCTTTCTTTCCGCAAATAATCCATCTGATTTTCAGATCATAATAATAAGTGAAACAAAGCAAATGCTAGTCTTAAAAGCAGCCATTCTAGACATGATTGAGGTCACTATTTCTAATGATCTAACGATATCTTTTTAGCTTAAATATTAGCTAAAATATAATATAAGAAGGACGATTTCAACTAAATTATCGTGACTTATCCCTACCTTGATGGCGAGTTGCCTCGTGCTACATGCTACATTCTGTTTTGAAAACTAGGATGTCGTTTAAAGCACCCCAGGTCCATATTGCCGACTGACCGTTCCAAGGCGGTAACTGTCGGGTTTGCTCTTTTCGTTAAATGACTCATCACAAATTTGTTCTTACTTTTCGCTTGGCTTGCATGTAAAATACCTTTGTTCTCTGCCTTTTCGGAGTTTGGAATATGTTGCAATGCTCATAGGACTTTGTCATATATTTTTATTGAAAACTAGGATGTAGTTTGAAAAATGATGATGCTGTGCTGACAGTATTGCTATGAAAAAATAACAAATATGTACAGTCATTTATGCAGAAGGGCATAAGCCATCGTGCATTTTATGGGTTTGTTTTTCATACGATTACCAAAATTCAATGGCTTTAATAGCCGTTTTAACCTTTTACCAAACTTATCTGAAACTTAAGTGATTATGGGTAGAATCCAGGGTTCTTCGCTGCATTGCAATCTTAGCAACTGGCCCTTTTATAGTCATGAACTCAGTACTTATCTCACGATGACTGTGCAGGTCATTAATGATACATGCAAATGGAGACTTAACGACAAGTTTATGAGAAGTGACTGTTAGAATTTTGTATCTTTATCTTTCCAGACTTGCCCATTTAAGGCAGGACAACTTAAGAAGTCTTCATTGACCCTTATATGAGAATGCACAGATGGTATTACCTTGGAATATTGTCTTATAATAAGATAATTATTTAAGATAAATTATCTGCCATTGATTTGTATTCTTAATTTTTTACTTTGTTTGATGATTATACTATCGTCCTTTAATGTAGATTTTTGTAGTTGTTATTTTGTTTTCTATTGCATTTTTCTTTTTTCTTTCGGGTTAGTTGATGTCGTCAGTGTTACACTTATGACGCCGTTACTTATCAGAACAAAAGGGTGGTTTCCTTCGTGTTTGAACATGTAGATCTTTCTTTGAATTACGCCATTACTTGGCTTTAATAATACACCTCGCATGAATAGTTTTACACCCTTTGAAAGTGATTAATGTTGGGGGATTTTCCTAATGATGTTATGTTTCGTCTCATTTTTTTGTCACTTTAGCGTACATTTAAAAATTCACTTTAATAAGTTTTATTCCTCCTTTAGTGTTGCTTCACTTTTTATATAATTTCAAAGGTCTTTATGATTTGCTCGTACATGTATTTTAAAAGACAAAAAGAATTTCAATTATTTAAAAGTAGTATTTAATCTTTTTGGTATCCCTCAATCAACAAAATCCGTAAATATAAAACATATTGTCAAGTATCGAAAAGATTAGCATTGTAAATTATTGGGGGGAAAAATAAAGAAAAAAAGTTAACATTAATAAAAAAATATATATTAAAATCACTGTGTTGTATAATTTGTACAGATGTATGTTTCGAAAGCTTTTAAAACAATTAATTAAGTCACAAAAGTGGTTTGTTTTGAAATAAACAAATGATATATCGTTTAAAGGTCTGCGAACGTTACGAAATACATTTATATGCTTGTCAATGTGTTGGCACTTCCAGATTCCCCTGTTCTAGTCGGTATTTGATGACAGTATGATTGAGCTGTATAAATCACGGAGATAAGAACGTGTCTTCGAGATACGTCATTGACTTCACGACATTAGCTTGACGAGAATAAACCTGGCAGCATTCTTCCAGATATACATGTACATCCTTGCAGTCATAGGGTTTCCACTGGATAGTTAGTGATTTCATCGGAGCGACATAATTGAACCGCTGCATCGACAATATTCAACGAAGAAAAGCAAATTTAACCTGTTTAATTTAATAATGTATTCTCACAGTAACTCGCCATGTTAAAGGAATATGAGTTTCAGTTCAAGGTGTCGAAGTAAAAGTCACAAAACAAGTAAATTTTACACTGCTTAAGTAAATAAACATATAGCAAAGATACGCACTTGGAAACAGTGTTGGATTTTTCTAATCATTATTTATTTGTAGCAGAGTTTATTCATTTTCACACAAGTTACTCATTTTCTTACTGTTTTAAGGCGTTTGTCCGGCTACAGTCATGTATTGGCGTTGTTAACTTTTAGACACTGTTGATTCTTTTGGTATTTATACCTCTTCATGTTATTGATAAAAAGACTATGGTGTGCTGGCAAGAAAAAAAAATAATATTTCAACTGATGACTTTCGGATGAAACTTTTTGCTCACAGACTATTTTTAACTGGTACATAATGGAACCAGTTTAAGATGGTAAATGATTTCTTGTAACCAAAATTCTACGTTCTCCTAAATTTGGCGGTGTTGTGTTTTTACACTCTAGCGCGATATTTCGTGGGTTTTGAAGATGTTTTCAGATTAATAGTTAAAGGGTTGTTACTGGAATATGTTATTATTACAGTTAAGCTTTATTAGGGAAAAAAGCAACGCCAAAGACAAATAGATTTGAACGTCGAATTTAGCGAACACCAGGATACCTTTAGAAATAAAAAATAACGCTTTCACCGATATACTTCCTATAGTTGCATTAGTAAAGACAGGTGTAATATGTGTGCATTATTTCGATCCGGTTAACATCTTAATTAGCGTCGTTTGAATCGTAAAGAATACTATTTTGCATATGTTAATGCGACTTGGTTTCAGGCATTTATATAAACATATACATATACATATTATTTATTTATAAATGCCATTCCAAAGTGTCTATATATTACTGAAGTATTCTCCTTGTATGATTTATTCAACTTCACATTTCTGTGAAAAACAACTTGAAATGTTGAAATTTTGCATCATACATTTAATGTCACGCATATTATATGTGCTTACAACATGTTCTACTTATTATGTAATATTGTTAACCACGCGGAATACTTATTTTATACTTGTCATTTTCTGAATACAGTGCAGTTCTTACAAAAGTCGCAGTATGTTAACCACTTGGTAAAGGACAAATGTATATTATGTGGTAGTAATTTACGATTATTTTTATCTTATTCGTTTTCTGCGATTTACGTTCATTTAATATTCATTGTTTTTTGGAGCTTCAACCCGCTGTTTTATTACTGACAATATTCAGGAAACTAGTATTCTGACCTTAACACAGGGATGTATGACATTTATAGTACAGATGGCTCGCCAATATGACTACTGAGGCGGCGTAAAACGTAGTCTACGGGTCGAGAAAATGGATGTGACTGGCAAAAAGGCTGAACAAAATTATGTGTAAATTATTCATGCAATAACAGTACTTGAGTTATTGCACCTTGCTTAGAGATAGTAATTATGTCAATATTGCCAGTATTGATTACACAATCACGCATGCGCATAAGTTGTGCGACGGCAATAATATGTAGATATTTTATCCATTTATAAGATATTAATGTCGTTTTAAAGTGACGAGTTGTCTCGTGAAATTACCTTAACGGGCAAATACAGTTTATAATTAACAACACTTTTTTAAAGTTAACAAAACGCATTAGGCGTAAGTGAGTTTTTTCAAGTGAATATTTTGATATTGCAATATCTTTCCTGGGATTTTATCACGTATGTTTTTGTATGCTTTCATTCTTTTCCAAAGATTTGCCATCTACGGGAACTAAACCCAGCATATTCACTTGAACCCTCGCTAAGCTAACCAACAGCAACAACTTTGATTTGAAAGCCGGGTTGGTTCTGTCGTTTACTGATTTACAACAATTCACAACAATAAGGATCGACGGAAATAAACTGCTGTATTTTTGTAAGATAACCACCCCTTCTCAAAATATACAACTCCGCCTTCAATGTTGTGAACATAAGCAGAAGGTTAAGGGTCAGATGATGGTAGCACAGAGTAACGTAACCGGTATGAAGAGTGTGGTGAGAGAGGTGGTCACTGTTTACATCACGCGTACTGCCTTTCACTTGATTGTGTATTTCTACACGCTCTAGTGGGTGGCTTATTTATAAATCCGATGTTCATTAAGTGTTGTTTGTTTGTTTGTTTGTTGTTGTTGTTGTTGTTGTTGTTGTTGCTGTTTTATAATAACATTTGCATCTAGTTTAAACGGGCAGGATAAACTTATGTTAAAAAAAATATTATTATGCTAGTGAGTTAAACTGTGTAAACTGTGTGTCTCTGCCTTCCGTTTCACATCCACTTATGGATATAGGGGGAACTACTTTTTGTCGCGCTAGAAATAGTTAAACTTTGTTAAAGGTCGGCAGTTTTAAACGTTATGCAGTTACACTGTTATCACTGCTAGAGTAAAAATATACAATTATAATGTACATTTACAAATAAACGTTATAAATACCATGTAAATTTCCTAATGAAAATACGTTCATCACCTTTTTGTCGAACGTTTTATTGTCAGCAATGTTTGAACGTAGCCATTGCCTATAGTTCTTTGAACGCTTTTACACAAACTGGTTGTTCAGTTTGGTGTTGACACATTAGATTGTAATTAGGTTTCCACGAGTTGAGTGTTTTCCCCGAAGTAATTCTTTAGCAAGCTGGCATTGCCATCTGCAGTAATATTACGATGCAAATATGCGAAGAGACTCTTTTCGCGTCATACATGTACACGTGTGCGTATATACTCTGATAAGTTCATAAATGAGAAAAGACGGACAGCAAGTTTACAGTGTATGTATGCTTAATGTTGATTGAATATGCAAACCTCAATTTAACATTTACAAAATCTGTATTTTACCGAATACTTATACATGTTCTATTGTTTATTTTTATGTGATTTTATGAAATTTAAGTTTCTGTTTCTGTATTTTCAGTCAGTGCAGCACCAACCCTCCCGGACCAAGTTGGCCCTAAGGTAGGATGTAGAGGTTGGAAAAAGTGCTACTCGAGCAGACACATTCCCATTAAAGATTTTGCTCAACATTAAACAGCTCAGTTTTTACTAATCGAATCAAAACACTGCTCTATTGCCTGTAAATACAAATGTTGTTTTCATGTTAACAATGTATGATGATTAGAATTAAAACGAAGTATCCTTGGGGTCAAATCTGTAGTGAGAAATCTTTCTGCAAATGGAACCATATAGGTGTCTAATTGCAACCATGCACAGTCAAGAAATTTACATAAAATGTGTAGCAGCACTAATAATAAGCTTGTTATTGTGAAAACTTTATCCAAATTAAGCTTAAAAATGTCTTTTTTAAATTTCATTCTAATATTGCTGATGTAATTAAGCCATGTGTAAAACAGAAAGTTCTTAATTCGCTTAAGAAAGACATGAGTTACTCTAGCCTCTAATCCATTATTATTTTTCGATTAATGATGACACGTTGTCTACATCACCTACATACGATAACTGTGTTAGTGGGTGTTTTATAATAATGTCTAGTCGTATTCTAGCCATTTCAAGAAAAGTGTCATTATTGCTTTAACTGGTAGTCAATTTTGACGATGAATTACTTCAGTTGATTATTTTACATTGTTCACCTATTCCCAAACTATTTACCATGCAAAGAGAATTTCCGCTATATACGGACACCGAAACTGACAAAAAACATTCTCCCTCCTCGGTCGATTGAGAATAATACTAGGTTGGTGATATCTCCCTGGCACAAATCTTACGCGCGAGTTTTGTCGAGAGAATTTAGATTTTCATGCCGAGTGTGAGAACATTTTTTATTTAACAACATCCTATTAATTAATTATTCCTACAATCTATTTATTACCAGAGGTGTTGTTGAATGTTAAGATCTAGTTTATTTTATTTTCGCTCATTCTAGTTTTTAACTTTGAGTTCGTCTTTTTATCTATCATAAATCCCTAACGAAAGAATACATGAAATAACTAATCCTTCGTAAAGCAATATCCTACAAAGTGAAGAAATTAACTTACTTGTAAGGAAGGTCTCTTAAACGTCGTGGTATGCGCATCAACAAATCATCAAACAAAAGCTAAACCATGACTGGGTGGGGTACACTACAGATGTCAAAGATTAAAGTTTTATCAGGAACACGGGTCAGATTTTCTACTGTTCTTCGCGACCGAAAACGGCGAAAAGCATCATCTACAACATAACGTCGCAGCGTCTCAAATCCAAGTTCTACGCAAACACGATTGATGTTTTGTTTATGACACCAATGTCTTGTTGCTTCAAAGCCATGCTGTGTCTACAAACTGAGACGGATAAGCGATAGTGAGGTGATGTGTTTTAGAAGAAATTTACGTCACAATAAGTGACGTCATTAAGGATTTAATTCGTTCTAAACACTTCCATTTTTATCGAAAATGTTGGTTTTCAATAGAATAATATTGTTGAAAACTGTTAAAACGCGAGCGAATCTTCCAACTTTACCTTCCGGAAGCGCAGTATTATCACATATAATCTAGTTATCAAAGTAACTATTTAAACTCAGTTTAACTTGTAGTTCAAACAGTTTTGTTTGTTGCTGTTTTTTGTTTCATTTTTAAAATGATTTTTTTTCTCTTTATTCGCCCTAAACAAAAATGTGTAACAAACGCAAGAATACATTTTGTATATATTTATTGTGTTTTACCACATAGTTAGCACATGTAGATTGTACAATGTTTGGTTTGTCACCAGCTAGCACGATCACAATAATACAATCTGGTCGCATATTTTTTATCAAACCAGCATGCTATAGAAATAGCAGTTAATGTGATTAATGTCGACTGGGTTCATGGCAAACATTCTGAACAGTAATGTCGAGTTATATCAGCTTCTGCATCAGAGATTGCAACGGGAAGTTCATAAAATGACGTCAATTTATCCAGTGCGGTGCATTAGTGAAACCATTTGTGAATCTACAGTTATGGCAATTGTTGACAGTTGTGTAATCAAGTTATATAAAACTGAAATATGGAGCTGTCGATGATGCCGGTTCTGAAAATAATATTAAATATGCGTTTGTCTCTAGAATGATTGTCAAACAATGAGATGCAAACACTGAAACATATCGTATTTGAACGATAACTCTATAACCGTCTGAGTAAATAGTTGTAACAACACGTACGCACTTGTACTTTGAACATATTCATTGTGCTCGTGTGTCTGCTGGAGTGACGGTCTAATATAGATATATTTGATCAAAAAGGCAAATGTTCGTTGGTTCCCCTCTTGCAAACGTCAATATCTGAAAGATAGTATCTGACAATTCGGACCTTTTTCTATCATGCAAACAAAAACGTTATTTTTACCTGAAAGGATCCCGCAAAATGCAATTTATTGAAACCCTATGTCCATATGCAATGTACACATTAACACACACACACAGACACAGACATTAAATTTTGAAAAGAATGTATATAATCACAAAACTCTTGGTTATGATATTCATTTTCATACGTGTCTTGTTTCTGCTGGATCTTTTGCAGATTCGTTTAAAATGGTTTGCACAATAAATGTAGAAACACATAATTTATACACACGCAAAGCTAAAGTTAAAATCAAATACAATGCAATATGAAGCAAATGAAACTTCAAACTCGACAGAAAACTTGGTGGTTAACTCTAGTCTTGAAATCTTTGTAACTGTGCAAACGTCAATTAAATTATGAGATTTATATACAAGCAAGCATTTATCAGCGGCGTGTTATTTTCCTAGTGGACAGAAGTACACCCCTTTGTTTGATGCCATTCTTATTGCAGATAGGTTTCATAAAAAACATGTTCATGTTGGTTACCGACAGATTGCCTTACTTAGCACTACTTGTTCTTGCAGGATATTTAGTCTCCTGAAAACGGCTTGGGAACATCTAGGAGATGATATCAATTATTTTACTGGTGCTTCAGGAAATGCTTATCCAACATAACCGTGGGAAACTCTGTATGAAAGATATTATTTTCTCAACAGATATTTTCCGAAAATACACCGGTTATTGTGGGGGATTTTGTTGTTGTTGTTATAAGTGGGTTTGGATGGTATCGATAGATTATTGACGTTATATGTTGAAATAAAGTGATCAGAGACAATTAATCTGCTAATATGTAGCGAATAAATAAATTTTTCCTCAAGTTTACATGATATTTATGATTTTGCTGTAGATTTATTTGTTGCCCAATCCAAACTGGTACCTGCAAGCATGCTGTCCTGGTAATGAGTATGTAATGTGTATTGTGGGGTGTTTGTTTTCTTTAGTTGACACTGGACACCCCGATCAACGCGCTGAAAATGCACAACGCAGCTCCACACAAAGCTGTTCTTCACAACGCGGCCCCTGTTACATCAGTTTCTGACGACGGGGAATATGGTGACTTTTATGACATCACAGTCGGCGACGTCATTCGTGACGTCTTGCTTACGCTGCGTGATCACCCGGAAATCGTCAAAGTTTTAATTCAGCGTAAGCATATATCATTAATGTTATTGACGCTGTTATTGTTAACAAATTTACAAATCACAATTAAAAGATACTGTTCTAGATGCGTTTACGGTTACACATGCAGCCATCGATTTAAATTATCATTTAAATGCCATACACTGAAAACTTGTATTGGAAGACAAATTTAAACCATGGCTGATCGAATCGAATTGACAGTCAGAAAAATCACAATTTAGTTAAAAGTAGTGCTTATTTAAATAACATTTTACACAAACTCCTCATTTTACGCATGACACTTTTAAATATATTCTTATTTTTCATATCGGTGACCTATACTGAAATATGCTTAATACATTACTATACGCCCTCTCGGCAGGAGAGCGTGAGCGACTGGCGGACCACCTGACCGAGATGGACAGTTTGGTCAACAGCGAGGACACCCTGGCCGCTCAACCAGGCAACCAACATGGTAACCAACATGGTAACCAACATGGCAACCAACAAGGCAACCAAACGGTATATTGACTTCGCCATTGTGTCAATGCATCCCTTAGGATTTATTGCAAAGTTTGAAAACATGAAAAACCCGTTAAATACACATCATTACAATTTCTTAGTGACCACCTTTATTATACTACATTTATTAAAACCCCGAACTGTATGCTTACTCATTTGCTTACAGCTTCATGCGAAGGGAACTTCTTGGTTGATCTATACCAAAAAGCAAATAGTATACATTCTGGTCAGAAAGCTTCTTGTTGGAGCTGGCTGATCTGGATCTACTCTTATGTCTATGCCTGCTCGATTCATGTTTTGCTTAACTCTATAACAGTTTTATATGGTATGTTATTTAAAATGTTTTTTTAGGAAATGTATCGCTAGATTAAGGCGCTGCAAACATGCTAATTGGTGGGAAAGATAAAGAGCAAAATGTTATGTAAGCAAAAATGGGCAACAGTTGTCTGTGTGTGATTCGCAGACAAGGCCTCTTATTGTAGTCAGTTTCTCTACCGACTGAGCCACAGAGACAACTGGCAAAATATTTGCACACAATATTTCAACACAACATACGTAATTGTTTAAAAGGATTTTGGCCAGCGCTTATCAGTATATTTCAAATATTGTCGGGCCCAAACAGGGGCCATTCTCTATTGTTTCGGTCAATCTGCTGGGCCTTAAAGTTCTGTATTGTTTTGTAGCGGTTGCACTGTTGCGAAGATTAGTATAGCATTAATATATTCGAAGATTCAAATGAATAATGTCAGCAGAGTATAAGTGTTTGACGCAAATATCTGAAAACAAAATATTTTTTTTTAAAAAACTTACGACTGACAGAAGCATTTAAAGTACGTCATTTTCTATCCTTCCATTAATAGAAGTCGGAGCATGAAAGACTGTGTAGAATAAAAAAGTTGCGATTCAGTTTAATTATCATTATTAGTTGAATCACATAAAATGAAAGTCAATCCTTAATACCAATACTTTCTTTTAAATCGGGAGTCCTTTGGAAATCCACATTTAAGTCTCTAGAGAGCCAGTGTCTGCTTCTTCAGCCCTGTTAGAAATCCATTAATACGGCAGTGTTAGTCGGGAACATATGTGCGCAAAAAGAAAATATCGTGCTTCGGAATTCATCTTAAAATAGTGGAGTCTAACATAATTTGGGATGGCTTAGTTCGATAGAACTTTCAAAGTAAGGTTTAAATATGTCTGATTTTTTTATCGTGTGACAAAATCTTTTTTATTTTCATAAAGTCCAATTGTATAAAAAGTTTATGCCACTTAATTATTTCATAGAAGATTTAATATAAACTGTCATTTTTTAATCAGAGAAGGAATAACCTCACAAGTTCTTGCTAAGTTGTACACATACTGTAAGCAGGCAATATCAGTCGTATGACGCATTTCCACGGTTTTACTCATCGAATGAATTGCAAACGTTTATTTATCTAATGCTGTTACTTTTAGTTACTGTTACAGCTAGGTTAACCTTCTTTATTTCCTCCAAAACAATGTTGTCGTTGCTGTTGTTTCAGGGACTATGTGTCATTAAAGCCGTTCCAACCACTGCCGAACAAAGCCCAACTTTTACAGCGTAAGTTGACAAAGAACAATATGTTTGGCAAGCTGATGATGTGTTTAACACGCGTAACATATAAACAAAAGATTGGTTTATTAATGTTAACGATTTTTATTGAATTGCTTTTATTTAAAAAATTTCGCTTAAATTAATGACTTAACCATTTATACATTACAAGACATGTGATCAATAACTTTAGAGGTGTCAGATTTATTAAGTAATGGTTAGGCCATCAACGATGCCAAAGTAACGTAAGATTCCAAACGATAATGGTAGTTCTCACTTTTTTAATTAATTAACTTAAGCAAAGTTAATGTAAAGTTACTATATTACATTGCAGTTGACATTTCGTGAACCTAAAATCTAATGACTTGGAGTTAGGTTAATTAATGTTGCCTATGTAATTATCGGAGGGTGGACGCATTATGAATAATGGATAGAAAAAAACAACATCGTAATAGTTTTAATCTAATTACAAGTTAGTGTTTTTGTTGGAAAGTAATCAGTATGCAAAAATGAAAGATGTGGGTAATTTAGCTCGTGTTGAGATGGGTGGCCAATACATAGTATAAGAAGATAATTCGATAAATATAGGAATGATTTATGTGGGCAAAAGCACAAGTTGGTAGCGAAACGATAATACGTCCTTGTAGGCCTACGAGTCATAAACGAAGTCAGTGAAAATTCATTAATAAATAATTCTAAAATTTTCATCTATTTAGAATATTCTATAAAACAACTGCAACATGGTCTGTGTATACCGAAGGTATGACCTGCTATGGTGTATATAGTACAACATACATGATAACTGGAATCAACGGAACAATGCATACCGCTTTACCTAGGAACGTTGTTAATCTTTTTATTCATTGATTTTATAAGTCCATTGCTTTATGACTTTAAAAAAAGCCTTAGTTAAATATATCACCGTGTTCAGGTTTCCAACAAAACGTCCTAGGGCAAACCGGAAAAGTCCGGCAACGAAGAGTCTGGCAGATGGTTTAACGATAAAGTCCAAGACGTTCCGAACTTCTCCTGTGGGCTACAATCCTGAAGTAGATTTACCCAACATTGCAGCGCCATCTATTGACCAGAAGCAAGCGTCACAAGCTCATCAGAAACAATCAATGATTCAACTTCATCACAAACTGTTCGGTATGTCAACCGGAGGAAGCTCGAAGTCTTCAAACAGTGGGGTAAGAGTACATCTATTATTTCAAGGTTATATCCGATTGAATCAAATGGAATTAACTCGATTTATTAAATCGTTACTGTGATAAAGAAATATCAGAACCAGAGAACACGACTGAGAGTAGCGCACTTTTAACACAAGGTCACTTTGCAAATGCTTGTTGGAGACGATTCTTAAATAGTGTTCAATCAATTTTTAAAACATCGGGATGTTTCGACCATTTTTGTTAACATTTAAGTAGAAGTTGTTACTTTTGAAACACCATTGTTTTGATGATTGTAGGCTTTGAGAACTAAAGACGTAATAATGGATCTCGAGTATTTTAGAACCTTCGTGTAGCTGGTGCATTATAAGTACTTCACCTAGCGTATCCACCTCGAGTCTTTATATCAGTCATACAAATAAACAGATTGGGTCGATATTATAACATTTCTAAAGATCACAAACAAGTAGTCAAGTGTGGCTACTTTCTAAGGTATTCCGCTTTGAATCATTCAGCTAATACCCAGCTTAAAAACAGTTTATACTATTCATTAAAACAGAATAAATGTAGGCTCGAATGCTACAATTGAACGTAAAGCGTTGTATGTTTTTTTTTCTGTAATTACACAAAAAGGCAAAACCTTCTGACAGTACTGGAATATTGGTGAGAGGAAAAAACGATTTAAGAGTTTGAAACTTTAGCATTAGCGGGTTATTTATCTACTTTGCTAGAACTAAGACCTAGTAATATTAAATATATCTGACAGCTGCACGATATTTAATTGTGTCTCCTTTGCTGACGGCAAAGTTTTCCAAAGGTCAAATACTCTGTTAAAGGAAGCCATTTGCCGTAAAGTCGTTAGCTCTCCACTTCATTTCCGACTAGACTAAAGAGTTATGATTTTCTCTGGAGACTTATGTTGTGTATTAATAATCAAACATCTCACCGAGATTCTGTTACGTACAACATTTTGGAACATCGTTCTTTTGTTGATGTTGGCATTTTGTTACAATGTTACACGGTTTCTGTACAATGTCTTCGAATTGAATGACAACTTACAATATGCGCTATGACCTAGAAATGATACGGCAATTTTATAACAGCAAAATAATGAAAAAACGTAATTTTACTTGCTTGTTGTTTTATTTTGTTTTATGTTGTTTTTATTTATAGAATTGTATATGCTGATCTACAGAAAGTTTTTAACCATGATTTCAATAAAGTGTGTACATTCTTTGGACGTTAGGAAATCTATTATTGAAGATATTAATTCAACATTTTGAATAATTTATTCTTCAATAAATTATTCTTTTATTATGACCTTCGTCGAGTGAAAAAATATAACAAGGTCGTTAACTGCTTTTGCATTCATGAATGTTGTATTTATCTCCCTTGGTACCTCCAGAATGCTCCCTCTCACTCCAATGAAGGTTCTGCAGACGAAAAGCAGGCAGACGACCATGCCGTGGAGAGATTGGCGTCATCAATCGGCAGTCACGACATATAAACAGGGGCAAACAGCTGTTTAGAATATGTTCATAAAGTGTCCTCACACGATTTAGATGAAGTATTTAACACAATCGTGTACATCATGGGCGTATACTTTGCTTGAATTTAGCTTCTTGAACATTTTTGCTTATGTCTTCACATCAGGACTGCATCAATATCTCGTATAATTATAACTTTAAAACTCACTTCGTTACTTTGCGCAAAATATGTATATATAGTTTGATACATCTGTATTTCATTGAGTTTTAAGTTAGTCTATTTTCGAATTAAATATTTAATCAAATTTTATTGCTTATATATCCACTGATATATTTTTGTAAACAAAAAAGTGCATAAAAAAAACAATATTGACCAAGGGGACTTGATTCAGCATTGCCAAGAATAATGTTGTTGTTCTTTTTAAACAACGTAAATAAAAATTGATCAATCATGCCAAAGGGTTATCGTTGGGGTTGTTTTTTTCACATTTTAATGGCAATTTGTTTTGTTTGCAAACCTGTTCATCTGAGTTATTTTGAATGAAAGGAAAACTTTATTGATAAAGCTCAGCTTCTGTATGAAAATGTTCCTTTTTATTAATTAACACGTGTACGGATTCTAATGTGACCTTGATGTGTCGGTACGATGTAACAAACAAATAAACTTACTTAAGTGACTGTTATGTGACATATTCAGTGAAATGTCCAGTTTGGTTTCCCTTTCTTTAACTAACGTTTCTTGTTCCAAATTATTATTTAACAGTACATAAACAATAGTATGTTTTACAATATAGAATTTTTTTTTAAATCTCGCCGATTTATAATAGGCTATTCTTGTTAACGTATTATTATACTTATATTATAATTATAAGTGCTGACAAAACTTCGTTGAATAAAACTCTTCTCACAAAAATGGTTTGTTTTCTTTTTACCTGACTGTGTTGCAAATCATTCTTTTACCAAGGAGCAGACAACAACCAAAGAGTAGTAGTTGATAAATATTTATTATAAATATAGCTTTTTTATTTTAGGTACATATTAAATTTATACATAGCATATCACTTTATTCGAACACATTTCAATAACTATCAATTTGTCGAGTATTTTATGAAGGTACACGGGATGAGACGCGTTGCAAATAAGCAGCATACACATTGAATATAGGTAAATATTTTGTATGACAATTCTGCTACGGATACCCGTATCTGTGCTGAGCATGTAAGGCTGCTGAGAAATTCTTGAGCAAAGAATAGCTCAACAGTTAAAGGTAGCGTCTCATATGTGCTTCATAACTACACTTCTCACACTATTGACCAATAGTACATGATAACATACATATAAACACAAATGTAAGTTCAAGGTACAACAATAAACATGGGTCAAGCCCAAAACATGCAAACATCTGAAATATAAATACAAGTCGGTTTTTCTTAACTCAAATCAATAACCATATAGACAATTCAGCATTTAAAGTAGACTTTTTCCTTTTGTATATGTACAATTTTTATTCATTTGAACGTAGAGTGAGGTTTTTATATTTACAATTCGCAAGACTTAGCATACCTTGTCAACATTTCTATTTACCACTTGAAAATTTACAGAACAAAAGGAGATAACGAGTGTATATTAGACCTTACATCCTTTGACATAATCCCTTATTTGATATTTCAATACGATTGCGAATGAAATAAAGTATGCTTCTTGCTTAAGATGACAAAGAATAACAAAACGACACCCAAGTTCCAGAGGTTAATGATGTAATGAGCACTTAATATTCCGAACGCTCTTGTAGTGACTTTCTCTTGCGATGTAATAATAGTCATAACATTTTACCGCACTTGTCTCACAACGGTGAGTTTGTTGGCGGAGATTGAAGGGTCTGGCTGGACCAACATGAAGATGGGGGTGAGTAGTATGGGTTGCTTAGCGACGAAATGAGAAGAGGCTGGTATGGGTCATCTGTATAGTGGGACAATGCGTACTGCGGCGCTGGACGGAACAAGTGATCGGGCTGCCTTAGAGATGAAAGAAGCATCGGCTGCTCTGCCAAGAACGGGTAGGGATAAATTCCTGGAATGTATCTTCCTGGCGTCGAAGGGCCGACAGGCCCTGGGTGGAAGGTGCGTTGTGTGTCTAGGCGATGCATGTTAGGTGGTGACGTTATTGCTGACGGCATTGGACCATTCTGAGCAGATGACATCATTTCTTTGTGCCTGGCTTCCAGACAAGATTTGTACGATAAAATGTCGGCTAGAGAAGATATTTCTGAACTCTGTGACACAGTATTTGGAGGATAATTGCTCGAAACACCGGATCCACTCGTGAGGGGATGTTGACGCGATGAGAATGGTAAATAGTCCGACATTCCACACTGCACTGTCTTAGAATGCTGTAGTGACTGATTCACTTGTGCTAAGACTGGGATGAATGCTGGATTGTGCTGGTTTTGATGAATCTCGGGGATTGGCGAAAGCAGAAGAACTCTTCGAGTGATTAAATCCATTTCTCAACTTTTCAAAGAAAGCACTAGGTGTGATTTGATTTGGAGGCGAGATCATATCATAAGACCCTGAAAGCAGTGTTGATGAAAGGACCTTTCTTTATTGCGTTTTGGTCCTTTTTCTTTGCCTTGTATTTCTTTTTGTTCTTTTTGCCCTTTAATGGATCGTTTACAAATTTCTTCAGTTCGTTTATGACGCTTTTCATCACTACGTCTGGCACTACAGACTTCTTCAGTGTCCTTTTGTGACGAGATGTCGTCAGATGAAGAACTACTTTCGTTGCCGTCTGGTGTTGGACTTGCAATCCCAGAATCCTTGCTACTTCCGACGCTGCTCGTGCTGGTGTCGCCTGACTTGCTTTTACCCGTGTTCCCGACAACATCTTTACGTCGTCTGTTTTGAAACCAAATCTGAAAAAGATATAGAAGTTAACATTTAGGTATATTAGTGTTGCGTTTAGAAATATTGCAGCTGTTCAATTCATGCTGTTTTCTGTCCGTTATATCCAAGACTTGATTCACATGTTTGTTCTTAATGATTCAAGGAGAACATGTTGTATATATACGATCTGATTGTTGCAACAAGTAAAGAGAAAATAATAATTAACCGGAAAATTATAAATGAATTTAAACACTTTACACGCGTGTTAACTGAAATCGTGGTTGTTGCATGATTTGGCATACAAGTAAAGTTATTTATAACAGTCATTTGCAAGTTCAGTTTTCATAAAGGTATTGTTTCTTACAAGAAACTCTATGTTTTGTTTTTGTTGTCTTTTGAGGGTGATACAAATGCATTGCAGAGTAGTTAAGCGCTACTTAAACACTATGTATTCCCTTTATCCGCGAGCATTATCACAATTATCCTTGAGTTATCTTTTAATATGACAGGATTGTAACGTCTTGCTTTTATAGCTACTGGTTTATCTTAAGTTTATTCGGATGTCTTCGGATTCATCGTCTTATAAAACCTGATAATCCCTACTATGCTGGATTTCTTATCTAATAATGTTGGTTAAACAGGCATTAAGTTTAGCCATATGATCTACACGCCCGTGCGAACTCCATTGCTAGGTAATACATTCCAGCAATCAACGTAATCTTTGCTGTCGTCATAACGTGTTTGTATTAAACCGCGGGCAGTGTTGTTATAAGGATTGTGAGAATGCGTGCCTATGACACTTGGAGAAGGGTCGCAATAAACTCGTCATGATACTTTCTCCTGGCCTGGACATATACCATAAACAAATCAGTAATGCAGTTTAAATGCCATTAGACATCTACGGAAGTAATATGTCACTAAATCAGTGATAATAATTTAAAATGTTGCTACAGTAATGTCAGACTAATAAATGAAAGTAATTATTACAGAAGACTGTATTACAAAAGTCCATTGAATCCCTAAAAATTCCACATATTATTCGAATAAACGCCCAATTGCGTATTATAAACAGTAAGCTATATATAATGTCGAAGAACATAAAGTGTTATTTTCTTTGAAAGACGCGGTAGAGCAATTGAAAATAATTTGCAGTCGGAGCATAACCGAATTTCGATTTTTATTTTGCAACAAATATCAAAGTAGCTTCTTATTATGACTGAGAGAAGGTGGACGTACCTTGACCTGGTCCCTGGTGATGCCGACCCGTTTTGCGATCAGCTGTTTCTGGGTGGAGTTCGGGTATCGAACCTCTGTATAAATGGCGTTGAGAAGCTCCAGCTGGTACCGTGTGTAGCTCAGTCTCTCCCGGGGAGGCGGCGGGGTAAATGGACGGTCGTCTGCAGATATATGTATACAAATTAGTTCGTTTTTTATGACTTCAATATAAATATATTCCGAAACACAAAAAAGGATTTTCAAACAAATATTTTACAATCAATTACCTGATATAACATTATGGTTATTTTAAACAAATGGAAGACATAAATGTGACGCAAAGATCGACATAAAGTTTCGTAACTTGTATGAAATTAATGTATATTAAAGACTTTTATGTGAAGCTTTTCGTACAAAGAAATCTGAAAGCGAGGTATCCCAATTAAGATTTAATGAAAGTAACTTCACTTGTGTGTGTAATTGTTATTTTTGTTGTTTTGTGTGTAAAAATTAATTCGATATTTACAAAATTATAATACAAAACCAAAACAATATTACTTTTTAAGGACAAGGGTTAAGCTGGAATTGCAGATAATAAGAAGAAATTATTTTGAAGTAAAATATATTTTCCAGTCAGTATTTTGTATTAAGTAAAGCTTTAGTATAATGGTTTCCATAGTATGGATAACCCTGAATATGATTGATAAAAGTGTAAAGTTTCTAGATATTTGCCTAGTTGGTCACATACGACGTTACAATACTGGGGGGTAAAACAAATATATCATGCATGTCAATAAGCATGAAAGATATGTTTTTGTAAATAAATACTTCTTTATTTTGGTCCATACTGCTTAATTTCACTTTGTTGTTTTGACTTAATTGATTAGCCGATATGGCGGGGGTAAAATAAACATATGTTATGAAAACATTGACAAATAATGCATGAAATTGATTAATAAAGTTGTTCGTGATATGGTAAGCTAAATGAAAGATTAAGTAGGCGTGACTCTAAACCTAACGGACAATGCACCAATCATAGATATTTTTAGGGCCATGAAGGCTCTTTTTTGGTAGCTTTCAATAAAATGTAAGTTGTTTGTTTGTTTTTCAAGTCAGACTTTGGACTTGAAGAAAACTCCACCATAAATGCACGCACGTGAGTTCTTGGTAATTAATTGTATTGTTGTTCCGAAAACCGATTTCCTCCGTCAAAATAAAAAACAACAATACTGGTAAAATATGAGTAAGTGCGTAACGATCGTGATCAGACGTCGTCTTTTAAAATAAAAGAAAATAGTAGCAATAAAACAGTGATTGTTGTCTTGCTGTTCACCTTATAGTACTTTTTGGGGGTTTTTTAAGAATTATAACATGATACTAATTTAACTCTTTGCCTGATTAGCACGAATTGTTCAGTCTATGGGGAAATAGTGTTCATCCAAATATTACACTGGGAATCAGGATCTGTTGCATTTGGATGAACCATCATCGTGATAAAGACCTCCAATATTGGCTGTGAGTCTGACCACACCGTATTTCTGTGTGTGTAGTTGTTAGTTAATAACTAAATTTTGTAACGCTTATTAAATAAAAGAAGAATGTCACAGATTAATATTGTAACACGTCGTGAAGGAAATTACATACCGTCATCCTTCCTCATCCTCGTCTGTCTTAGAGTTCTCTGGCTGTGTGGTGCTTTGATTGGCGTTCCAGTGTACGAGGGTCCGATGTTCGAGCGGGGGCCCGGCCCTTGATCCTGGGTGATGGATCGGGGCCAAAGCCATCCGATGGTGGGCTTCAAACGGGTCTGCTGTGGGGAAGAAACATGGGGGATGAATAGGGTATTACAGTTTGTGTTTTATGAACAGTTAACTTCGTATTAACGATTTAAATGCAAAGTGCAAGTATTGGAACAAAATTAATACCGATTAACATAACGTTACTTTAAAAATAGTGTTGAGCAATATTTAAAAGTAATAAAATTTGAACATGAAATCGACTAATTAAAATTAATAAATCGACTCAACATGCAAAGAAAACACATGTTCTCCCTGATCCTAATCTGTTTACTCTTTTGGTACTTTATTTCTTTTTTTAATAGTTTTCACTTACCTACAGCAACTACTATAGTACATTATACCCCCACATAAACACACCTTACTTAAATAAGCTCTAATGTAGGTTGCAATTATCATTTTCATTTATATTAAAATATTTTCGTATTTGCTTTAATTCTTCTAACAGAACTTAGATCCTGATCAGATTTATCGTGCTTACTATGAATAGAGTTATAAGAAATGTGTAATATTGGTACGAACCTATGCCAAACGGCCTTCGAAGTCCATCAACAATTTCTATCATCTTGGTTCAAATTATTTAAACACTCCGAATAAAACTTCATCAAAATTTAGCCGTTTACTGTACTCCTTCTTCTTCGGCAGTCTGATATGGATATCCAGGTCTATAATCCTTGCACTTATACTAATTTCAATCCCTTGAAATGTTTGAGTAATTCTGCAGATGATTACTTTATGGCATGATCCGTTTATAATGTTTTCACTACTCTCTTTAAAAATCACTGTTTGAGCAAACAACTTCAATCACTCTGTCATGGATGGTACTCGTCTTTAACACCTTTTATCGTCTTTAATTACTCCTTAATTGGTCTTTAATTGGTCCGCTCTAATGATCCTATCTCCCACGTGATGACCGTGTTTGTCACGTGTCACATGGACACCTAGAGAGTCGATGATGACACCTAGCGACCCCTGTCGTGATGCAGAATGGATATTGTGCTTTTTCCCACAGCAGCTTTAAACCCGGATTAACAATAAACAGGATAAAACTGTATCGACCCTTGTTAAAATTAGTTTATCTACAACACTTTTATGTAATTCAGCACGTATATTTTATATTAAAAATATATAACAAGACACTGTCGCGGTGCGTGTTACGGGAACTTTTCTTTCATGCTGCTTCAAACAATTATTGTTCGGGTGTTACAGTTTATGATGATGTTCAAATTGTAAAAGATTTTTTTTTAATGTGCGAGAAATGTCCCAGATAACCTTACAAGAATGTTTTTGGTCCAATGCTTTTTCCAATTCAATCAAAATATCACACCTTCATAATGGACTCAAATCAACACAAACCATGTTGGTATCATCCACTTTATTCCACACATATTGCCATATTTGTCTCAAATGCAAGATCGTTCCCTTGCCATTACAGTTTATTTCCAAATCTCAACTCGAGCCGTGAACTACGTTGATAAGTTCTGTCCACCTATTGGTTGTGATAGCCACGCCCTCGCCCCGTACCTGCCAGGTGTAGTTGTCTTAATTTTAATTCTTACTTAACTGATATTGTATTCGCCAGTACGTATATTCAAATGTAAAAATGTCTTACATTTAACACAAAATACATCAAAAACATCCCATCTAAAGATGACACAATGTACATGAAAACATCAACCTCGAAAAAATATTCAGTTTTAATTGCACTTAATTTTATCTAGGCCTGTTGATTTAACATATCAAGCGGTACCGAAGTAGTTAGAATTAATGTTACCCGCATAATCTACTAGCTAAGGAAAGACAGGTTTACACTGTGTGTTAAGCAAGCAGCAAGCTTATGTGTGTTTTTGTCCCAGCTGAGCCGATATAAAAATAATAATACGACTCCAGGACCCGTTAACTCGTTACTGGATTAAGACCAACAATTCTCGACTTAATCCCTATTGTTGGGAAAATTGAAAGGAAAACACTGCTGACAATATTTTTTCTCAGTTACCTCTTAAGATTTGCGACCGCGTTTACACTGTGACCACTTATGACAATGGACAGGTATAATTGACAATCGAACCAGGACAACAGCGCCCCGCTGAACAGGGGGTGGTCTAAACTTAATCATGCACACAGAGGAATTATTGGCGTCAAGGTGCGACACTAATGGATGTGATAATTGCACAATAATACATGTATGCTTTTTTAAATTATTTAACATTGGATACAATGTTAACGATACCTTAATAAAATACATGCTTTATAAATAATTCAGTTGTGTGTTGGTAATTTCACAGGAGAAAATACTTTAAAGAAATACATTATGTATTTCCATTAAACCATTTGCTTGGAGTATCATTCCGTTTATTCAATTTCTTCTAATTTCTTGTAAAAGATTTTTTTAAGAAAACACCACCAAAAATAATATAAACAAACAACATACTTTTCTAAAATATTCCAAAGCAATAAAATTAATCTCGTTTTCAAACCAAACGAACCAGCAGTTACATATTTTTCAGTATGAAAGTCTTTTACTCTGACAGGGAAAAAAAGGTTTTATATTTCCTACATATTGTGTTAAAGTCTGTACAAATTTCGTTTCTGCTTAACCTTAACAATAAAATGGCTGATGTTATGAAACGTCGAAGACCTGCATTGGCTTTGGCAATACATGGACTTTTACCAAGGTATACTGTTTGATCGGTGTTGGATTGATATAATGTAAAAATTTATATACTTTTTTTACTATGACACAAACATAGTAACTTTTACCACATTAGTTATAAAAAAAAATGTAGGAATTCTAAAATATATTCGCTATGTCTGATATGAAATCCAAGGAAACCAGACAAAAGGACTGAAAGGTGCTCAGATAATATCAGTTCAAACGACCGGAGCTAGTAAACAAATGACGAAATTATTCAAAGATTAAAGCGCCATAAACATTTCACTAAAATAACTCATTAAAACTGAAGACACTGCTGAAGCTCTGAATATAATAATCAAAACATTTACCGTGATATTTTATTGTTTTATTGATACCAGTAATCGTTCTTTAAACAATTAAAAAAAGGGCGTAATATTAAGTTATTTCATATTTACAGCCAAATTTTCGAATGTTTTCGAGACCATTTACTTTCTCATTCATTATCAATAAATGCCTTGCCAACTACCCAGAATACCGCTAGTTAAAGATGATTTAAATTAAAGTTGACAATAGATATCGACATCAAAGCGGGCTACTCGGATGACGATATAATGGGATCTCAAAAAAAATTGTCACGTGGTTTTCTCAGTTTAAAAATATCGATCTCTGCAACGTGGCTCAGATAAGAAACGTCTGTTTGTAATGACCAGTGGTATATATATATATATATATCTCCATATATATAACTGAAGATTTATGCTTCAATGTTCACACAGATCTAGAGCATGAATGAATGAATGAAGACCATTTTTCAGGATTTTTTTCAGGTAACACTAGCTTAGTTGTTTATTTGAGAAAAACAATTGTCCAAATTGTTGGATAACACCTTTATTATATAATTATAAACGTACATAATATACGTAAAAATTTACAATAAATCAATCAGTTAGTAACTAAGTAAACTTTAAAAATAACTCAATAAATCTTCCAAATATTATAATCTGACTTAAACTATATCACCTGACAGGTGCTTAATTGGAAATCTCCACAAATAGATGTTACCACATGTGCCGCAGAAAATTTCAAACAACACTAAAACAGCATTCATAGTGTTATAGTGTAAGTTATCATTTGTGAAGATTTAACGTCTGTGCTATTTTAAGACTGAAAGCCGTTCGAAATGCAAACTTTCATGACTACAACAAAAAAAAATCAAATTTAAGTTCTAAGGGTATTCTAATATTTTCTTTTAAATAAGCGATTTTTGTCATATTTGCCGACAATATCATTCATAAAGTTGTTTATTATTATCCCAACTGATGGACATGACAAGAAAGAGCTTTAAGTGGTCTCTTAGAATAAAATAATTTGACCTTTAAGCATTAATGTCAGTGACCAACAATAAAAGACGACATGGGATTTATTTGCAGCTAGTTAAAACAATAAGGTGAGAACAGATTTTTCTATAACTGAGTAAGATCCAATGTTGTAATGATTGTTTTATTGAAAAGCTTATTTGAAATACTAATGCAATATCCGTAATAACGTTGGTAGAACTGACCATGTTTTACTGCCAATATTAAGGTAGGGTGTTTGCTATATCATCCGTAAAGAATATACTCAATATAGGTAATGCAAAGACTTTTTGCAGCATTATTACTATTATTTCTCCACACAAGAATGCACACAACACGAATAAAAAGTAGGAGGAAGTTTGAACAAATGCAAGTAGCAATACAACAGGTCGGCACAATCCTTTGTGGGTTTTTTTTTTGCATGCTCGATAAAATTTGAACGCATGCTATGTGCACGTTAAAGAAATAACGGACAAACGACAAGACGGAAACGGGATTAAAAAGCAAAATAAATTCTAGTTTAACGTGCCAATTAAATGATATTTGATCTTGGCGCGGTCTTTTGTGACTTGACTCTTAACGGCTATTCAACTGGTTAATGAAATATATTGGCACACGCTAAAACGATCATGTTTGTTGGGTATATGAATCAGAATAGAAGGTTAGAAAGAGATTGTTAAACGAACAGGGCAGTAAATACTGTCTAACGCCAAAAGATACACTAATGATGTCTTAGAAGAACAAGAATGTTGGTTAAAGGAAGAGTCACTATTGAAGTTATCAATAGAAAGTATGATACAAAAAATTTATGTTGTCTAACAACAATGATGTACGTAAGCAGCGTTTCGCAGTGGGTGTACGGCAATAGACTAATAAAAGGGGTACTCGAAGGGTGATTAAGAGAAAATGTCCAGTAATAAGGGTGCACAAACTTTGTGTAGGTTAAGTGCTACTTTTGCCAGAGAAAGTTGTCTTAAAAAATAATAACACATAGGTTTTCTAATTTGCACAACGCACAGGACGCATAGAATATCTAGCGAAACAGATACACGACAATTGTGTAACGAATGTGTAACACGAAGACAAAAATAATTTAAAAAAATCAAACAAGATTGTAGAAAATATCAAACTGAACTCTTATACTAAGGATGGCTTGTAAAATAATTTACGAAAGTTGTCTTACGGGAAAAAGTAAATGCTAAGTGATGATGGAATAAGTTTGGATGATACACAATGTGTATAGATATAGGCATTTTTCGACAAGTAACACTAATATGCATATCAGAACATAACTAACGCGCCCTAATATGTCCACGTAAGTCAAAAGTGTTGTTTTTTTCGTAATATGCCCCTTTGCAACCCACACTCTACACTTCTAAGAAATTTTTTTCTTCTTTTTTGTGCGTGTAAATAAACCAGTCATTTTTTACAAACTTTAAGCACACTTACTTAACTTGTTATTATTTCACAAGTATTGTAATTGTAAGTGCCAAAAAGCTTTTAACATATCAGGTATTGTTAAGTGTAATCAGAAATAAATCTGCAGAGGCGGATTGTCTTTCTTACAACACGAGCCTTAAAAAGTAACAAAAATACCACAAAAAGTTGCGTTTTTTGTTTTAGTCTTTTGTTTGTCGCGCACATTAACAAACGTTTGAAGTGACGGGTGCTGAAAATTAGTCTCATTCACAGACGTATCGTTTGTCAGGGTCACGTGACTCTGAACGAACCACGCATAGCACCACTGGCATTCAGCAATTTGATACAGTTGCATTGTTTGTCGTAAAATCATTTAAACGCTGAGATAAACGTAAAATATGTGACCCCTTAAATCTTAAACTTGTCTAATTGCCGCACGCCTTAATCTCCCAACACCACTTAAAAGATTTATTCAAATAGCCGTTGAAGCACAAATAATTCCTTTGACAATTTGAAAGATAAACTTCTGATTTCCTTTTGCACTCGGCCTTCCAAAGGCAGACCGCTGATGGGAACTACTGGTCGACGATATGACGAGATATCTGTGCTACGAGAGATACCGACAAAGGTTGCCGACAAAGGCCACCCCAGATTGCCACCTCATATTATAGCCGGATACAATAACATGTTTGCCTGCACATATTTGCCGGTTTCAGAAGTTACAATAACAACACTTTCACTATCAAGTGTGTATTGCACTCACGCCTAGGAAGCTTGAGATTATAAACATTGTCCGAGCAAAAATTCCAGTCCAGGCATAATTTAAATAGGAAAATCTAATTGGTTGGTTTAGATATAAGCCAAAATGCTGAACAAAAAGAAGAAAAAAAAACACTTCAATACTTAATATCACTAGTTAAATATTTTGTTTCTTGTAAAACTATATATCAGTTGCTGATTAATTAAATATCAGTGAATGGTTAGTGGATAGAAACAGTACCTTATTTAACAACAACAAAAATGCCTTGAAACTTCTCAGTCCCCCACCGCGTGGGTTCGAGTCCCGGTCGGGGCGAGAACTTTCTTGTAGGGAGATTTTCCAGCTATCCTGTCGTGCTCGGTGGTCTTCCTCCAACAATAATTAGCTGGACGTCGCCAATATGACCATAATTGTGTTGGTGCGATGTAACAAAACAAAAAAACGATAATAAACAAAAATGCTCTCTCTCACCCCCACCCCCACCTCTCTCTCTCTCTCTCTCTCTCTCTCTCTCTCTCTCTCTCTCTCTCTCTCTCCCTCTCTCTTTCTCTCTCTTCTTTTCTCAAAACATTACATATTTGGTGCAAGTCCATATAATATATAACACACATATGTATTTGGACCAAAGACATAATTTTATCTCCATTAAAAGAAGACAAAGAATGTCTTAGTTATAATTTTATGGAAAAAAAAGTTTTAAGATGTAAACAAAAAATAAAGGAAAGTAGAGATGTTTTAATTCACTTAGGGATGATTTGTAAATTATTTGTATAAAATAGTCGAGATCCTGAAACATTCAGTTCCCGCCGCCGACAACTGGGAGGGCCTGGGTTGTGATAAGCGCCATTCAGCCGCTAAACCCCGATAATCCGAACTAATCCACTCTGAAGCAAGTGGCATTATCCAAAGCCGCCAACGAGCGACTTTACGATTAAACGATTAGGGTCTAGCGTGATAATTACGAACCCGTGATTATTTACACACCAAAAGGCGAGCACTTATCCAACATTACACTTGATTGCTATTTATAAGACACCAAATAGCACTACTGTTGTTTTTTTTCTGACAACATTTGATTTTTGCCTAATAAGTTTTGTGCATTGGGGACATTCACTTAGGGCAAGGTGGCATTTTGTTCAATGACTAAGCATGTACACTTCTAACGACCGATGTCAGCAATTGAATCTTTAACTAATTAATAATTTTCATTATTTCAGTTTGGTGCTGTTGTTTGGTGTTGCGGCGATTCTTATTCGTAAATTTGAATGTCTTTAATATTGAATGTCTTCATGTCATTGATGTCGTATATATATATATTATGTGTGTGGTGCGTGCGCGTTTGTGCGTGCGTGCGTGCGGGCCGGTGTGTGCGTGCGTGCGGGTCATGTCAACTTTACATTTTTACTTTAAATATTGTAAAATAAAAACATATGTTTAAAGAGGCGAGTATAATATAAAAGAAAATGACATCAAACGGATCCATTTAATAGTCTGTTAATTTAGTTATTAATTGGAATACTTGTGACTAAGTAGTCGCAAGATGTATAAATATATATATGAATAGTACAATTTCTGTGACGTGGGGGGCTGCTTTAGCACACTGATGAACATATAAAATGGCCCATTCTTTAAAACTAATCCTGAGATATTATCATTATCCACCGGACCATTTCCCAGTCCGATACCATATCAATGTTATTCTTATAGATCCGTGCCTCTTGTACAATATCATAAACACTTATCTCTGGACTCTTGGGATGGATGGACTTTAAATGTCCATAGTCGCTACAACAATTAAAGGGCAGTATTAATTGGCGCAATATATCACCGGCAAACGACACACCCACATCAGGCAGCCGACAACACGATGACGAAAACAGCGTCCTCTATCGGAATGCACGCTCCGTTGCTAAGAAACCTAGATGGCTCTTGAGTACTCACACACGGCAATTTCCGCTGAAGTTAAAAATTGACAAGTACCCCATGTTATACAGATTAACCCGCGGCCCATGCCCCTTCTCAAGCCCTAAATCCCAACCTTGTTTGAAGTTTCCTTTTAAAATGACAAATACATCATATACGAATAAATATATGGCATTTTCATACAGTTGGTCATAATAGTGTTTCGTTGCCAAAGAAAATTATCATCGTTTGGACTACCTTCATTTGAAAAGAAATACAGGAAAGAGGCACTGTTTCGGCTGTTACGGGAATTGGGATGTTAATCTTCTTAAGTCGAAGTGTCTGACCTAGGATTCATTAACGAATATGTTATCTCGGAGACAGCCGCAAAAATTTCGTGTTTCCGTTTCAAAATCATCACCACAGAAGTAGACGATAACAAAAGCGAAATTTACGACGGTAGCCGAATGGAGTTTAATTCTAAATGCAGCCACATATCCCAGTTGCTTAAATCGTTTGTATGTTAGTTAAAGCTGATTACAAGTTGAGAGACTTCGGAAGTCAGATGTTAATAGAGAATTGTTTATATAAATCACACAGCCCTCCATGTCGCAGGCCTGTCTGGACGCTCATGAATATTGGCATCCTTTAGATCTGAGCATGGTACATTTGTTTCTAACCGATTCTTGCGTTTACAGTGACACAACAAATTAATACTGTTTGAGACACAGCTGCTTATCGTGCAAAGTCTGAAAAGAAAGACTGGCTGATCTGGATCTACACTTTCTAACCAAGCCATATCAACTCTTCCAAGGATATATTATGTTTAGAGTTCTATGCACAGTCAGCTTAGTTCACATTTTCTTATTTGTTTGCGCAACAAGCGACGTATTGTGTAATTGTTTAAAATTATTATCGCCGAAAATTCTAATAATAATTTTTAAAGTATTTGATTTATATCGAGTTGCATGTTATTTTAGCCATGGGTAACGCTATCTATGTTACTCTGTCCACCACATCGTTATAAGAACAAAGTTAAAGCGGCTTCCTCTATGGGAACAGTTTTAAGTGTATTACGGGAATAAAATGACAAAATACATGTACACGTAAATAAGTTTGCGACGGACGCATATATTATTCATGTATTTTACGTGTTTTCTTATATATATTTGACAGAACAGTGTGCTGTTGTTACAGTATTTGAAATAAACCAGGTTGTAAGAAGTGAAGTGACATTAACTACATATAAATTACTGTTAGACATATTTTTCGATCTAGAGAAGTGTCAGTTACAAAATCGTCCATAAAAGATACATCAGCAGCCATTTCTTATTCTATACACCGGTTAATTAATCACGTTGATTAGTAGAAAACAAAAGATTCATCCATTAATCAAAATGTCTACTGCTACAATAAAAAGGGAGTTAGATAAGATTTTAGTAGAACACATTTTTTTTAAAATAAAAATAAATAAATAAGTTGCGCAGACGGGGCCTGAATTAATAGTAGTCATTCCTGGGGATATCGTATCCGAAGCCATTGCAGCTGCTGTTGGGCCTCACCAGGCCCTGTCCTTTCCGGGGATTCTTGTTGACGGACGTATCGCTGGTTCTGATGGCGGGGAGCGGAGTCAGGGTGGCCCTGGTGGCCACAGAGGATCCAACCTGCCCCGGACTGACCGGACTTTGCTTCAGCAGGGCCAGCCGTAAAGGTCTTGACTTGGAGTCTGGCACGGCTCTTGGCCTTGGAGCAGCGGCGACCTTCTTGGAAGACATGGGCTGCTTCAACGGCGGCAATCGGCCAGTCACAGGCAAATTGCTTCTATTTAAACCAAAAGCTAACACACTTGTTTTGGTATTGTTAGGTTTGTTCGTGATTCTCAGAGGCTCTTTCAAAGGAGGAAATTGAGACTTTTTAGCGAAACTTTTGGCATCGGCTTTACTTTCTGATCCAGAAATAGCATTGCGCTTAGCTGACTTAACTGGCGGCAAGACAGCTTTGACAGACCGCTCACCAATACCCGATGAGATATTATTACCCAACTTACTGGACACTCCAGACTTGATAGGAGGCAGGATAGCATGGGCTGACAATGAAGGCATGCTACTGATTGGATTTGGTCTAGCAGCAATCGGCAGAACTCGCTTTGAATTGGTTGTCAAACCCGTGTCTATCTTAGACGTGATGCGCTTTAAATTACTACGTGTCAACGGCATGTTAGACACAACAAGTGCAGATTTTGCATTGCAAACACTAGCACGCTTACCAGATCGGGTTTTATTGTTAACACTTTTTGCCGGAAGTTTACCTCCCTTAGAGAGCCCTGTATCTATTTTTGACTTAATCACTTTCTTGTGATGGTGGTTGGCTACTTCCTCTTGCTGTGTGTTAGGTACATCACATGATGACTTCAATGTGGCGTGGTCATCTGATACGTCTTCGCTCAAAATGTTAGTATTTCTTAACGTATCTTTTGCCTTTTCTGTATGACATTTATGAGCAGCTGTTTGCTCTACACATCCTTCTTGGTCCGCTAAATTTTCTTGCTTTTCACCATTGTCCGATAGTCTTGCTGTTAGCTCGCCATCGTCATCTGGGCTATGAAGAATCAATCGTGGAGGTGGTATTTTAGAGGAAACTCGGAAGTTACAGCAGTTAAGCCAATAAAGCGGAGATTGGATCAAAGACTGTTTGTCCACTGTCTTATGTGGGACAACCCCAGGTATATATGGCAGGCTAGTCAGCTCCAGGTCTGTGGGCAACCAGTCAGCTCTATTGTAGCACTGGTTGTATTGCAGGAACACTGGCTTGCGCAAATTGACAGTGTACGTATCTGAGTAACGTATTGTTCCATGCGGCAAATAGAAGACCGGTGCTGGAATACTACTGACCCGGTTAAATCGTTGGCTGCAGCATCGGAGCCAATGAAGGAGAGATCTGGCATTTGACGGAGAGTAAAGCACTTCGTGTGGATTAAGCGCCGCTCTATTTCTATTAGTGTCATGTACAGCCTGATCTGTTTGAGGAACTGAAGGTCTAAATCGATAAGAACTACCAGCAAGGTCCAAAGGTGGGAAAAGATCGACTCTCAGATTTTCAGGGAGCGGGTTAGTGCCGTCGAAACTTTTTGCAAAACTTGGAACAGTCACCGACTAATCCTTTATCGGTCATTTCGATTTTCAGGAAGATTCAAATTCTTCCTCATTTCTTCTAGCTGTGTTTTTGTTTCTTCTATCTCCGCCTCTACTTCTTCAACCGCGGTATGCTTCTCATTAATTTCATCTACAAAGTCACTATGTGACAAGTCTTTCCGCTCTTCCATTCTTTTAATATCTTCAAACATTTCGGCTATGTTTCCTTCTATCTCCCTGTTGTAATCCCAAAGCATGTCGCCACTGGTTTCCTTTTCTCCGACCTCGATTCTCAGCCGTGTTGCCTCCGCAGTGAAGTTGTTATACACTTTAGAAACTTCACCAAACTTCTTGTAAACGAAGTCAACTTGTGGCCGCCTCTTTTGGTAATCCTCGAGATATGCTTCTATCTCACTGAAATATAATGCATACTTAATGTGACATTGTCGTTTAAAGTATACATAAATGATCAAACAGTGTGCGTACCTATTAAAAAGCACTTTAGAACATTTTGTCAATGTGGGTCGGAATTAGCCCGTATGACAGATTTGATAATAGGTCGTACGCAATATTTACATGTACGCAAAACGATGCTTTGTAAAAAAAGGCTAGAAAGGCTAAAAATGAATAAGAATCTGACTGCTGAACAATTATACAAGAAAATATGTAGTAACATGGATACAAATACAATACACTTATGTCATGTTTATCCTCAAGGACGAACCCGACCTAAGTATCACAAAGTGTTGTCAATAATTTTAAGTAAGGTGATTAGTATATTACAGTTGCTTTCAAGAAAAACACTTGGCTAGCAAGTTTTGTCACATAACACAATGGCGAAATAAGAATGATTAAATAAAGGATTTTTCTACCCCTCCAGTCCGGCTAGTTCAGGTTCGGTGGTATTTAGCATTGACGTCATCTCTGTCAGGAAAGCCTCGTTTTTCTTGTACAGCTCCATCAGCTCGTCACGTGACAGAGTTTCCAGCTTTTCTACTGTTAAAATGAACATGATTAAATGATGGAAGAATCGTTTCGCATTCAGCCGACTGTTTATAGTTGAAATAATCAAGATGAACATTTTACAATAATAACGTCTCTAAAGAAATAAACATGGATATACTATTGTAGATAAATCCAAACGTCGCAATGCAGATGTTTCTTCCTCATGCCTTGTACATAACACTCAAATACGATTGCAATAAGGACTGAAGTTTGAATCATTAATTATGTTAATCATAAGTACATGAAGTAACTACATGGCAAACATTACCCCAGTTTCTATTTGTACTTGTGTCTTGTTGCTGTTGTTTCTAAGCGGGAAATCCGGAGATTGCAGTGCGTTAAATACACATTTTCTATGAAATTCGCACTTTAAACTATTGAGATGCAACAATTTCTCTAACAATTGTGTTTTACTATCTTTATCACTTTAAAAAGGTTTTTATAAGTTAGCAATTATTAAAATTTTAAATATGAAAATCTCTTCAGAGTTAAGATTTTTAAATTTTGTAGAATATCCATTGATGTAAAATTAGCAAAAAGCCTACGTTGTGCATGTGACTGAAGAGCTTGTTTGTTATGGTTACATGATGAAGCCAAATATACTCGTACTTACAATCGGGGTTAATTGTATCCGCCACAAGACCTTCTTTATCAGCATGAGGGTTATCTGTTTCCGCTTCAAGACTTTCTTTATCAGCATGGGGGTTAAATGTTGCCGCTTCAAGACTTTCTTTATCAGCATGACGGTTAAATGTTGCCGCTTCAAGACTTTCTTTTTCAGCATCAGGGTTAATTGTTTCCGCTTCGAGACTTTCTTTGTCTGCATGTACGTTAAATGTTGCCGCTTCAAGACTTTCTTTTTCAGCATCAGGGTTAATTGTTTCCGCTTCGAAACTTTCTTTATCAGCATGACGGCTAATTGTTGCCGCTTTAAGACTTTCTTTATCAGCATCAGAGTTAATTGTTTCCGCTTCGAGACTTTCTTTATCAGCATGTGGGTTAAATGTTGCCGCTTCAAGACTCCCTTTATCAGCATCAGGGTTAATTGTTTCCGCTTCGAGACATTCTTTGTCAGCATGACGGTTAAATGTTGCCGCTTCAAGACTTTCTTTTTCAGCATCAGGGTTAATTGTTTCCGCTTCGAGACTTTCTTTGTCAGCATGTGGGTGAAATGTTGCCGCTTCAAGACTTTCTTTGTCAGCATGTGGGTTAATTGTTTCCACTTCAAGACTTTCTTTGTCACCATGTGGGTTAAATGTTGCCGCTTCAAGACTTTCTTTGTCAGCATGTGGGTTAATTGTTTCCACTTCAAGACTTTCTTTGTCGGCATTAAGGTTTACTGTTTCCACTTCAAGACTTTCTTTGTCAGCATGTGGGTTAAATGTTGCCGCTTCAAGACTTTCTTTGTCAGCATGTGGGTTAATTGTTTCCACTTCGAGACTTTCTTTGTCAGCATGAGGGTTTAATGTTGCCGCTTCAATACTTTCTTTGTCAACATGGGGTTCAATTGTTTCCGCTTCAAGACTTTCTTTGTCATCATAAAGGTTAATTGTTTCCACTTCAAAACTTTCTTTGTCAGCATGGAGGTTAATTGTTTCCGCTTCAAGACTTTCTTTGTCAGCATGGAGGTTAATTGTTTCCACTTCAAAACTTTCTTTGTCAGCACGGAGGTTAATTGTTTCCACTTCAAAACTTTCTTTGTCAGCATGGTTCTCTAGGCTGTCGCGAGTTTTCCTCACAACATCGTCTGATGCTTGGTCAGCGTCTGCCATCCTGCTGTACAAGACATCTTTTGGCGCGCAATTGTTTACGTCGTCAGTAAGCTTTTTTGTGGAAATTAGCCTGCAATACAATTAGTTAAGTTCATTTGAAAATCATTATTTCAAAGATTATTTTGAAGATTTTACAAATTGACATAAAGAAAGATAGAAAATACAGCCCACATATTGAACATACTTAACAGAAAACGAAGTAAAAAGGGGACACTGACGGCCATGGGTACGAGCTAATTATTCATACTTTACGATAAGGTATATTTAGTCAACTTTATTTCATATTATTCGTAGACCTGTCTTAAACTATTAATTATTACACATATAATGAAGATGTGCCTGTTATTTCGCTTATAACTAACGCTAGTTTGTTATTTAATCAAGATAACTGAAAATTCATTTACTTATAAAATATTAAATTATAATTATGTTAGATAAAGTCAACGTTTTGTTTAGCCAATGCTGTTATATATACACGAATGTTTATCAGTGTTAGCTATAAGCTATAAGTATAGCTGTGTACTGGATAATAAATGATTTACATTTTACTTAAAAGTTTCATTATTGTGGCCTTTGCATGTTGTTTATGCTTTGTAATCAAAATGATATTAATAATAGTTATATGACAGTGTAATAGTGAGTTGATGATAGGTCTTCGCGAAAACCAAAAAATGACTAATTTAAAATAGACTTTTATCTTTTAATTCTTATTCACATGTGTGCAGTTATAAATTATAAATAAAGACGCACACATCACGAAAGACATTTTAGCACAATATATATCTAGATCCATAAAAACAACATTTTGAAAACTATATTAAAAGACTTATTGAAAACACAACACCCACTAACCAGTCTTCAGCCGACTCTAGGCTGAGAACATCTGCTGTATCATTGTCCACATCTACAGAATTATCATTGCTCGCTAAATACATGGTCTGATTTTCGAATTCAAATGGGGTCTTTGGGTTGTCTGCAAAACAATAACCACAAGCATGTCATAAAAATATTCAATGAGAAAAACTCACACAGGTCGCAGTATAATCGTAAAGATTGGTATTACTATCTAGCTTTTCTGCTGCCATGCGATATGGATGTATTTGGTACAAATAGTTATACACATGTCTGGATTCTATTGATACTGGTATCATAAGAGTTAGTTGTACATGTATATAAGAGTTAGAAAAAAAAACTGTATATTTTAAGTCAAAGAAAAGTTTTGTCGGTATGGCTCTGACCAATCAAAGCTATACAATGCGGACTACGTCACCTTCGATTCGCGTCTCACTGGAGAGTCGTCCCTCTGGTGTCCGCCTACGGGAGGTTTTTGGTCTCCTCTCTCTGAGACCGGTCCGGGGACTACCCACAGATCGTTTACCATCAGTGGTACTTTTGTGTCGTCTGTCAGTGGACGAATACCGCCTCTTGCCTCGATTAGGACTGACTGGCTCGAACCTGAAGAAATCTGTTCGACCGTTCTTCTGCGGGCTCGAACACTCGAAACTTTGAGGCATCGGGGTATCAACATAACGACTTCGGGGAGATCCCTGAATGATATCAGTTGATGGTAGAATCTTTAACGACTCACCACTTTGTAATACGGCTGCTACTTTCTCTGTCAAAACGGGCTTGTTGTTGACAATTGTTGTATTCTCCATTTCGTGTACGATTTCGTCATTCATTGTGCAAGAAAATAACGGAAAACGTTGTGAAATTTTACGAGCGTGTTTAACAGTGACCGTCTTATGAAAGACTTACGGCTTGAATGACGTAATGTCTATGGCGACAACGTCATGAGCGTCATGACGTCACGCTACTTGTGCCGTGCCGGGTCCAATCATTTAACGCCGTCATCATTATGTGATGTGTTGAACATTCATTACTTAACAAAGATTTTTACGAGATTTTAAAGTACGCATAAAACGTCTTAATTACAGTCTTACAATGCTTTTTAAATATGCAAACCCATCTGTCATTTTCAAAAGCATGTCGTCTTTCAGTCATTGGGTTGTAATTGTTCAAGAAAAAAAGATGACACATTTACGTATGGAAAGCTTCTTTCAAACAATTTTAACTTTTTAGTTTTTAGATTGACTTGGTCACAGATTTGCGTAGGTATATGGCACATAGAACGCAAATATCTTTTCATAATAACTTTTACTGCAACACCTTATTATGGCAAAAGTGTAAGCATTATTTTAATCTTTATATATGATTTCAAATTAAGCATAGTTTTAAAGTTAATGTGAGATAACATAGACCTACATCTACTCCGGTCATTTATTTAGTTTATATATTTATGTTCTATTAATTGGAAACAATGTTTAGAAATTAACCAAGTAATGACATTTTAAAATGCAATTTCTGATTTAAGCAGCCTACAGACAAGGCATTATAATGCTAGATAGATCTTACACTGTTATGTCACAAACCGATGTCAAAATAAATATTTATTCAGTTAAAACGAATTTAAAGATAATCATCCCCACTATCAGGGGGATCAGTAGCTTCCTTTCAAACAATCAACATCCGCCATCGATTGCCGAAACCGGCTTCTCTTACTTCTTATTAGGTGTGAATGGAGCATTATTATAATATACAGTCTGTTTGGACCCCGAGTGTTTGTTTGTGGCATTATGTCCTCTTCAGAAAAGACTGGCCACTGATTGTATTGCAGATATTATAGGGATTAAGTTATATATCTGCATTCAACACTCTTTGTTTGATCATGCAATTTAGCAGGCAAAAAGATATGTATGCTGTAGTTCTGTTGTTAACTAGAAAGGGTGGATGAAAACTGTTGGTAGTCGTTCTCTTGTAAAAACTCATTGCCTTTATCTTGGAATGCATAGATTTATACGACAAAATACAAGGAAACTTAGTTTTAAGTTTATAAAACGGTCACAAACGCAAGCAGACTGTGTCTACGTGATATATGGGCTTGTTAAACGGAGTATCAGCCATATTTTACCTGCATGTTAACACATGATTAAAATTTAACAATTTCTTAAAATATATATGTGGCAAGTTGTATATTTTATATAACTGGGAATAAATAAAGATTTGCATTGTTCTTTTCGACGTGGTACGACGGCCTTCCATTGTGTATAATGTGTACAGAATAATGAGTATTTGTGACACTGTTGGGTTAAAAGTTTATTTAAACGTAGATTTTATGACGGCTACTACACTGGTCGAAGCTATCATCATTTATATTATATTTTTATTGTGGTAAAAATGTTATGCAAGTCAGAACATCTGATGATTTCGGGTGTAAATAATGACAAATGCTTAACTTTAAATGATTAAAGTTGCAGCAACGAAGTTCGGCAGATCAGCCATAGCAAATACCCACTAGACAACTCAGGTAGACAGACATTGTTACCACGTGGTACTGACACCTGATCACAGTCAAGAGTGTTTGTCATTTTAGAGAAGTGTGGGTGTCACTATACATTATGTAACTAGGAGTTGTTGTATTGAATTTACCATTTCCTCAATGGCATTCAAGAGCTGCAAGTCTCTCTAGATGCAGGATATACTCTCTCCAGCTACGGGGAATTATTTTAATCAGTAATTAGGTTAAGACGGAATTGTTCTAATTACTTTATTCTACCATGTACAGTGAAATATTGTTTCTATAATTGCAATCGCCCACTCCTTTGTAACCTAATCCAGACGCCTTGATAGGATCAGGAATCAACTAGTTATATTTTAAATGACAAATATACTTTAATCTTAAAAGCGACCGATAGAACAAAGGCTCGAAGTTTCATTGGTTTATCTCAACGATGTGAGACAAACAAAAAATTAAAAGTAAATAATTAAGAAGTAAGGTCTAATCATACATGATTTCTCTATCTGTATATTCCATCACAACGATAGTAAATTGCAAACAAGTACACATATTTTGAATAGATAGCAAGCAATAATTTTATTCGCAGGATTCTCGACAACCTAAATCTCTTCTTTAAGTCAGAATCTTGTGTCTGTTATTCCTACATAAATTGAGTTTTTCTACTAAATAACATATACCACAATAAATGATAAAGGGCATCTGGACAGTGGAGCGAATTGTCTTCATTTAAGAGAACAGACAATGTACTAGTATTATATCGCCATAACTGATAAAGTTAGCCCTGTGAAACTTTATGGATGATGTCTTTATTTACTTTATCATTTACATAGTTTTCTAAATTATCAAAAGCTACTCTGATAACATATAAATGTTAAAAACTCTTTGGACACACACATTCTTTAAAATAATACTTATAAACAGCAGAACTCTTGCATCGGCATGATGGCGGAGTATTAAGCTTGTTTAGTTGTCTTTCCGGATATCGCTCATATACACAGCCTGGATATAGATTTTGAAAAATGAGCGAAAGAAAAGAAAACCACGATGAGATAACTTGTGGTTATTTAAATGTTGACAACTCAAACCTCTGGCTTACCCAGAATAGAACGTGCAAGGCTTAAACACGGTTTACACTGCTAATCCCTTAACGGCCATAGACCGTCTATGGAAATCCTATAAGTATTGAGAACTATTGTTCTACTGTAAATCAAGTAGAAATGATAGAGAAATAAGACACATTAACGATACAAATCACACTTAAGTCTACTTTAAATGGCTGTTGGAAGTGTAATCTGATTAAATGTAGAAATGTGCCGAACTTTCTCATTCAGTTCAGAGGTAGTAAAGAAGAACATACAATATAGATGTAAACCTATTTGATAACAGATTTGGATTTGGAAACAAAAATAAAATGGATAAATACATAGTGCATAAAAGATTCATAAAAACATGAGAATGAGGGTGTTTATCAAGCATTGATAAATAAAATATGTTCTAATCCTATAACAAATGACGTTGTGCTAGATTCCTTTTTTAAATAGTATAACAACTAAATTCTTCAATAAATTTTAGCATTTGTTCAAAGTGCAGATACTGCTTTACCAAAATATGTAGTTTAGATGTGGTATAAAAGGGTATATTGCTACTTACAACACAAAGCAACTTAAGACATTTACTTTATCAATTACATAAAGGTTATTTTACCTGATGATAAGACTGGTAAATAACTGATACTAACAGATTCTATTTTATGCCAATTGTAAGTTTAAATAAGCCTTTTCTGTATAAGGAGTATAAAATGTCTTAGTCCTAGAAAGTTCGCACTTATTCAATAATCCAATGCTATTGTTTACTGTGATCAAGAGTTCACATTTAATTGAAATAATGTTACTTGTCTCGTGTCAAAGATTCTAAAAGTATAGAAGTCACATAGAAGAAATATGATGAATGTGGTGAATTGCCAGAGCTGTCATAGAAAAGAAGAAAGGATCATACATGTGTATCATTATCAAGTAATTAAAACCAAATTTGTATCAATCTTGAGCACCACAATGCCATAATGAATCTTTTGTACCATGATGCTACAGACAGTATTGTGTACCCCAATGTTATATGCTACAATGCTTCAGTCATGTTGTGTAGCACAATGATACAGTCATGTTGTGTATCACAAAGTTACAGTCAATACTGTGTATCACAAAGTTACAGTCAATATTGTGTATCACAATATTACAGTCAATACTGTGTACCACAATGTTAGTCAATACCGTGTACCACAATGTTACAGTCAATATTGTGTACCACAAAGTTAGAGTCAATACTGTGTACCACAATGTAACAGTCAATATTGTGTATCACAATGTTACAGTCAATATTGTGTATCACAATGTTAGTCAATATTGTGTACCACAATGTAACAGTCAATACTGTGTTTCACAATGTTAGTCATGCTGTGTATCACAATGATACAGTCAATAGTGTGTACCACAATGTTACAGTCAATACTGTGTACCACAATGTAAGTCAATACTGTGTACCACACTGTTACAGTCAATATTGTGTACCACAATGTAAGTCAATACTGTCTATCACAATGTTACAGTCAATATTGTGTATCACAATGTTAAAGTCAATATTGTAAACCACAATGTTAGTCAATACTGTGTACTAAAATGTAAGTCAATACTGTGTATCACAATGTTACAGTCAATATTGTGTATCATAATGTTTAAGTCAATATTGTAAACCACAATGTTAGTCAATACTGTGTACTAAAATGTTAGTCAATACTGTGTACCATACTGTTACAGTCAACATTGTGTACCATACTGTTACAGTCAACACTGTGTACCATACTGTTACAGTCAACATTGTGTACCATACTGTTACAGTCAACATTGTATACCATACTGTTACAGTCAACATTGTGTACCATACTGTTACAGTCAACATTGTGTACCATACTGTTACAGTCAACACTGTGTACCATACTGTTACAGTCAACATTGTGTACCATACTGTTACAGTCAACATTGTGTACCATACTGTTACAGTCAATACTGTGTACCATATTGTTACAGTCAACATTGTGTACCATACTGTTACAGTCAACATTGTGTACCAAACTGTTACAGTCAACATTGTGTACCATACTGTTACAGTCAACATTGTGTACCAAACTGTTACAGTCAACATTGTATACCATACTGTTACAGTTAATACTGTGTACCATACTGTTACAGTCAACATTGTGCACCATACTGTTAAAGTCAACATTGTGTACCATACTGTTACAGTCAACACTGTTTACCATACTGTTACAGTCAACATTGTGTACCATATTGTTACAGTCAACATTGTGTACCATACTGTTATAGTCAACATTGTGTACCATACTGTTACAGTCAACATTGTGTACCATACTGTTACAGTCAACATTGTTACAGTCAACATTGTGTACCATACTGTTATAGTCAACATTGTGTACCATACTGTTACAGTCAACATTGTGTACCATACTGTTATAGTCAACATTGTGTACCATACTGTTACAGTCAACATTGTGTACCATATTGTTACAGTCAACATTGTGTACCATACTGTTACAGTCAACATTGTGTACCATACTGTTACAGTCAACATTGTGTACCATACTGTTACAGTCAACATTGTGTACCATACTGTTACAGTCAACATTGTGTACCATACTGTTACAGTCAACATTGTGTACCATACTGTTACAGTCAACATTGTGCACCATACTGTTAAAGTCAACATTGTGTACCATACTGTTAAAGTCAACATTGTGTACCATACTGTTACAGTCAACACTGTTTACCAAACTGTTACAGTCAACATTGTGTACCATACTGTTACAGTCAACATTGTGTACCATACTGTTATAGTCAACATTGTGTACCATACTGTTACAGTCAACATTGTGTACCATACTGTTACAGTCAAAACTGTGTACCATACTGTTACAGTCAACATTGTGTACCATACTGTTATAGTCAACATTGTGTACCATACTGTTACAGTCAACATTGTGTACCATACTGTTACAGTCAACATTGTGCACCATACTGTTACAGTCAACACTGTTTACCAAACTGTTACAGTCAACATTGTGTACCATACTGTTACAGCCAACATTGTGTACCATACTGTTACAGTCAATACTGTGTACCATACTGTTACAGTCAACATTGTGTACCATACTGTTACAGTCAATACTGTGTACCATACTGTTACAGTCAACATTGTGTACCATACTGTTACAGTCAACATTGTGTACCATACTGTTACAGTCAATACTGTGTACCATACTGTAACAGTCAACATTGTGTACCATACTGTTACAGTCAACATTGTATACCATACTGTTACAGCCAACATTGTGCACCATACTGTTACAGTCAACACTGTTTACCAAACTGTTACAGTCAACATTGTGTACCATACTGTTACAGCCAACATTGTGTACCATACTGTTACAGTCAATACTGTGTACCATACTGTTACAGTCAACATTGTGTACCATACTGTTACAGTCAATACTGTGTACCATACTGTTACAGTCAACATTGTGTACCATACTGTTGCAGTCAACATTGTGTACCATACTGTTACAGTCAATACTGTGTACCAAACTGTTACAGTCAACATTGTGTACCATACTGTTACAGTCAACATTGTGTACCATACTGTTATAGTCAACATTGTGTACCATACTGTTACAGTCAACATTGTGTACCATACTGTTACAGTCAACATTGTGTACCATACTGTTACAGTCAACATTGTGTACCATACTGTTATAGTCAACATTGTGTACCATACTGTTACAGTCAACATTGTGCACCATACTGTTAAAGTCAACATTGTGTACCATACTGTTAAAGTCAACATTGTGTACCATACTGTTACAGTCAACATTGTGTACCATACTGTTACAGTCAACATTGTGTACCATACTGTTACAGTCAACATTGTGTACCATACTGTTACAGTCAACATTGTGTACCATACTGTTACAGTCAACATTGTGTACCATACTGTTACAGTCAACATTGTGCACCATACTGTTAAAGTCAACATTGTGTACCATACTGTTACAGTCAACACTGTTTACCATACTGTTACAGTCAACATTGTGTACCATACTGTTACAGCCAACATTGTGTACCATACTGTTACAGTCAACATTGTGTACCATACTGTTACAGTCAACATTGTGTACCATACTGTTATAGTCAACATTGTGTACCATACTGTTACAGTCAATACTGTGAACCATACTGTTATAGTCAACATTGTGTACCATACTGTTACAGTCAACATTGTGTACCATACTGTTACAGTCAACATTGTGTACCATACTGTTACAGTCAACATTGTGTACCATACTGTTACAGTCAACATTGTGTACCATACTGTTAAAGTCAACATTGTGTACCATACTGTTACAGTCAACACTGTTTACCAAACTGTTGCAGTCAACATTGTGTACCATACTGTTACAGTCAACATTGTGTACCATACTGTTATAGTCAACATTGTGTACCATACTGTTACAGTCAACATTGTGTACCATACTGTTACAGTCAACATTGTGCACCATACTGTTAAAGTCAACATTGTGTACCATACTGTTACAGTCAACACTGTTTACCAAACTGTTACAGTCAACATTGTGTACCATACTGTTACAGCCAACATTGTGTACCATACTGTTACAGTCAACATTGTGTACCATACTGTTACAGTCAACACTGTGTACCATACTGTTACAGTCAATACTGTGTACCATACTGTTACAGTCAATACTGTGTACCATACTGTTACAGTCAACATTGTGTACCATACTGTTACAGTCAACATTGTGTACCATACTGTTACAGTCAACATTGTGTACCATACTGTTACAGTCAACATTGTGTACCATACTGTTACAGTCAACATTGTGTACCATACTGTTACAGTCAACATTGTGTACCATACTGTTACAGTCAACATTGTGTACCATACTGTTACAGTCAACATTGTATACCACTACATCAGGCTGTTTTATCTCATTAATGTATGAAGGCATGTGGCAAGGATAAATAATTGTGCTGTACAAAAGTTTTAACGGTCAAACATGCATAAAGTATTACTGTTTGATCAGTCTTCTATTGTTTACTGTCTATTATTCTATTATTTAATCAATATAATACCAGGCTTTACTTGGGTATAACTAAAGGATAAAATCAAACAAGTATATGGTTTAAAAATAAATTTTATTAAATGATCGAATTCAGTGTTCAATGAATTGCAACATACTTGTGTATATCAAATTTATCTTAAGTTGTTGTATATTGGATATCTAATCTTCTCAGTAAGTTGGGAAGCTGGTATCCACATGTTTAGCCCAGGCAGTCAATCCACCCACAATATCCTTTAATACACAATCGTCTGACTTAAGTTTGTCTGCTAGTGTCCTCACAGCAATCTGTGAATCATTTCCACGGCGACAAACAAATATCACAGGCACCTGCTCACTTTCTGAAGAGGACCTAAGGGCAGTCACTCTAGCTGTAATGTCTTCTAAAGTTGATGATTTTTTTAAATCATTTACTGGTATGTCTGAAGTATTAGTTAAGAAAACAGGTAATACAAACAAAAAAGGGGAATAACTCGTCTCAGTTACTTGTAGTTAAATGTTAGTCTCCCTTTTCATATATGAAGCTAAAAACAAGCTAAAAACAACCAATATAATCTTTTCCATAGTGCATCTGGTTGAACTCTAGAACTATTTTACAGTATACATATTAAAGTGGAAACAACAGAAGAAGAAGCAGTACAAAAAGAAGTCATAAGGGTATGCCATACTTCTGTTAAAAAAAGCAATAAAATCAAAGTTTTGCAAAATTATTTTTTACTGAATTATAGCATATATTCAGTGGAAGTGAAAAGAATGATTAGGTGATACAGATTACCCAACCACCACTAAATAAAGGATACTGAGAGCAGGAGCCGGCAGATGACAGATATCCAGTTCTACAGGCTGTCTCACGTCCACTAACAGATGAGGGGTCCCTGTATCCAACATCTCCTTGTAATGCTACAAAATAGGAATAAATAGAAATCAACATCTAGCAAATAGGCATAAAAACATAATGAACCTCTACCATATAGGCATAACAAAGTTATCAACCTCTACCAAAGGGACATAACAATCAACATCTATATGCTAGATGCTCATCACAGTGCAGAAGTTGGTTTGTCCAGAATTTCTTGTTATGCTGCAGGAGATATAATGTCTCAATGCAGAGGTAAAAAAAAAGAAATAGTCAAAATGTGTATATTGTTAAAATTTATTTCTTTTTAGTCATTATCAACTTTTCTTTTTATTGTTAAGGAGTATGAATAGAGTTAACTGAGTCAAATGTAAAAAATATATTAAAGCATTGCTTCTTTTTTCATTTCTTTAAATAATTAAAACATTAAATAATGTTAAGTTACTAACGGGGATAAGCAACTTGTCGTGTCACATTCCAATGTTAAGCATAATGTTACACACCTTAACTGAAATTCTTTCATCAGGTTTTAGAAGTGTAAGTCCCTTGTCCTGGAAGAAAAAACAAATTAATATGATACATCAGTGAAAAAATTCCACTTTTCAATAAAGGAAAAGTTACCTGCACAAGCATTTGCTTAAAAAAATTAACACAGGGCAATAACTCCAGAATAAACAAAGCAATCACAGTTCTCTCACCTTTATGCACAGCTACAAATCAATATCAATCATCAATATGAGTATGAGTTATGCCAACGAAAAAATAATAATAAAATAGAAGTTAATCGCACAAGAATTAGCTAAGGAAAAATAACACTGGAAAGAACAAAGGCAATCTGTGTTATCTCAACTTCATGCACAACTACATATCAGTATCAATTATACATGCAAAAAGTAATCGACAGACAGAGGGATGGTGACATCATAGAATAATGTGGCATTTTGAGCATAAAAAAAACAAACAAACTTACAATTAACTTACAAAAATACAGTTACTTTACAAAATTACAATCTATTCAATTTATGAACTCAGTAATACATTTTCACATACTACTTGTAACTTGCCATTAATTTTGTACATGCAGGATTTTATTATCTGTCACTCACCTTATCAGAGGCTTTGGCTCCACAGAACTGTTCATAGTCTATGAGATGGGTAATGGTGGGGTTATCTCCACATACTGGGCAGCTGGGTTGTCTGCCCCTGAGTCGGACTTGGCGAAATGTACCATCCAAGCCATCCAACATAAGCAATCTCTGGGAAAATGAGGCTTAACTGTCAAGGTCAAACTTGAATCAAACAATATGTGAACACATTAATGTTCAATGTTTGTAATTAAAAAGTGTGTCTATGAAATAGGTGCATATGATAACTTTTTAATCCAAAGGGTATCGACAGAACTACTTAAACAAGTGTCGAAAACTGAACATGATGGTATAATGACTAATGAAGAAGACCTGATTGATTTAAAAAACCTGTTGTCCTGTAACTGTAATCTGAACTCTAAGGACGCCATTTTTTGCACTCAATATCCTGGATAATGTAGACAGGTATACAAAGAAAAGGACAGAAAGCAGGGCAGTAATAATAATTATAATTCCTGTATGTTTACTCAAGGTCCTTAATAAAATTCTACTTTTATCATTTCAAATGATCAGAAAATGTTTTCGACAATGTTTCAATTGATTAAATGTAAGTATCCTAGTTCTATGCGTTTCATAGCATTATCATAATTAAAGTTACTACATAACTGTTTTCTGAAATCACAATTGAAGATTCCGGCTTCTGCTTTCATATTAATTCACATTCAATTAGGTTAACACTAACTGATAGGCATTCACAATTAAATTATAATTGAAAGATAAAAATTAAGAAAAAGCTATTAAAGTTGTTTTTGGTGTTAAAGATTCCTCAATATACCACTACCTATGTAGGCTATACATTAAACTGAATATTAATATTGCCAGCCTGATTCGGATTCATCAAAATGGCATGCCTCTATTCCCGCGCTTTCTGTGTAAGTTTAGTCAGCCTCAATGAGCTTTCCCACAATATTTTATAAATGGATGATTCCATTATGGCCAATTGAATTTTTTTATTCCTGCTTGAGCCTGAGTTCTCACAGTTTCATTTTTTAACCATTTCCACCATCTCTAAGCTAAGGAATTTCAATAGGCACATAGTCAAACTTTAATAACAAAGATATATTGCTACATGTTTTCCAGCATATGTCTGCTGCAACACCTACCACCCCTAATATATATTAGGTCTATTCCTTCATCAAAGCTATTCATTCATAAATCCTACTGTGTTCTTCCATGTTAAAATAATATGAACTTTTAGCATATGTTTTATTTGTTTGTTTATTGGGTTTATCGTCCCACCAACAGTATTTCAGTTATCTGGAGACGGTGTCCTCTTGAAGCAGATATAGTGCTGCCTTTACTGTGTATAGCATGCCGTGAACACCTGGCATGATTTCACACCCAGTCACATTATCCTGACACCGGGCCAACCAGTCGTGGAACTACCCTTATATTTGCTTGAGCGTTAGCAAGGGAGCTATACCACTACCATTTTTAACGACTTTGGTATGTCGCGGCCCAGGATTGAACCCGGGGTCTCCCGTACCTGGAGCCGGTTTTATTTGTACATCATCTTACTTTGCAATAACTGCAACAATCACCATCATTTATATTAAAAGGTTATGAATAGAAAAACAACATTTATTCTAGCAGTTATGATACTAATTAATCCCCTTTACTACCCTACTTCTTGAGTGGTGTTGTGCGTTGTTCGGTGCAGAAAGTAAACATAGCATGATCCCTATATGCCCTCAAGCTTCACTCACCACCATAAAAAAGAATTAAAATGCTTTAGGAATTACTTTCCGGATTTAAAAGTTACGTTAGCAATATTTACATTCATGTTTTAGTCGTTGTGAAGGATACTTGGCTGGCCAGCAGCCATTTTAATTGCTTCCAGAGCTTGAAGGCAGCCTATTATGCCTGGAACTGAAAAGTACAAAAGGTAAACAAATTGTTTAGATACACTTTATAGTCAGTTCAGTTGCCAAATGGCTGATTTTGACCAATAAATTTTAAGGTCTACAAATTAAAAGTGATATTATTATTTAAATCCACATCTCCAGAAAGTAGTTCTACTTGAGGACCAAAACAAAATATAATAGAAACTGCAGAATTAATTAAAAATAATGGCATATGCTGAGAAAGAATATGTTAAACATTACACAATAGAAATAAATGTTTTTGTTGTACTAGATATGTATCACTGAAGCATATTTATTACAATAGGGAAATAACTATTTATGAAAAGAAAACCATCTTGTAAATACTACAAAACATTGAGAATAATACATACTCTAATTAACAATTACAACAAATGAAAGGACTGATTAGTGGTGACTTACTGACTCCAAGCACACCTCCATCAGAACAGTTTGTCACAGTCTCTGGAGGTGGTGGGTTAGGGTATAGGCATCTGTAGCATGGACCTCCATCATGGTTGTATACTGTCAGCTGGGGGAAGATGATTAGACGGCAGGTATCATATCAAGTATTTCTGTAAATTTTCACTAATTAGGAGTTTAAAACATCTGTATCTAGGTCATTTTACACTTCTTTGCTTCATTATTAATAGAAACTGCACATGACTTCAAATTAAAACATGATTAGTTTTTCCAATTTTAATTTAAAGTCAGTTATGAGAAGTTGTTGGAACCTCCTATTTACTTCGAACAAAGCATGGGTTGGAATAATCCAAATTGCCTTCACTTACAAAATTTTCCAACTAGGAGTCCACCATTTTGAATTATGTACTTATGTGCAGTAATGCACAAGGAGCAATGTCTATAACATAATACTTTTAACAATGAAACATAAGCTTTTTTTGTTTTAAAAAGAAATGAATAGTAGAATAAATGTCATGTTTTATTTTTTATCTTTTCAATATAATAACAAATCAAAATTTATGCATGCATATAGCATTGTCGAATATATACATGAACATGTTATCCTTGTCAACAAACTGCAGCATACATTACATAATAATTACAAGTACATAGTATTAAATCACATGGTATTACATCATAGCTGATCAATTGCTGGGCCCTTCTCCAGATTGCACAGCAAAAATTTCACCAGCTATGCTTGGCATTTCTTAATTGAGATGACCATGATGATATATTATACCTACCCATCCTAACAGTTTGCAATACCGCTGAGAGACAAAGTGAATACATGTCAATCTTAAATTAGATTCTCAATCTGCTTAATTGATGATAAATCAGAACTGATTGTCAAACTAATCATACACAATCAACAACTTCAACCAGCCAATTAACGAGGCCAATCATCAATGTTACTGGGGTAATGTCCCTTCTCAGTTTGACTGGTGACAATACACAATGGTCGGCTGACCTGTGCTGCGATTGGGCTTTGGATAAGATGTCTGAAGACAGCATTAAAACTGTACATTAGGGAGTAAAATTGACTTCAAACAAAGCCAAAACTTTGATTTAAGTAAATGAATAAACGGATGTATTTTACATTAAATTATATAGTGAAAAAAAAAGGACCAATGACTTTGAATAATGCATCAGCTTCGGACTATCCAAGATTAAATAACCAAGGTTCAACTGTAGGTGGGAAATCTTTCTGTTGGTATCACATTTATGCATTTTTTAAGAAGAAAAAGTTAAATATTGTAGAAACAATGTCACCAATAATGTCATCTTGTTGTTTAAAACAATGTACGATACCAGAATGATAAGTGGGCATTTTAACCATAATGAAAAGGTCAGATGAATATAGGTCTGTTATTACCCTAGCTTGTGCAAAAATATGGATCAACCTATGCATCCAAATATATACCATGCTGAAAAAGTATGGATGCATTATTATGATGCGCTGTAAAAACTGCATAAATCTGACTTCCAAGAACAACATACCTGACCCTCAAACCTGAGAGCACTCCCAGAGACGAGTGGTTTGGCCGCCAGCACACAAGCATCATTGAGGAGGTATCGGGTAGCTACATTATCTGTTGCATCAAGTACTATATCATACCTGCAATAGAAAAATGTGACAATATATTTACTGTCATTTGGGTGTTTTTCACTAAACTTCTTACATTTAGTAAATTTTAAAAATCTAACAGAAATTCTAAGAAAGTTTACAAAGCACATACAAGCAAATATTGTTTTCATTAACTGAACAACAACAAAGGAACATACACAGAACATTAACTTTAAAAAAATATACAAACTTTTACATAAAAAAATAAGCCTAAGATATTTGGTTTTAAAAGCAAAGTGTGCCTATTTTTCAGAATTCAAATGCTTTAAGGTACAACTATGCTATAATATTTTTCTTATATCGAAATAATTTTGCAATACTTTAGTCAATTCATTAAAATGATGAATCCCTTATAATATGAACAACATATCCAATGCTGTCCTTTAGTATGCCTAAAATGGTATTATTTCTATGTGGCAGTTTTCTATATATAATCAAATGTACAAAAAGCAAACCCGTCCTCATCATAACATTCCAAATTATAGCAAATAAAAAAAATTATTAGCAAATTTTTATGAAAGTTTTAAGTTATTTTAATGTGAGAACACAACATACCTTTTGAACACTTTTACATATTTGCAAACTATGTACAAATTTCCATACTAAGATTCAATCAGTGAAAAGCAATTTTAGATATACACGTTCCTTACCAACATTTCAAGGAAAAGGTACTCGAACAAAGTTTGGTGAAATGGATTCCAGGAATATACAATTATAAGACATAGGGTAACTTAAAGACTATAAAAATGTGTAAAAGCAAAATGTAGTTGTAGTAAATATGCTGGTTATTGCAAAGAAGAGATTCTTAATAATGCCCATTACCTTTTGATAATATCCAATGCATTAGAGCTGTCAAGTTGTAAGTGATACGGAACATATTTTACAGAAGAATTCAACCTGAAACATAAAAATGTTAATAAATAAATCAAAAAGAATAACAGTGATGTGTAGTTATTTATTCATACAATGCAATTTAGGGATTCTAGCCTCTCTTTCAAAAACACCACACAAAGTTATCCATTTAGGTCAATATTTCTAGAATCTATCCAATTAAAGCATTAATACTCCTAAAGAATATTATTGTTTGTTTTGTTTTTTGTTACATCGCACTGACACAATTATGGTCATACCGGCAATGTCCAGCTAATTATATGGCGGAGGAAGACACTAAGCGTATGTCTGGGTAGAACCACCGGTGTACTGCAGGTTAGCTGGAAAACTTCCCCATATGAAAGTTCTCACCCCAACTGGGACCCGAACCCAAATGGTGAGGGGATGAGAAATTACAAATCAGTGACTCTAACTGCTCAGCCTCATGCGCCCCAAAGAATCTTAAAAAGGTTATGCTGGTTGTATAACTACCCAAACCATACACATGCTTTGATAGGGCCATTTGGGTCTAAATATAGTTTCATGTTTAAACGTTAAGCTTGCTAAGCACAAACTGATAAACCTATGGCAAATACTGTAAATAACAATTACCCACACTGCTGGGTCTCAAGAATTGTTACAATCTACATTTGCATGTCATTGTAAGGACATATATGTAACTAGAAATTCATTATGGGATTCTAACAATTGATGCAGGTTAAACCAAAGGGCAATGTGGCTTAGAGTGATATCATGTTCAATCAATTTTATCAAAGCAAAAGCTTTACTATATATTGTTCATATACCTTTTGTCACTGTCTTCATGTGTCTGTGCAACATTAGGTGGGGCATTCAGCATTAATATGATAATTAGCTGGTAGTTACATTGTCATACTGGGGGAAAACATAAACCCGATAAGGAATATCTTAAACAATTTAAAGAGGTCAGCAATAAAAACCTCCCTACTTGCTTAATACAAACCAGGGACAAACAGCAAAGAAAAACTTCAAAAACAAAAGTTAACTGTAACTCATCACATACCCTCTACAGGAGGCTGTGACAGACACACTCTTACACACGCCCACTCGGGACTCTGCGTGAAGGACCTGTCTGTGAAGGTTGCTCAGCTCAACCTCATCAAAGTCCACAATACCAAGACAGCCTGCAAATACAATCTTTCAAGTCCTGATGATGCACAAGTTAAATCTAATTGCTCATCACAATGTCTAAAAGTACTGATGATATATGAGTTAAATCTAATTGCTTAAAATGATGTCTTAAAGAACTGATGACCAATGAGTTGAATCTAAATGCGCAACACAATGTCTAAAAGTACTAACATTCCATGAGTTAAATCTAACCACTCAACACAATGTCTAAAAGTACTAACATTCCATGAGTTAAATCTAACCACTCAACACAATGTCTAAAAGTACTAACATTCCATGAGTTAAATCTAACCACTCAACGCAATGTCTAAAAGTAGAGACATTTCATGAGTTAAATCTAACCACTCAACACAATGTCTAAAAGTACTAACATTCTATGAGTTAAATTTAACAACTTAACACAATGTCTAAAAGTACTAACATTCTATGAGTTAAATCTAACCACTCAACACAATGTCTAAAAGTACTAACATTCTATGAGTTAAATTTAACAACTCAACAAATGTCTAAAAGTAGAGACATTCTATGAGTTAAATCTAACCACTCAACACAATGTCTAAAAGTACTAACATTCCATGAGTTAAATCTAACAACTCAACACAATGTCTAAAAGTAGAGACATTCCATGAGTTAAATCTAACCACTCAACACAATGTCTAAAAGTAGAGACATTCCATGAGTTAAATCTAACCACTCAACACAATGTCTAAAAGTACTAACATTCCATGAGTTAAATCTAACAACTCAACACAATGTCTAAAAGTAGAGACATTCCATGAGTTAAATCTAACCACTCAACACAATGTCTAAAAGTACTAACATTCCATGAGTTAAATCTAACAACTCAACACAATGTCTAAAAGTAGAGACATTCCATGAGTTAAATCTAACCACTCAACACAATGTCTAAAAGTAGAGACATTCCATGAGTTAAATCTAACCACTCAACACAATGTCTAAAAGTACTAACATTCCATGAGTTAAATCTAACCACTCAACACAATGTCTAAAAGTAGAGACATTCCATGAGTTAAATCTAACCATTAGCATTATGATAATTGAAAAAATAGAAATATAATTGGGATTTTTTTATTGTTATGAAAAAACTATAAATCTGGAATGAAAATGGCATTTAACTCAGCATCATTATATCTATCCAATAAATATGATTGTTAACTTTTTCATTTTCTCAAAAACATTCTGTTCTAGAATCCGAAAATGTAACCTTAATATTAGAAAATGATTAAACGAAAACAAAGCAGATACAGGTATACATCCCTTATTCTTTACAAATGTGTGCAATCGCTCATTTATGATGGTTAAAAACCATATCTAAATATATCTTTTTTTCAAAAGGATGACAATGTATAGCAATATCCAAATCTTGATAAAAATAATTAATAACATGTCAAGTTACAGTATTTGCCATCTAGAAAATAACAAGCAGAGACTATTCTAAGTTAATACAAATACATTTAAAAATGCTGAATATCAGAACAACTTGCAGCAAGAGGATTGTATGATTTTATATGAAATATTTTTTCACAGGACAAAATGTCCAAGTATGCTATAAAGCTAAAGAAATAAAGTAATCTATGCTTGTGCACTTGGTGTTATATCTTAAATCAAAATTTATAAGTCAATAATTTTTACGTTCATCTTTTGTAACATTATTATTTTCATAAGTTTCATTGGTCCTTTGTGCAAACTCCATTTTAAATCCTGACTTATCGAAGCCTAGTGCATGACTGTTGAAGAAACCTTACCTATTCCAGCAGCAGCCAGATAAACAGCTGCAGGACATCCCAGCCCTCCCGCTCCAACTATGAGTACAGACTTGCTGGCAAGGGACAACTGGCCTAAAAACAGATAATAACATGTGCAGTAATGCTAGAACATATTAATTGAGTAACTTGTTTTCTTTATCATTATAACTTTTAAATATAGCTAAAATACACCACCATAACATGACATGATTGGTTAAGGATGTACACGTAAAATGTGTTACTAATAGCATTTTGTTACAAAATAATTATAAAACAAAAAGAGACAGGATTTAATACTTTCATGATAGCATAGTCATTTTATAAAAAAAACAATTTTAGACAAGTTGAAAATAATTTTAAAATAAATAATTAATTGGATTTAATAATAAATAAGTATAAACTACAGAGTCCTGATGGCAAGCATACATGTATTTTTGTGATATTTATACAAAAGTATTGTTTCACTAGATACATTAAAATTCAACAGAAGACTTTGTTCAACTAGTGTAAATATAAACCCTAATATCCAGCTCAAATACTGCAGATTTTACATGATATTTCTCACACCAGACTTCTTTTTTATCATAACATTACAAACATGAGATTTAAAAGAATCCAGTGTAATAATAAATTATCAAGACAAATAAAATACACATCTTCCAAAACATTTAAGATTCTGGCTGACAGTTGGTCAATAAAAAAATGGGCTAACATGTCACATAAGTTCAATGTTCCATTGCAAGTAGCAACTTTTGTTTTACTATTTCACACACACAAAAAATATATTCATTGTAAATTTTTGAATAATGAAAGCCATTGTATGACAAAGCTTCAAAATGAGGCATGAACATTTAAATGGCAGAAGAAGAAAGCAGAACAACAAATGGCGATTAAAGTGTACATATGACCTTTAAAGACGACAAGCATGAGTAAGTAAAAAGGAAAATGAACATAAAAAAATCATGATACAATTTAATGCATATATGGGATATTACAATTACAATGGCTGGTTCCATCTTTCTATAAATTTTTTAAGTTAAAAAGTTATGATCGTGATGCATTGGATTGTCATACTTAGTATGACAACAATCACCTTATCTTCAAGCAATGTACTAAATTAATTTGTGGTTTAACAAATACAAATGTGAGTTTTCACACCTCTGTGAGTTACAACAGGTACACTCTTTTGAGTTGTTACATAACAAGTGTGCACTGGTCACAGTTTGGGGCTGTTTAGATAGTGAGTTTTGGTAAATCAGGTAAAGACTATATAAAGACACAAGTCCACCAGATTCCTATTGTAGATTATCATCTCTTGGAAGGTTTATTATAATACAAAAGGTGTTGGTTGGCATAATACAATTCTAACTGGGTAATAAAATACCATAATCACTTTCATTAGACAATAAAAGAATCATTAATATTATCACACAAAATGCTTGTCTTGAAGTCAAAATTATAAAAGTTCTAGGATTTTACAAATAAAATGTATTATGACTGGATAGTACTTCTATATATATCCTATTTCATCAGATAGCACTACTCTATGATCATCATCTGTGACATAATATGTTGTGACCACTGTTGTTTTTTTTTTGGTAAATTTTATTTGATAAGATATAACTGTTAAAAATGATAAAAATTAAAATATTTCTTCTGCATGCTGCATGGCATAAAACTTGAAAATGATAATGGTACTATGCATGTGTATTTTTTGTCAAATTAATAGTTAGTAACACCAAAAAAGTGTTAGACAGTCAAGCAAGGTCTTCAAATAATTAACACATTCCTACCTTTGACTCCAATCTCAGGAAGAATTAGTTGTCTGCTATATCTAGATATCTCTGGGTTAGTCAACTGGTCTCTTACTGTCAAAACCTCTGAATATGATGGTGATGTAACAGCAGGAGGAAGTGTTGCTTGAAGTCTCTGAATAGAATAAAACAGTTGCATTACTATTAAGATCTTCCATAGTTATAAAACACAAATACATATCCCAAAAATACACGATCACTAAAAAGATTTCCAATCGTTTATGCCACAATTTTGGTTCCATTTATTCATTTATGCTCTGACAATAGCAGTTCCATTGTTGAAATCTAGCTTCAACGGATTACCCATTAGAGGGACCCTATCTGCATAGACAGATAGAAGTGATGTTGCAGTTCAAAAAATCAAAAGGGTTGGTGGTGTAGTTCTCATACGTGTCAGCTGATTTCACAAATCCAACAACAACTTTGCTACGTTTTTGAAAAGTGAATAGATTGGGCCATTGAAAAGATGTTAGTCCAGATGAAATGCTTTGTATGCGTGATTCTGATTTTGGGTAGAAGTATTTTGTGTTTGTGTGTTGCAACATTTCATTATGACTGTAGATCACTGTAGGACTAACTTTCACTTTTCTTACTAGCAGATAAATGTCCAGTATGTCAATATTGTAAGCAGGTATGATCAAGACAGTTTTCAGCTTAATATCCACCTGGTTTAGCATATACCATGACAACTGAAAGAAATCGTGATAGTAAAGGCCCCTGTAGGTCCAATACTTTAGAACCGGCAATGTATTTTGACCGTAGAAACAATCCATTGTTAGCTCCTGCAGGATCAGGGTCTTCAGGGTGATCACTGTCGTCAGCAATAAACAGCTGAGATGAGGTTTGTGTTGTGACTGTATAGTGGTCTAAATTCAAGAGTTCTTATAATAGCTGTGAAGGGGTTGTGGTTGCATGTGACTGATGTTTTGTTTTGCAGCGTGACCTCTGAGGATGTAAACAGAGACTGCAAAAACATGTTTAATGGTCCCACCTTTTCATTAGCTGTTATAATTGTTCCATCTGCGTTCAGAACTTTCAACTTCATGTAGATCTGTGAGCTCCCGAGATCGATATAGTCTGCTGAATTGCTGGAATTCAAGTTGAACTCAATTGGACTACCCTCTATGACCTGAGATGATGGTCTTATTTCTTGATATGAAATATCTAACACACCGACTTGTGTACCAGGGAAATCAAAGCATCGGGAATACCCTCGTGAAAAGATCCACTGTTTAACATCGACATGATTATCCAAAAACGTACTTTAGGTAGTTTCTTTGCTCTTAATGTTCTTTTTCTGCTTGCTTTTTCTGATATTTTTCTGAGATTGGGATTTGCCTTTTTTTGTTCTTGATAGTAGTGTTCTTGGATAGTTTTGTTCTTTGTTTTGTTCTTTTGTTTGTTCTGTAGATTTCGTTGCTTATATTTTTTAGTTTTCTGGTAACGTCCTCTCTTGGTTCCAGAAGGTGAATTAATGATTGAATTTGCAGGCAAATTTCTATTTATACGTTGTAATTCAGACTTTGCTCTATCTACCACACTTTGAATGGGTGAAGACAGTTCTATTTCTGACCTTCTTTCGGGTAAAGTTTATGTGGTTGACTTTGGTTTGAAGTATTCAACCCACTTTTTGGGGTCAGGTACATACAGTGTAGAATTCATTCTTCTTTCTTAAAATGAAGTGTCAGCAATGCATGTTCTTGTAAGAATGAAGCTTCTCGATCATTTACATCCTTTATTCGTATGTCAAATTCATAAATTTCTTTCAAGCACAACCTCAGATAAAACGGTGTGTTCACGCTTATGTTCCAATGACTATCATTTACAGTAGTAACATGACATAAAATTTGTCTGTGATATCCGTCAAGAATACTCGTATAACAATTATTGCAGAGAACATTTAGATGTTTAACTGACATTTTTAAACCAGACGCATAAAATTCTGTTAGTGCTACTTTCCAGTTTCCCTAAAAAATAAGTGGAGAATTAACTCGTACCTTAAAATTCCAAGGTTTATTGTTAGGAAAATAACTATTACTTTCATTACTTTTTAAATACACAATCATTTTTCTTTGATTTCCTCTTTCATTAAATCCAAGAATTAAATGAAGAAGAAAATCCTTCCCAAGACACTAAATATTCAAGTTGTCCACCTCGTTTTCACGTTTTAATATTTTTTCAATTAACTGTTTTTATCTTTTTCTACTTTCTGCAATTCAGAGTAGTAAAATAATCCAGTTATAGGTTCGTTGTTTAAATCCCTTAATGAATACATGGGGATGCCATCTCTGTACTGTGGTTTGTAGACTTGAAACACTTCGATTTTATACTGTTCCTGATAGGATTTGCGAAATGGTTGCTTTAATTAGAAATTCGCGCAAGATCTCCATTTTTGAAATGAAACGGTATTGTTTTGTGAATTTGTTTGGGATTTTTTAGGTATATATAAGCAAATAAATCAGCTTCATTTTGTTTGTTGACATCTTTAGGAGCTACATTGTTTAAACTTATGTGTGGTGTAGCATTGTACTTGTCAGTTGAATTTTGTAGATCATCCATATACCGATAAGATCTATTTTGTCTCAGCATTCTGTACAGCATGACTTTAATTGATTTTTGCACTCGTTCAACATAATTAGCTTTTGGAATATTTTGTGAGGTAAAATAATATACATTGATTTCTTTCTAATATTTTTTAAAAATCTGTTGTTGAATTCTGAACCTTTATCTGTTCTAAGTTTCAAAGGTTTTCTGTGTGTGAAAATTTCTTAAATAGATCAGTAAAATAGATTTGGACTGTTTTGTACTGTAATGGCTTAACCCACAAAAATCGACTAAATATATCAATCACAAACAGCAGGAACCTCACGCCATCATTGTATTTCTTCAAGTTTTCAACGGATGATAAATCAGCATCAAATTGTTCATCAATAGTGGACACTAAAACTTATCGCATTTTTTAATTTAAGACGTGGTTCTTTCGAGAGGGAGTAGCTGTCTTGGTTATTTAATCATTTTTGATAAAGTTTATTGTAAAAATTCCTGGATATGTTTCTCTAAGATTTTAAACAGGTTTTGATAACCTGTAAATGCACCAGCAGTTATCTGCATTATAGTAACAGTTATGTAGAATAGACTCTTTCGCTTTCTTATCCATGACTAAAATGAAATTTTAAGTACAACCTATTTTATTTGTTAATTTTGAAATATCTATCGTACAGTATAACCATGTAAACTGGTTTAGGTCACCTTCTCATACCTTTTATCAATGTTAGTGTGGGTTAGACCATGAAATAGTTTCTATATATTTGGGTTATGTTAATAAGACCTCATCTGTTAAGGAGGTTAAAAAAGGCGTGCACCTTAAAATAGATTTCATCTATTTAGTCAATACAACCTTAATATGTAAACTCAGTTCACACAAATTGAAATCATTACATACATACTTTTGATAGTGACTATACAAAAACAAACACTAATATAAACTATATTGAAGTTTTAATTACACAATTATAATAATGTTTATGGAGTGTAACATTTATATAAATTGAAAATAGATTTTCAAATGTAAGACATATAAGAGAAAAACAATGTACAACTAACAGCAAAAGAATATGTGTAATAATTTATAAACACGTGATAATAGCAATAATATACAAACGATTAAACAAACAATATTTTACACAGTTTATGGCTTATGTGAATTATACAATTAATGTATAATGACGCAGTCATGTTAAAAACCATTTCATTCAGCTTTTTGAAACAATCTGCTCTCTAAATGGTAAATGGATAATACCATTTTCTTCATTTTAGCCTGCAACTGATCGGTTTTCATGGTGGCTAACCAGTCTATGTAATATATTTTAAGTTTCTGAAGAGCAATAAGCTCCGGACAGATGTTTAGGCTATCCACAATTTCACTCCAGGATAGAAGAATCTGATCTTCATTAACTACACTGATAAACAAATCAAAGTACATCTCGATATGTTCTTGCGTATCGTACATGATGCACGAATGTTGTTGTGAGGGGTGGTCTACCTCACACCCATAACATTCTTGTTTAACAACACCACCAAGACATTCGTATAAAGCCTTGGCATACACAAAATCAAAATAACCGTTCTTGATCATCACATGGCTGTGTTGTCATTCATTTTGAAAGTGATTTGAACAAACTATTAAGTGAGCACGGAGATTGTTCACCAAACATTGGAATCCTGAGGATTAATCAATGACGTCTTCACCTTCAGTATATCCAACATTTTTCAGAAATTCACAATTTTGTGAATGTTTGAAGTGTTTTTCCATGGATTATCTGTTTAATCCCACTTACTAAGTTCTATATGACAGGAAAAACAAGTAACTTTATCGCTATATCCTGAATAGTAGAATCCTGCTATTCGCCGAACTGATACCTTTTGGGTTCTATCTGTGTAGACCAGGTATCAAACGTAGCCATTGAACGTTGTAATACTTATAGATTTTGTTTGAAATACTGTCAACAGTGTCCATTGGTTCCATCAAGAAAGGGTTTTTAGTAAGAGAACACTTTGCTTTAAGTCACAAAGAGTTTCAAATTGTTTCGTACTCAATTTTATCTGTGCTGAGCCTTTTTTTAATAAAACATGTAAACTATGTTCTGTTTTCTTTACCAACAATGAAAGTTTTCATCAACTTTACACTGTATCTGATGTAGAATTGGGGTCCACTGTACAGTTTCTAGCCCGTTTTCTTGAAAATAGTTTAACGTTTCTTCTGTAAACTCAAGTTGAGCTTGCGCCATACTGTAAAAGATAAAAGATACATGTAATTTTACGAAAGAAACAGTGTAAGTAAAGGGCAGTAACTCAAATACATACCTTCATATAAGGCTTAAATAGCTCTAGTAGAGTAACGTAGCTTTAAAATAATTTATGTATAGAAAAAAGTTGTAATCTGTAAAAAAAACTATAGTAAGACCATAATGTTAATAAAGTTAATAAATACAAAAATTATATTTTTTACCTACCAATTTATTCCAATATATGCCAATGTATAATCCAATATTTTTTCAACTTAGAGCTTGACCAGTGATTTGAACGATGTTCTGTGAGGATCGAACAATAATCACCGTCTTTTTATACAAAATAAAACAAGATTCAACCTTGACCTAATCTCAATCAACCTTGAGCTATAAGCATGCGCAGACATAACCCAAATAAAGCGACCACAATTCAACTTTAACCTTGAATCATAGACATGCGCAGTAGGTGGCCTAAATAGAGTAACCTCAATGACGTTTAAGGTGACCTACTTACCTAAATCTAGGTAAACGACCTGTACCACCGCACTAACCGTCATTGGATACTGACCCAGATTTGAGACCTTAAAACCACCTTCAATACCTGTCATTTGCTACTACTTATTTCACCTTTAACATTCATAATTATTTAGAGTTTCCTTTTTGTCCCATATGATTAGGTCATATCACTTCTGGTACAACACCATTGAGCACTCAGCATATACATTTTAACTTGCTTTATGAGCATGAAAATTTCACATATTGTTCAATGTTAGGTCTACAAGATAGATCAAATAAAACATTTTCAACAATAATATTAACATAAATACTTATCCATTAAAGTTATGTTGTAGAAATATATTACCCGGTATTTTCAGACAAATTAAATACCAACACATGTTGAAAGAAGCAGGCATAAGCATTCCAAAACTTTCTTAAATAAGTTGTTTAAACTATAAGTAATAAACTACTGCTTCAAGATAGTGGATGATAGACTAAACAACCATGAATCTGATATTACAAATAAAAACATTACGTCTTTATTGGGCTAAAATAGGTTCATGTAAAGGTCAAATAAAATGATCTTATTTTTGGCATTTTTGTTCCCATTTGGTTAAAAAATATAAGACAACATATTTTGACATTTTAATCTTTAATTATCATAAAAAAACAAAATGTGCTACAAAAAATCGCCACCTATTTTGAAAGCTGACATAATTATCTGCCCTTCGATTTCGTGTCACATGATTCCAAGCTGTGCAAGCATCTCGACTTACACCTGTCAAAAAGCAAAGTCAGCCACACTGGACAACACATGATCATTTGACACAGTTTAAATTTAAATCATATTATATTATTTAAATGTTAGTCAAAATTTATCACATTCTTAGAAAATTAACAGTTAAATGTAATGTCACAAAATTGTTTTTACCAGACTTTATTGTGCAATTAAAATGACACTGCCGAAAAACCTTCGCTTTAGTCTTAGGTGGAACAAAATATCAACTGATATGCAGTCTCTCACTGAAAATGAAAGGTTCTAGTACTAGGAAAAATCTGTACATGGTTTATGAACCCTGTCCTTATTACATTTTGAAAGATGCTTTATATCAACCCCCAGCTCCTCTAAGAAAAAGTAAATTAAATAATGATGACGTAAAGGGCAACTAATAAGTTATATATATAAGTCCAACTTCCCTAAAATTTATTTTAATTTTCTTTTAGTTCAAAAATGTGGAAAATGGAGATAATTTACTGCTCGAATAAAGTCAAGATTCATTACTTTACTTGTACATGACATGCGAAGAAAGTTCGAGTCAATATTTTAATTACTAATGAATAATTAATTTAATTACTTGTAATTACTCTTTCGTTCTATCATATCTATCGAGGGCAAGACATTTCTGGGCTGTGGAGGGGGATAAAATGGGTGACAGAGAAGAGAGGTGGGATGGGATTTGCTGGCATCTTGGCCGATACTGTGCAGCAACATTTCTATCATTATAGCACAGTCTTTGGTTTGACGCGGCTGGGGTTCGAACCCATGACCTCCAGATCCGCAAGCCAACGCTCAACCACTTGTGCTATTGCAGCTGGTAGATAAGAGGTGGAGCATCTGGCTTAATAGCAGATTTATGACCCTGACAAAACACATACCCCCACTGTTGCCTTGTTTTTACGATAAATATTAATTGGATCTAGCTGTGTTTTTTCACATGATACATGACACTATATACACATATTCATATGTGACAAAGTTAAGTCCATTTGTCCTTATGCTGATGTCTAAAGTTGATTTTTGTATAATACTGTATAAATCTACTGGTCCTTGGGATTTGTTTGGTAAAGCTTTGACACAAAGCGCAAAGACAAACATAAATGATTGCAGAAACTTGTTTAATGGTTTACTTCTTAAGCTAGGTTGTTATGACCTGTCTGTTTTTTCTGCATAAAAAGTACTTAAAAAATAGTAATGCATTGGGCTGGAACTTTATACATAAAATGCAACTGCCTTAAACAAATGACTCACAAATGTAACATTGAGTCTATAAGTCTCTATGTAAAGACATGCAAAGACAAAGTAAAATTCTGAGTCTTTAGTGTTTAATCAAGTTTGAATGACGATACAATAAATAAAAGCCTTATCGATTGATGAAACTTGATATTTATAACCGCCTAGCATAAACAAAGTAGCCTCAAGCTTGGTGCTCATTGTAGAGGACACTCAGTTTAACAACTATAATGTTGAGGTTTGTCTCGATTTGAAAGTTGAAAAGTGGTCTTCGTCATTAAAAGCATTTTTTTTTTAAAGTCTAAAGTTACTCCAAACAGTTTGTTTTGAACACAAAACAGTTTTCTTCAAAATGAACACAGCCAATTATGTTTAGTCGGGACAAAACTCTTCCATTTGTCAATTGGATTACAGCCCAAATCTTGCTAAGATTCTTATCCTTGTGAAATTGCCTTTAACCACCAAAATTTTAAGAAATCTTAGAGTTAGCACACTTTATTTTCATTTTATTTGACCTTTAAGACTGATAAATCATTGATTTGCATATTTTTACAAAATTTTTAAGTATCTAGCTTCATTTTATGTTGAGACCATATGGAGACAACGATACTCTTTGCATTTTCAGCATTTCTGAAAGAGTAAACAGTTAAATCTTAAAGAGATTAAGAAAAGAAAAATAGAAACAATGTTAAAAAGAGATTAAGAAAAATAAAAAATGTACAGGTAAGAGCGACAAATCATTGCAGAAATTCAGCTAAGAATAATGCTTGAACATGGTAATTGAGAATTTTAGTTTTTTCTTAGTCCCCAATATTTAGAATTTGTACTTAGAAGTTAGATACATACAAGTATATAGATCAAAACTAGTCACGAAAACAGCTTACATTCGTCCACACACAAAAATCTGTCATGTCATTCAATGTTATGAGCAAATATATGTAATAAACCCAACTTTCTATAATATACCTGCTTAAGACTTTCAACTTCATCTTCCTTTTCCCTCAACTTTTGCCTTAATTTTTCGATTTCCTTTTCCATCGCATCCGTCATTGATCAGGGTCATTAAAGCGCTTGAACAGTGCCAGTCGGAACACCTCGGCCGTTTTACTTCATAAAACAACAATCGAAACATCTCGGACAATTCACTAATCCGTTCCGACTGTTCACGAATCTTTGACGGAATCGCCCGAGGAGTGCCGATTGCATAAAACAATACAATCGGAATGCCTCGGACAATACAAGACGATTGTCCCCAACCGGAACTCCTCGGGTAATTCCGTCTCGGGACAATGTTTCGTGAATTATCCGAGGTATTCCGATTGGATTGTCCCGAGGACGGAATTTACGGAAAAGACCGAAGATTATACGAACGGAAAACTGCAAAGTCCGTCGCTATAGTATTCTTTCTCGGGAATACATATGCAAAACAAATATGCTTAAAAAATAAAGTATTATAGCTATTTTTTGCAGGACCATACAATAAATCTAAATCGCTGATCTTAGAAAAATGTATTATTTCATTACTTGATCTGATACCCTCTCACATGGGGGTCGCTTGCATGGTTAGTTTATCAAAATTTCTTTCATGGTCTATTTTCTAGATACAAATTTGCTTTCTTGGTTAGCTATATTAATCTATGGGGCTTTCTGAGAGACTAAATCATTCTGCTCACATGCTTTACTTTTATCTTTTTTTTTATCCAAATATGAAGAGCATTTTATATATTGGGATGTGAAACAAGTGTACAGATAACTACAATTATACATAATATCTTATTTAGTTGTTTAATTGCTACGGATTTGTCAATTTTACACATCCCACCGGTACAAAGTGTTAAATTCCTGATATGTACTTTTATCAAGTACCCAGGTAAGATTAACTCAAAAAGGCATAAAAGCAACACAATATACACGTATTTTTCTTTGTTCACTTTTCAGATAGTGTAGGACATCCAAAAATGTGATGTTACTATTGTGTGCTGAAAGGAATTACGACAGCAGCCTCCACTCAATCCCACACTCCCTATCCTATTCCCAACCCTTCTCCTACGCCTTTGGATATTGTAAGACTCGTGATTCTGTTGCTATCCCATTAACATTAAGGCGATTCTACACGAAGAAAACACAAGCTCGACGCGAGAACAGCGTAACAAGCGCTTTATTTTTGTGAGTTAAGAATGCATTAAGAGTTTAAGAAATTTAAGACCCAAATTTCATTTTTTTATATGTCTTTTTTTTATATGTCGTGTGTAACGTCTGTCATCCATTAGTGTTTATTGTTGCGTTCTTGCGGAACAATAACAAAGAAATAAAATTAAATAAAAACGAAATAAATACAAAAGTCGCATTTGGTCATTTCTGATCGCCTCGATTTATTGAAGCGTGTTTATCATGCTGCTAATAACAATTTGCTTAAGTACTTAGTTGTGAAAAACGTATAAGACAGGAATTTTCTATAATAAATAATAGATTCATTTCAAGATTAAAATATGAATCATTTAATAAACCGGCTAGCTAAAAACAATTGGAGTTCAGATTTTTTTTTATCAAAATGCAACGATTACTTTCACAGACATAGACATGTCTATGCGCAGATGTTACATTTTTTCTCCTGAATGTGATAATAAATAAACACGGTTAGGGCGCAATTATTTAGTCACTGCTCTATAAATCCAATAACCTCTATTAACATACAGTTTTTGCTTCTTTTTTTTTTAATTTAAAATGACGTTCTTATAATAGATGCAAACTAATGAATATTTATGCCATCACGTGTTCAGAACGACGCTAAATGATTGGATCCGGCACGGCATTAGGAAATTGACGTCATGACGCCGCGTCAACGACGTCGTCGCTAAGATCTTACGTCAATTTAGCCATAAGTCTTCTTACAGACTGACCACGGTTAAATGCGCTCTTAAATATTTTCATAATTTTATTAGCTATCTTGAAGATTTATTTACCAAACAACAATGGAAGATACAATCATTCTCAACACTATGACAAGAATGACAGAGAAAGAAAAAGGATTACAAAGCGGTGAGTCGTTAAAGATTCTACCATCAACTGATATCATTCAGGGATCTCCCCGAAGTCGTTATATTGATACCCCGATGCCTCCAAGTTTCGAGTGTTCGAGCCCGGAGAAGAACGGTCGAACAGATTTCTTCAGGTTCGAGCCAGTCAGCCCTAACCGAGGCAAGAAGCGGTATTCGTCCACTGACAGACGAAATAAAAGTGCTAAAGATGGAAGTCGATCTGTGGGTAGTCCCCGGACCGGTCTCAGTAAGAGGAGACCAAAAACCTCCCTTAGGCGGACACCAAAAGAGGGTCGTCGCTCCAGTGAGACGGAAATTGAAGGTAATTATCATAGTTGTTACATGCTTTTTTCTTCATTTATTTTCTTCTTTTTTTTTTTCGATTTTTCTAAAGTTGTTTTGTTTTTGTTTGTTTTGGGTTTTTTGGTTGTTATTGTTGTTGTTGCTGTGTTTATGTATTTTACAAAAAAAAAAAAATTATGAAAACAATATTAAACCCTAATAAATATGGTCCATTGGACCGAAAGAATTTATAATAAAAATGCAGTAAATATGAATTACGTCAGAAAAGAAGTACTGTACAGATAAATTAACTTAAATCATTATCAAAATACAATGTTGCAGTGATTTGATTTATTTTTGCTAAGAAAATTTTATTCTTTAAAACAGCATTGCTTATTTACTTATACTTATATACTTATATACTTATGAAAACATGGATGCAATATGTCCAATCATAATTGTGTTTGGAATGGCTCAGATTATTTAAATCTGAACTTACCGAATGATGCCATAGTTGATATTATATGTGTAAAATTGCCTCAGGATGGAAGGTCATTTGTCTTCCAGATGTCTCTGGCTCTCCGACTGATTTTGACGAACTATCTATATGCTCGGCAACTAAAGTCCGTTCTGAACAGGTGGACACTGATGGAGAACACGACATGACAACTGGATCTGAGAAAGACTGGTAATAATCTGTGTTCCTATTATTGCAAAAAAAGTAATTACTTTCATTTTATATAAATTATTTTAAACAGAAATACGTCTCCCAGAAAATGTGAATGTGGGATGAAGGATTTCACTTAGCCTAGCGTACGTTCTTTTGTCGATGGGCATGTATTAATCGCATAATGTTGTACTTGTATTATCGAACTACATATCAGCCGTACTGTTACTGTTCAATTTTTAGGAATTGTAAAAATAGCGTCGATACCTGGAAATATATGTATACTATATACTATATAACAGAAACTGGTAGATATGTAAATTTACAACAACATGAACGAATATGTATTGACTGCAATAGTTAAATGCTTGAAAATGATTATCACTTTCTATTATTCAGATCAAAACTTCAGATTTAAGAACAACACTATTATAACAGTTGGTCCAGAATAAAGACAATCTTCATTAATTAATATTAAATTAAAGAAAGTTAAAATAAAATGTTTTAAAGTTACAAACCTTAGGAAAACCTAATTTTAATATAATATTTAGTAAACATGAACACGGAACAGTCGTATTTCAGTGAAAATATGCCGAGTTTTATTGAAATTGTAATGCATGTTAATGGTCTATAATGAATCACTGATGACAAACAAGAAGCCGAAAGTGTAATACGTATACACTGTTCATTTATGTGATAACAAAACAGAATATTTTTAGACATTTCGTATCCATGTATTCTCTTTATTTATGAAATTTGTGAAACAAACACAGTATGGAAAGGACCAAAATACTATGTTATAAACCAGTCTAATACACTTAAAACTGACCGAACAAACATGTACACATTATAGCATGCCCCCGCAGTAACAACTTTGTTTTAAAATTAGGCATAGGTGTCTTAAATAACAGTCGGGCAAAAACAATAACATTAAGTAAATTGCAGGTCCACAAACGCCACAGTGCAGGACAGGCGACTCTAATAATTGCGCGCCAAAAGATGTGATGTACAGCAGCAAGCCAGACACTGACAAGGCATCAGATGATGTCATGAGGAAATCTCGCGAGAGAGACGAGAACGACAGTATTGATGATCTTGGCATACTTGACCTAGACACTCTTGAAAACGAATGTAAGTTTTAATTCTTATGCCTTGCAAAATACATATAAACACAACGTATGTTAAGTCGAATTATAATTGTGATAAAAAGCTATAATCATAGTTACAACGATCATTGGCAAGTACAGTCATACAACTTTATTTCAGTTGGAAACTTTGCACAATATCGACTAATTTAAAGTGCGACACACTGAAAACAAACACATCATTCGATATAAGCCGCATAAATAAAGTCCCTGAACCAGTCCCGAACATATAAAAAAGTAGTCTCTAGATTTATTCATTCAGTTCCCTTAACTTTGCTTTGAAGTCAAAAATACATTTTTATGTTTGTTGGTCATGTGTTAAGAAGAGAATAGATTTCACGCGATTTCAAGTATTATATTTTGCTTCTGTTGTACTTTACAGTCGAGGATATCGCCCGCCACTGAAGCTCTGATAGGGATGTATAGAGAGGCGGAGATTATTCTAACACAGATGAAAGAGATCATGAAGACAGCCCCATTTGATCTGATCTTACAGGAGAAGTGAGTAAACAACCCCTTCAAACATACATCTTGTTTTCGAGACAGTATTACAGCACTAGAATTATACCGCATAATGTACTACATTATCTGACATCAATTGCAACCCTATGTACAAAACGGTGTCCATTACTTGAGAATATATATATATATACATGTGTATCTATATTGTCAATGTCACAATACAAATACATGATTGATGTTACGTGTACAGATACAAGGAACAATCGATTAGGATTCTTCACGGAAAATATGCCAAGCCGGCTACAGGTACGGAGAGCCCCGAGTTTGATTCTGGACCGCGACATACCAAAGCCGTTAATACGGTATAGCTTCACTGCTAAGGCTCAAGCAAATATAAGTGTAGTTCCGCGGATGGTTGGCCCGGTGTCAGGATAATGTGTTTGGGTGTGGTTTCATGTCAGATGTTTGCGTCATGCTGTACACGGTGAAGGTAGCACTATATCCGCTTCAAGTTGACACAGTCTCCAAACAACTGAAATACTGTTGGTGAAACTGATAAACCTAATTTTAATACAACATAAATATAAAACAGCTTTATTAAACTTTAAAGTTAATGATGTAATTAAAGTTTTATCATGATTCACTGAAAAAAAGACGAAAGTGTGATATGTATTCAGTATATAATTAATTCTCTATCAATGGAATGCTTGATTTTAACAACCAATATTGAATTCTAGAAATGTGTTATCAGTTTCGCGCATTTTTTATTTAAACGGATTTCTTTTTCAATATAACTTTGAACAAAAGGTATAAAAAGTCTAAGCGACTGAGGTGTAGATCTTGATCAGACATTTCCAAGTGGGAGCTGACTATGCATGCTCTACACTACTGGCATAACCTTGACAAATTCATGCTTAGCGGTCTAATAGTTAATTAACAATTAAGATTAAGTAGCCCACAATAGTATTATGGGTCATGTAGTCAGCGTGTGGTTCAACCTAGTTAGCGTTATAGGTCTTGACCAATGACTGCATATTGTACTGCTAATATGATTATGTTATTTTAATTATTGTAGGTGCAATTTAAAATACAGATGATAAAATGCGAAATTACTCTTGTATTTAATCCTAAAAAGTATCAAATAAAATATAAAATCTGGTCAACTCTTCAAGTAATACCCGTCCGTCTGTGTTGCAAACATAACTATGTCCTTGTGAATGTTATTTCTTATTTTATTTTTTACTTTAGCTTTTGATAAAAAAATGTTCGTTTAGTTTCAGTCAACTTTTGTTTTCCGAATTTGAAAACCGGCGTTTGATTTTGATTCTAAAACTGTCTTTCAGAGAGATCGACTTGTATGTCCAAGACTACTACAACCGACGGCCACAGGTTGAATTTGTGAACAAGAAGTTCGGAGAGGTTAACTTTGACTACGACAACTTCAACACAGAGGCAACACGATTGAGGGTCACACACAGAGAGAGAAAGATCAGCGGTATGCTGCTTTGGAACCACAATCGGGAGCTTGAGGGAAATATAGCCGAACTGATGCAGAAAATTACAGAGGTGGAAGAAAGGAAAGATATTTCATTAGACGAATATAAAAATGAGATAAAGGAGAAAAGTGCCAAGATAGGAGAAATGAATAAGGAGATCAAAAAGATAAAACCACAATTAGATGAGGCAAGGAAGAAATTGAATCTTCTGAAAATTGATATGACCAGTAAAGGACTATCAGTGAGTGTTCCAGGAATCGCTAAAAGTTTCGACGGGTCTTCTCCACTCCCTGAAAATCTTAGGGTCGATCTGTCACCACCGCTGGACATTGCTGATATGCCCTATAGGTCAATGTCATCACTTTCCGATGCTCCTAAAAACCTACGCGATAGACACGCACTAAATCCGCATGAAGTGCTGGACTCTCCGTCAAAAGCCATGTCTCTCCTACACTGGCTCCGATGCTGCAACCAAAGATTCAGTAGAGAGAGTGGTATCCCAGTCCCCGCCTTCTATCTGCCTCATGGAACAATACGTTACTCGGAAACGTACACTGTCAACTATTCGCAAGCCGTACGTTCCTGCTACACAATCGGCGATACAACAGAGATCACTGGCTGCCTAGTGACCTGGAGCTGACCAGCCTGCCCTACATTCCAGGAATTGTTCCACATAAGTCAATATGCAAACAAACCATGATTCAGTCTCGACTCTATTGGTTGAACTGTTGTAGTTTTCCAGTTCCATCTAACGAAACACCCTCAACACTGCTTCTCGAGAGACTCAATGATGACGGCGACAGTATGTTTTCGGAAGGTCAGATAACTATAGATGAAAACGCTGAAAACTTCACATGGACCTCTGTCTGAAGTTGACAATGAAGAACAATCTGAACTGAAAAGATAATGACACTAAAAAGTCAAAGAAGAAGGTAATTAAGTCTAAAATCTATACAGGATTGTGTGCCAAGACTGGTAAACTTCCAGCCACAAATACTCTCCATGTAGAATATCCAAATCAATCGTCTAAAGGTCGAGTGGCTCTTGACAAATCCGTAATTGACACAAAAAGGTCATACCATGAAGAGGCTGTACATGAAGACGGAACTAAACCACCAAGGATTGAAACCAAGAAGTCAAAAAAGAAAGTGATCAAATCTAAAATAAATACTGGACTTTGTTCCAAAACTAGAAAACTTCCGCCGACAAAAAGTGCTCCCGTTGTCAATGCATCTGCTTTGCAAGCCAGTGTTTGCAATGAAAAATCCGCACCTACAGTTTCTGAAACGTCCCGAAAACGTAAGAATTTTAAGAACATAAAATCAAAGATAAATACTGGTCTGACACCTGATTCAAAACGACTTCCACCGATATCCACCAGAACCGTTACATCCCAAGATCCCACCAGCAGGCTGACAGGATTGTTGCGCCATGCCGTTCTGCCTCCTATCAAAACTGGAGTATCCAATAAATCAACAGAGATTTCATCCAAAGCAGGTAAAACAGTCCGCCAAAGCTGTTATGCTTCCAATCAAACCAAATAAGCGCATTGTCGATTCTGGATCTGGCACCAAGGCAAAGAATCTGGCCGTGAAACAACAAAGGAAAACCACAAAAGTAATAAACAAGACCCAACAGACGCAGCCCATGCCTCCAAAGAAGGTCCGTCGCTCCAAAGCCAAGTGCCGTGCCAGATTCCAAGTCAAGATCTGCTCGGCTAGCCCCGTTGAAGCACAGCAAAGTCATTCCGGGGCAGGTTGGATCCTCTGTGGCCACCAGGACCTCCCTGACTCCCCTCCCCGCCATCAGAACCAGTGACACATCCGTCAACAAGAGTCCCCAGAAAGGACAGGGCCTGGTGAGGCCCAGCAGCAGCTGCAATGGCTTCGGATACGACATCCCCAGGAATGACTACTATTAAGTAGTCTGATTTTCGTTGTAAATAGAAGCGGCTTTTACAAGTGCAAGTGTTCCACTGAAGTCTATTTAATTTTATATATTCTCCATGTATAAATTGCAACTAACGTTTTTTATGACAATACTTTTAAGTCCTGTGGACTTTACATTATTGATTATTATTGAACTCAACAAAAGAACCGATAACTGAACATTGGTACATGCATTTACTAACTGTTGTTAATATGTGTTCATCATTGTGCTGATTGGTGGCTTTGTCGTGCCGATTCGTGCATTCTGCTGTGCTAGTCAGTAAGGGCCCAAGTACGCCCATGTCACCTCCGTATTTACAATATCATACACATAAACCATAGAAACTTACTAAAGTTTCATTTTCATTAGTTTCCTCAGATGATCTGTCACCTGGTATGGGACTATATGAAATTTATACATGTATTGATATGAAAGTAAATTATTTGAAGCAGTTTGCCCTTATTTCTATCATAATTATACATGCCCACTGGTATTATATTTCTAGTTCTCAATGATAATGTACATATGAAATTTGTTGATATATACCAGACCTTGTTTTTAACTAGGCTTCGACAGTAAATAAAACTTCATAATACGATCTTATAAAATATAATTTATCAGTTATTAGAATAGCGAGGGAATGAATGAAAGAAAACATAGATGTGGAAAGATTTGCTGTATTCCAAGTTTGCATGACCAACTACATTGTACATGCATATCATCCGCATTTGTATTTGGTAACTTACATCACAACATACATAAATCGAGCCAAGTTAAATCCATTGTATACCTTGAATATTGTGTGCATGTGCACTAATTCAATCTTACTTACTACCTAGCAAAGATAACAATGACTTGAGTGTGTGTGTCTAGTATTGTGTACTGACTTGAGAGGTCGATACAAGTTAGTGGTATGGTTGTACATGGGCAAGCTTCTTATCAGCCTCGTGAGTTCGCAAAGTATACAACAAATCAGTAGAGGATGTACTGGGATCCCCGGTCTCCCCCCAATATAAATATAGTAAATATTCAATTTAACACACAAAAAATAACGGAAAAATAGTATTGATATTGGTCGAGATGTATGGCAGAACGCATATCCGGCATAAAAGAAATCAATTTAACCCAGGAAATCAGCCCCTATTTCTGGTTTTCAAGTGGTTATATCTGGTCTTTAACATAAATCAATGAGATGTGCGAGGTAGGAAAAAATATAAGAGATCTTGTATAACATGCCCCTTCGCACACCTAACATTTGAAAAAATGCACGCCCCTCCTTTGTAAAATTAAAAATCCGCCCCTGTCAATGCGTTGTTGGGCCGAATTCAACTGAAAAACGTGTGTTTGAATGAAAACGGTAAAGTAGCGACGTGTACTAGATACATATTAAAATGTGTATTTATTATCTCTCGAGCATGGGACAGATGCATAAATTATAAGTACTATCCCGAAACGTTCATTTAATCCAAGGCAGTTGATCTATCATTGCATGTTAGATCTGCGTGAGCTTAAAAGTGAAACTAAAAATAGAGTGAATTTAATTGTCATGTTTTATTCTTTGAGAGATAACAACAAACTATGCATGTATATGTATGATTTTTATAAAATATGCAGGATATGATTACTCTATAAACTCAAACTCAATTGATCTGAGTAATGGAAATACGCTGTGCATTTGAAGGTAGCTTAATTATCATAAATTTCAGCTTACGACTGCACACAATTGAATACATTTATGTGCATTGTAATTTTGCAAAATGTTCATCTAATTGCGGTTTGTATGATACGAGCACTGGCATAGCTTCCTTCACGCACCAAAGGCATAATTTTTTGAAGGTGAAAATCGTTAATATAAATGCGAAAAATATACAATAAAAATATACAATAAGAATATACAATAAAATATACAATAAAAATATACACAATAAAAAGAGGAATATGAATTTTTTTGCATTTGATAACTTTTAACATGGCGTAAACGTCGAATGCCGATTACAATTATTCATGCTAACAAGAATCTAATATGAAACTAGTCTAGTCTAGTTACTTTTCGACAAAAATTTGCTAAATTTGCGACTTGTTACGAGATGTTAAGTACTGGGCAAGAATTATCACATAGTCGTGACCCACGACAAACACTCCGTTGCCACTACACTACATATATAAGAAGCAAAGTGGTATGAATTAACGAGGGTTACCGACGACGGACTGCTCACTAACCTACACATTGATCAACTGGACGATATACTACATGGGATTTTTTTTTTAACTTTAAAGTTGGAATTTGACAGTTTGGATATCCTTTTCCCCTATAGACAACCATATAGTAATGTTACCTGAAGCGATCCCTCGAAATGTTGTTTATTGGTGTTCTACATCTTTGTGAAAAGAGAACATCCCGATGGTCTCCTGAGCCACGATGCACAGTTAAAATTCAAACGTCTCCAAAATATCCCACATATTATTTTAAATTACATAAAATGGTGTATGCACATGTTTGTTTGTTTTTTTGTGGGTTTTTTTTTTGTTGTTGTTTTTTTTTGTTCCAAATCTAAGACGTTTGTTCAGAAATCATCAAGATTCTGGACAAAAAATTAAATATAGTACAAAGCGGGTTTTATTATAAAACGGGTTGCAATATAGCATATTTTAAATTTAGAAAACTATGGGGCTACTTACTTTTAAGATCTCATTATGTCATCATCGTAGTAACGCACTCTGAGTCAATATCTATTTTAGCAGAAATCCTCATCGTGCTTATTTATAGATTTGGAAAGAATGAGCAGTTAGAGCGTATGTGGTGTGTGTGTGTTGTTGTTGTTTTTGTGTTTTTTTTTTTTGTTTTGTGTGTGTGTGTGTGTGTGTGTGTTTTGCGATTTGTAATGTCTAACAATCGATAATGTTAAAACTGTTTCATTTAGACTACTGAGCGTGAGTTCAAACAGAAATAGATAGTTCCCACATCAGTGAAGATCCCTTAAATTAGGAGCCATCTTTGATGGCAACTTCAATGGATTTTTTTTTAGATGAATTGTATAGAAGCGTAAATTTTATTTTCTTGTAATTTCTTCATTTTTGTGATCCAAAAATTAAATCTATACAACACTGGAAAGCTCTAAAAATTAATATTTTTTAATACAATATTTTTAAAATTAATAAATGCATAACAAATTAATACACTGAAATAAATAAAATTATTGGCTTATCCATAAACAAAATGAACAGTGTATCTGTTTTGGTTGTTGTTGTTTGTTTGTTTTTTGTTGATGTTTTTTACCTTTTAAACTATCAAAGTAAAGTTTTGATATTTAAAATACTTCATAAAAACTGTTAAATCTGATATAAACTCCAGTAAAAACACAGTGGTAAGTTTAATACAGCACATATTTCCGGATTTTGGCCTACATTAGCTTCTGCCTTCAAAGATGGCTGTCTTAAACTGTCTTATCAGTGCCTATGACATCACATTAAAACTATCTATTATGCCCTGATTCCCCAAAATAGCTGCCGGATTGTTTGTTTGTTGTTGTGTTGTTGTTGTTTTTATTTAATATAGGCAAATTACTGGATACCACCTTTAACACTAATAATTTTAATTTAATCTCGACTATACTCAATGTACAATCACAAATTATATACACGTCTCGGGTATAATTGCAATAACATACACGTATGCTGTTTATTGTAGCGATGACCGCGGATCCAAATAAATGCTAAAGGGTTTAGTCAAAACATAAATAAAACTGCACTATGAACTGCAGTCGAACATTTTGACGAAGGTGTGAGCGTGTGCACCAATCAGCTGCTCGCTCTTACAAGCTCCGGCTCGTCCAACAAGAAATGCCGTAGTAAAACCTATTGGTTCCCAGTCCGTTCTTTGCGCTAACTGCGGCATCGCACAGACACTAGAAGAACACCGGAAGCCATCCTGTTATAACAATCTCCGTTGTCAAAATGGCTCTGGTTAGGGTTTCTGCACGTTATTTTCAGGTATTTAGCGCAACTTCAAATTTGTCATCATTAACTGACAGCAAAGAAAGTTACATTGCAACACACATTCAACATTGCATACGTTTTAGGAACATGTCATCCGCACAATCTATGTATTAAAGCCGTTAATTAGGCCAGTTTGGGGTAAAGGTCAAGTAATTATTGGCCGTACCGGTCAGACTTCGACCTAGATACAGGATGTGGCAACAATGTTAACTGGCAACAATGTTAACTATGATTGCAACTTGCAGAAACGATCACTCGCTACGTTTGCCAGACAGTGTTTTCTTTTTACTTTGTGAAAGCTAAATTTATGTAACAAGGACCTTGTCCACAGTCTCCAACATTTCCATCTGTAATGTAAGGTAATGACATAACTAAGGTTAAATGCAACTATCCAACTTTAATTATATACTGGCATCATTGCTAAGATTCTTCACACAACTGTCATAAATTACATTTAAAAAAACAATTATTTATCTATTGCTGCCTGACTCCCCTTTCATTGAAACGAAGAAGAAGAAAAACGACTGTAATTTGTGATAACATTCATTCGTGAGTAAATAGTAAATATTAATTAGGTAGGTCTGAGGAATTTTACTGGCGTTGAAACTTTTTTTTTCATTATTCTAGCTCTCCAAGGGAGGCTGTAGATACTATGCTTCATCCGCAGTAAGTATGACAAGTTTTATAAGTATACTTAACTAATTTATCATGGGCACATTCTACCAATATTCATTTTTGCTAATAACTTGCAAGTTTTTTTTATGAGTTTGTCAATCACCATTTTAATTAACATTTAAGGAGGTATAAATGATTGGTGAAATATGATTCTGTCATTTTAATTGTAAGATACTGAACTAGGGTATACTTTATGGCTAATAAAAATTGGTTGAAATTTCCCAATGTTCACTAGTTACCTGAATTCAATTCATAATTTGAAGTTTGAAAAAGTTTCCTTTTTAAAGATATTAACAGAACCAATAATAGAAAGCTACCACATGTTCCTTATTTATGTTGAATTAAACATAATAAATGAGAAATTATTAATATCTAAAACTAAAAGTTTTTTTGTGGCTTTCCATTATAAAATCAGCTTGAAACAAGACTGATGATGTTAAAAAATATTTACAAGATGGGGGCACCTGTAGCCAAGTGGTAAAGTTGCAGACTTTAACACATGATCTGCTAATGCTCATTTTCTCAATGTGTGGGATCAAGTCTCGTTCAAGGCAAGGGACTGAATGTGGGAAGATTTTTTGCTAACCTACAGGGTGCTGTTGGCTCTAACAAGATATTTATCTGGGATCTTAAACTACCAAAATAGTGGATGTCACTATAATGACCATATTTATGTTGCTGCAATAAATTCCCAAGATAAAAATATTTACAGGTATCAAAATTTAGAAAAATACTGACTGCCTATCATTGACTGCTGTTATACTATTCAAAAGATCATTATTTTCACAGCCAACCACAAAGCTATTCCTTGATGGCCAGTTCAAGGAATCTCAGACAAACAAGTGGATTGATGTTCACAACCCTGTAAGTTTCTATTTGAAAAACATTTATTTAAAAAAATTCAGATCTCCCAATATCCGCAGGGAGCAAACTAATCAGGACCAACACAATTTACATTAGTAGTGAGTTCTAAGCAATATATCTTGTTACCTTAACATGTAATTGTTTTATAATACATGCCTTTATTCTAATCACCTTAATTAGTAAATCTAAAGAATACACATTGTCAGATAATTGATGGAAAATCAAAAGGGGTTGCTTTCTTCTTTTTATGGATCAATTACTTAGTAAAATAATAACAAAAATGTTAATCAGATGTATTCTAGTGCTACTTTGACATCTGCATTATGAGTTAAGGTGAGCATGTTCATCACAACTATGATTAGATGATTATGACTAGAGATACACAAAAAGAAGTTTATATAATAATTACTGATTTGGACTCATTTGTTCCAAACCTGTGTATTGTTCTTCAGACATATGCAGCCTAAAAACCTGTAAATATATGTGATTTGTAAAATCAATGCTGAACTTAATTCTCATTAAATTTGACTGAATTACTTCTGTCATGCAAATTATGTTCACTGAAAAGAAATTGGATAAATTTTGTTGACTGTGTCTTCCATAAGTTTAAATAGCTTGTTTGGATTACATGCACAGGCCACTAATGAGGTTGTGACACGTGTGCCAGAGGCGACACAGGCTGAGATGCAAGCTGCTGTAGACTCGTGCAAGAAAGCGTTCAAGACCTGGTCACAGTCCACCGTTCTTACACGCCAGGCATGCATGTTCAAGTTCCAGCAACTCATCAAGGACAACCTGGTCAGTATAGGTGATTCATTAAACATCTTTTAATTTTTCCAACCAGTAAATGTTGTATAATTTTGTCCAGTATAGTACAAATAACATGGTAAGTTATTACTTCTCAAACATTTGTCCACAACTGCAGTAACAACCACTGATTAACCTCCATAATGCTATTGCTGTCCTTAAATAACACTTAGGACATTTGTTTGGCCAGGTTGATCATATTTTAATTGTGTTCTTGTGTACATCTATCATTATTTCCCAACTGGCCGCAATAGCTCGGGTGGTAGAGCGTCGGGGAGGTCGGGGATTCAAACCCCGGCCGGGTCAAACCAAAGACTTTAAAGTTGGTAGTAGTGGCTTCCCTCCTAATACTCGGGGCTAAGGGGACAGCATTACGCCTGACTCGTCAGTATCAGTATAATGGACCGACCGAGTTCAGTCCCTGGGCACCTCATAAGTGCGCTTGTGCTATAATGATAGAAATGTCGCTGCACAGTATCAGCAAAAATGCCGGCTCATCCAATCCAATCCATTATTTCCAAAGTTAATCAAATTAATGCATCTAGTTTTCATATTTTTTCTTTTCTCATATTTTTTGTTTTGTCAACAGGCTTTTGTTAAAATGCAAGTTTCATTTTTTTTTTTTTTTTTTTCCTTTAGCTGATACACTTGATAGTAAAATTGGTACATCTGAAGGCAAAGAAGACACTTTAAGTTTACTTAATTATTAGAACATATAAACATTCTTTCCATGAGCATTCTTTGCTGTTTCCAGAAAGAGATTGCCAAGTTGATCACCCTGGAGCAAGGGAAAACACTTGTGGATGCTGAGGGAGATGTCATGAGAGGGCTGCGTGAGTTATTCCCCTTGCAATTTGATTGGATTTGTTAAATATTGTTTTAAATGTTATCATTGTACAATAATATATTTTTACGTTAGTTCATAAAATTTTGCTCTGATATCAATTGTGTATTTATTAGTCTTTACTGCCTAAACTGTATTGCAACATGGAATAGAGCATGTATTACTCCATATACAAATACTTGGTATTTAAATAAAGTGTAATTATCTGATAAAAAGCGGGATGTTGTTCTTTACCTACATATTTACCTTATTTTGCACTCTTAGAATTTGTGCCATAAAAATAAAAATCGCTTATAAAACTACGTATACGAGTGCACATGTATGTGACATGTTGATACAAAATCCAAAAAATGGTAGTATAGTAGTTCCCATGCTAATGATCAAGAAGATGTGTGGTGGTTCCACTACTGGTCCATTGGCAGGATGACTTGACTAGGTGAGGTGTCATCATGATCGGTGTTCATGGCATGTCAAACACAGTAAAGACAGCACTATATCTGCATCAAGTGAATACAATCTCCAGACAAAAAGAAAGTAATGATGATCAATAAACACCTCTTGACAAACTTGATTGCAAACATTATTCACCTGTATTTTTGTTGTATTCTATAGAGGTTGTGGAGCACTGCTGCAGCATCACATCCCTTCAGCTGGGAGAGACTATGACCGGGATTGCCAAAGATATGGATACCTACACCATCAGGCTTCCACTCGGTGTCACTGCTGGCATCACACCATTCAACTTCCCCGCTATGATTCCTCTGTGGGTGAGTAAGCGTTTAGTTGAACAGTAGACATTTATAGTGTTGTTTATACTTACTTTTTGCCAAGATAAATTTTAAGGTGAGTAGGGATTATGATATGGTACATTTTGTTATGATATTATAAGTCATATGTAATTAACAAATGACAACTTTCTTTTTCATTCACCAAGTAAGAAGGGATTGATGGATGGCACATGTTATGCCCTTATTATACAAGTTAACTGCAATTTAAATAAATTACATCTTTCTAGCTCAAAAAGATTTAAGTGACAATAATTCTGTTTATAAATGATGTTCATTGTTTATAAAATGTTAATATAACTACTTATTTTTTTATTTATTTTTTGCTGCTATTTTTACACTAGGAATATTTCCCCTCTTCACTCAACATACCTCACAGGATGACTGTGACCAGGTCTGATTGGCTGATATCCTTAATTGCCATTGTTTGCTCATGATCACCTGCTATACAGCTGACAAAAGCATAAGTAGTCACAATGTTAATAAATGTATTGCAGCCATCAAGGTGATTTCTATTTCTATTGTGCCAGAGATTTAGAGAAATGTTCCAATTGACATTAACATAGGCCCTCTCTTAAAATGAGATCCTGATATTTAATATGGCTCTCTCCCTCCCTCAGATGTTCCCGATGGCTCTGGTGACAGGTAATACAATGGTGATGAAGCCTTCAGAGAGGGACCCTGGGGCCACCATGTTCATGATGAATCTTGTTAGGGACGCAGGCTTCCCTGATGGTACAGTCAATGTCATCCATGGAGCTAGAGACTGTAAGTGGTTATAGCATTATTTAGAGACATCATTATGTTCATCATTGTCTTGTTCATCATCATCATGTCCATCTTCATCGTTATCTTGTTTATCATCATCAAGTTTGTATCATCAGAACTTTCATTGTTTACATATTTTTTTAAAATTGCAGCATCCCAGGCAAGTAAACCCATTTGAAAAATTGCATCCCAACCAAAATTTAACAAGTCCCATTTATGTGTGTATCGATGTGTTTGTAAAGAATGAGGTTTAGTGTTGTGACATATGTATTATGATTGAGTGCAATTTCTTTTTTGCTTCAACTAAGCCATTTCACGTGGGAATCTATGCAATGTTTATTTTAATTAGCAAATTATATCAAAGTGTAAAGTTGGTGGAAACGTATATATATTTTATTGTAATGGCATCTTTGGATGATGGTATATGTTTACCTAAGGCAATTTTATATAATATTACAGATTAGATACAAAAGATAATTTAAAACATGTATTAAGTTAAACAATATCAACATCTGAGTTATGCTCGATCGGCGAATCTTATTGATTGACATAATTTGACCGCACTTATTTTGAGTAAACTGTTGCTTCGCAGGTGCTCTTACATCATATGTGAAGCATGGCTACTATCGCTACAAGTTTGAAACATATAATAAAGTGGTTTTGTTTGATTTTGTAGAATACTTTAGTTTTGATGACTCATATTTTCAAAATTTTAATTGAAATTACTTATTTGAACGAAAAAATATGTTGTGCCCCATGGATGCAACCGCCCTGGTGATTTTTTGTCCTCGTTGATTTAGTTGCATTATTTGATATGATTACATCATTAATGGGAACACTGACATTCATCAGCTTTTTGTTTGTCATCATCATGCGCATCATCATCATTTGTAGCATCCTAATCATCATTTTCATTTTGTTTATCATCATCAGTTCTTTGATCATTTTACTTTTTCATGTAATATTTTTATCATCATCTGCATGATCATCAGCATCATCTCCTAGCTTTATGTCACAAGTTCAAAATTATTTGAAAGTGAGTGGTGTTTTACACATTTTGTGAAATCTCCTTACTTGAAAACAGATAACTTCCTTCTTTGTTTAATGGGTGTATGAAAATAACAAATTTCCCACTTTGTAAACAAAAATGTCCACTTTCGCAACATAAAAAGTTCACATGTATGCAAATATTTATAAATACATTTTTTAATTTATATATTTAAACATGAATTTATAAATTATAAATTTTGAAAATTAAATTTCCCTTTCTTATTTCATTATGTAAAAGTGTTTTGTTTTGCATAATATATGACACAATATTGAACATGGTTATAATCAGATGCACACTAATGACCAATCAAAATGTCCCCCAGTAATTACAAAGCATCCAAACAAAACACTGTGCATTATAGTGCTATAAGTCATGGAAATACTAAACACATTATCTTGAATGTAAATTATAAAATAACTAAATTTTAAAAGGAATACAGTGTGTATGCTTATTTTATCATGCAATTTTATCATACCCTTTGAATTAAAAATGTTTTGATTGGTCCATAGTAAAATAAGCTGTCACCCCCACCTATCCAATCGGCAATCAGGAATTAAAGTGCGATGTCTACGTCACGCTGTAGTTTATTTAGAAATGAACACAATTTTTTATGTATAGTTCATTGCAGCGGTAAACATTGGAAATGTAAATATTAGGATACGTGATAATAACAAGTAAAGACTTATGTTTCTATCAATATATAGTATTATTACAAGACTGGATTGTAGTCGACTCAAGATCACAGGTGTCAGTCATCAGTTTTACCAAACATGTATGGAAAAATAATGCTCAGTACTATTCTTCTATGTTTTTTTATATAGTACATTTTTTGTTTCATTCATTAGAATACAAATGAATAACAACTGTAATTAGTTTTTAGGCATGTATTACTTATACAGGATTTTAAGCCTTTCCTAGGTCTATGTGAATGCGGCTGTAATTTTGTTTCTGATAATTGTTACACATCTCAATAAGATGCATTTACAAAATGTTTTACCGGACCTAGTAGCGCAATCGGTAGAGCGTCAGCTGCAGGTACTTGAGGCCCCGGGTTCGATCCCAAGCCGCGACATACCAAAGTCGTTAAAAATGGTAGTGATATAGCTCCCTTGCTCAAGCAAATATAAGGGTAGTTCCACAACTGGTTGGCCCAGTATCAGGATAAAGTGACTGGGTGTGGTATCATGCCAGGTGTTCACGGCATGCTATACACAGTAAAGGCAGCACTATATCTGCTTCAAGTGGACACCGTCTCCAGATAACTGAAATACTGTTGGTGGGACGATAAACCCAATAAACAAACAAATAAACAAAATGTTATATTATAATTTCAGCTGTGAACTTCATCTGTGATGACCCTGATATTAAAGCCATTTCTTTTGTTGGTTCTGATCAGGCTGTAAGTATATTTCTTGTGTCTGTTTCATAGTTAATTTGATTAACATCCTATCCTTTTGTTGATATCATCTTATGCTATACACTTCAATAACAACAGTATAACATCTGTTGCAAGTAGAAATTTTTAATTCAATTTCACAGACATTACACCAGGAACATCTAATTAGATGTCACATGATGATTTAAATTAAGTTTTCTTGACATTGATCTTTAAAATACTTTAAAATAATTTAAATGTCCCTCATTTTAAAGTAAAGTAATAATTGAGCTACAACTTAATGTTATTGTATATTTTATTAATACAATTTCTTATATTTTTCTATATATTGCTTATTTGCTCTTGTTTCTTCTAATTGCTTTCAGGGCAAGTACATCTATGACAGAGGGTCTGCTCATGGAAAGAGAGTCCAGTCAAATATGGTAAGTCCACACATGGCTAATTCACTTCTTTTATTGACTACTGACTTCACCTTGTAGCACATTCAATAGGGCATCAGCTAGTGGTACTGGAGCTTCCAGGTGCAAACCCAGGTGGCAACATTCCAAAGTCATTATAAATGGTCATGGTATAACTGTTTTGCTAGTATTCATTCAAATATAAGGATAGTTTCACAACTAGTCGGCCCAGTGTCAGGGCTATGTGACTGGGTGTGGTATCATGCCGGGTTTGCATGGCATGCTATACATAGTTAAGGCAGCATTCTTATCTGCTTTATGTGGACATAGTCTTCAGGTCAGTGAAATGCTGTTAGTGGGATGATAAAAACCACCCAAACACTATCACAGTGAAGGCAGCATTTTTTCTGTTTATGTGGATACTATCTCTGGGTGACATAAAGATTGTTGATGGGACAATAAACCCAACAAATTATTCAATGTTTTTTTATATCTAATGAATTTTGTGTTTAGGGAGCCAAAAACCATGGAGTGATCATGCCAGATGCCAACAAGGAAAACACAATTAACCAGGTATGTTAACCCAGTTAACCAGGTATGTTCTTTTTTATTATAATTTTAATTTAGCTCACCAGAGCTTTACTAATACCCTTTTGTCCATCGTGCAATGTGTGTCAGCAATTTGCTTCTGAACATACTAAAAGGTTCAGTTTTTATCCAATCTTCACCAAATTGGTCAAAATGTTTGTCTGCAAGAAATCTTGGATGAGTTTTTAACTGGATCACATGGAGTCGAAAACTATGTCACTAGAACAATTTATGAAATACCTTTTGAACATGCTAGAGTTTTAATTTCTCAGCTATGAATAGAACTATGCCTTGTACAAAATTCTCAGTATGATTCATACTTACCTCATCAGGGAATAATGACATAAATATCACAGGTCCATAAACTACTATGGATATTATACATATATCAACATATTTTAAAAATCTTATGAAATGAAAGATTTTTAGTTAAAGCTTTGAGATAATGCATACTCATTTATAACGTAAATGTCTTTGCTTTAATACATAGCCATTCAATATCTGTGATAAAACATTGAAAAATTTTAGAACTTGCTTTATATTGTTTATTCACAATAGATTTTTATTAAACCAGATTTTTAATATGAGTATATACAACACATAATCTCCATCAAAAAGTACTTTATATTGTTTATTTACAATAGATTTTTATTAAACCAGATTTTTAATATGAGTATATACAACACATAATCTCCATCAAAAAGTAACAAGAGTCAAACAAAAAGACTGCCATGCCCAGCCAGCCTCATCCACAAACATCAAAACATTAAAAAAAAACAAGTCATATTCTAATCTTCATGACAAAAGCTGCTTACTACCGTATTTTGCGGAATATAGCCTGCAACTTTTTTTCTCAAGCTGGCGGCCTGCGGGGAATATTCCAGTGCGGGGAATCTGTTGACAAAATCCATTTTTGTCAGCTGCCACTAACCTAAGATCATGGCAATTGAATGCAGGCTTAACTGAACTCCTTAACCCTTTTGCCGCTTAAAAGTGCGACCTTATGCCTAAAGGTGAAATGTGAGGGTAAACAAAACCAATGATGAGTCGACATGTTAGAGGCCATATTTATGGCCTAATCTTCACCAAACTTGGCCAAAAGGTTTTCCTGCATGAAATCTTAGATGAGTGCATTACTGGGTAATGTGGGATCTAAAAGTAGATCCTAAAATCCAGAACAATCGAGAGGTCATATTCTCACCATTCTTGGTCAAAAGGTTTGTCCATATAAAATCTTTGATGTATCCGAGTTACATGGGGTCAAAATGAGCCTACTAGAAGCATGAGTCCTCAGGTGAGCAATTATGGGCCATCATGGCCCTCTTGTTTTTAATCACGGAAACTGTTAACAATGAAGACAGACAAATGGACATAATGTTTAAAGATTGTTTTATTCTTCCAGGTCAGAATCCCAACAAGACAATAGATTGATTGATAATCTGTAGACATTTTTACCATTTTTCAAATTCTGAAAGTATTTAGTGTTGAATTTTACTTCATTTCGTGTTCCTAGAGTAATTTAAGCCGTAACCTTTTATGTTAATGTAAAATGCTCCCATCTGATGTTGACCTACTGCTATTTGTGTTTCAGCTTGTTGGAGCTGCCTTCGGTGCTGCAGGGCAGCGCTGCATGGCTCTGTCTACAGCCATCTTTGTTGGTGAGGCCAAAAAATGGATTCCAGACCTCTTGGAGAAGGCAAAAAAGCTCAAAGTCTCTGCTGGTCAGTATTTTGAGCTCATATTAATTATACCCACTATAGTTGTTTGGGGGTGGAGATATACTGGAATCAGGTCATCCATCTGTCTGCCAGTCTATGGATACAATTGTCAGAGATTCTTCTCCTATATTTTTCTGACATTTAACAAAACGTCAGAATCACAACCAGAAGAAAATTGATATTGCCCCTTTTAACATTATATTAGATGTTGATAAAAGCTATTTATGGGAGTGTATAGGGGTTATTGGTTAGCCTCTTAGTCATGAGTGTACATAATAGTAAATTACCTTCATTTAAAATCTCGCAGATTTTCAAAGGTTAAGGCAGGTGAACATTGAAATTGCATATATCATAAAAAAATGATCACACAAAATTTCCAGTTTCAGATGATTGTAACTGAACATCCTGTACAGTTGCAAATACAAGTTTTATTGCTGTTTCTTTGAAAGCCATTATTGTCCAAGAATGGACAAGTAGTAACTTAAGTTTCATAAGTAATTTATGTAGAAATTATGAAACACACTTTAGATAAGGAAATATGAATAAACAATCACTATTTTGAGCATTGATTTATTCTTAATTTTAATTACATTATGCTCTTTTACCTGCAAATTTTGAAGATTATTGCTTGTTAGGACATTCCATTTGTTTTTGATATATGTTTATTTTGAAGCATTTGCATATTTACAGATTTTATTCATTGAATTATTTAATATGACATTACCTGTAGTCTTGTGTCACACACTACTTAATCTGATGATGAGTTAATGTCTAGATATTGTTGCTATAGTATCGTGTATGAAATATTGACTAATTACAGGTCACGAGCCTGGTGCAGATGTAGGTCCTCTCATCTCACCCGAGGCCAAGAAGCGTGTGTGTGATCTCGTCCAATCAGGTGTGGAGGAGGGGGCAGACCTTCTGTTAGATGGTAGGAAGGTCAAAGTACCCGGATATGAGAGTGGAAACTTTGTAGGTCCGACTGTTCTGCACAATGTTAAGGTGAGCTGTCTTACATTGGTTTTATATTTGTCACAGGAGTCTGCTTTGTTACAAGACTCTAGGGCTTATTCAACGTTTACTTAGATTGACTTAGGTTTGTAAAATTAGGATGTACATACATCTTCATTATAGGCGTGTACATTTGTTGGGTGTATTGTTGCATACAGTAATTAACGCAGGATTCTGAATTGTTTTGTTTTTCTTTGGTTTATATGTATTTTGAATTTCGTAGTTATTTACTCATTTGAATATTCGTTTTTGTACATTGTTTATGAAGATTTTTATTTTTAGATTTAGTTCACATGTACGATCTTTGATGTAACTTCTGTTGTTATTCAGCTTGTGTCTTATGGTGTGTGTATATCATTTCTGTAAGGTGTGTGCATGTGGGTGTAATAGTTTTCGTGTCGGTCCATGTATGTGTTCCTGTGAAAGTAGCATTTCTTACAAGAATTTAAAGTTTTCCTTTTAACCACACCCTAAACATCAAACTTGATTGCTACTCACAGGAACATGTAACAGTTCCTTTTTTACCTTACATTATTCACCTGGTTGTTTATAAGTTTTATTTAATACTACAGCCATGGTATTGCTTTTGTAATTAAAGTTGTATCCAATAATAGTAAACAACATGTTCTGTTAGTTTCTTGTTCTGCTACAAATGTATTTTAAGCAGTATATCTAGGTAAGATTTAAGTTTGCTTGTTTTTGAGCAAAACATAAACAGTGAGTAATGAATCCTGGGGTATCTGGTATTTCTTGTATTTGGTTTATGTTATCTTCACAATTGATATCAACCAATTGTTGTTTGTGTTCCAGCCAAATATGAAGTGCTACCAGGAGGAGATTTTCGGCCCTGTGCTTGTCAGCATGGAAACAAACACTCTAGATGAAGCTATTGACATTATCAACAAGAACAGGTATGGCAATGGTACCGCCATCTTTACAACCAATGGAGCCACCGCCAGAAAATACACCAATGAGATTGATGTTGGTCAGGTATGTGTGAACATCTGTCTCTGGTTTGGTGCCGGCCTCTGTGCTGGGTGCCTGCCTCTTTGCTGGGTGCTGTTGATGGTATATTATACAGTAGTCTGGCTCATTTGTTGTTATATTGTCAAGTATTATGGTTAGATTGAAAATCTTTATATTATTTTGTTTGTCAATCATGATGTTTTTTTGCACATAAAAATTATATTTTTTTTTTCAATGTTTGACCATGTTTTATTGACTTAACTAGAAAACTTACACATACAATATTATTTGCTTTATTATTTAAAAAGAAATAAGGGGAAACAATGAAATGTGTTTTTTTATGTGTGCTCTTGCTCTGTTTCTGTTGCCTTTCTACAGTTAGGTGCAGCTGTAGTCTTTATTTATCTTTATTAGGTTGGAATCAATGTGCCAATTCCTGTTCCACTGCCCATGTTCTCCTTCACTGGCTCCCGTGGATCTTTCCTGGGTGACATGAACTTCTATGGAAAACAGGTACCAGCCGTGTCATTGTGTCAAAGTGTTGATAGCAGACATGTAGTCAGTTGTTTTAACAAGAATAATAACCAATTCTCTACATTTAAGTGTTTCAAATAATAAAATTATTAAGTACAAGAGGTTTTTTTACACAGTTTATAATGAGTTATTGAAGTCAAATTACTTAAAATGACTAGATACTACTTAATAAGCATTTTCCCACATGTTTAGCTGATAAAAGTTACAAAAACAGCAACAGATTAATTCATTTTCTAATCATTTAAGTAAATATTTTATATTACATCTTCAGGTATATGTTATTGGTTATGTATACCTGATAATGCATTCAGGACCAGTTAGTAATATATCCTGTTTGTTATCTTTACAGGGCATCAACTTCTACACACAAATTAAGACTGTGACCCAAATGTGGCGTGAAGATGATGCCACCCTTACATCACCAGCAGTCTCCATGCCTGTGATGAAGTAAATCCATAACACTGCAGCTGTCAAAACTTCTTCGGAACTCTTCAGCAAATTACCCCTCTTTCATGTTTAGGTTATGATAATGGTATTGACCATGCTATAATGAGAAGTAAACAATTCTAAATGTCTGCATGGTAACAATACGCATTGCTGGATACGAGTGCAGTGGGACCTGGCTGGTCAGGATCTGCACTAGTTGCCTAAGCTTGATCAATCTGTGCTGAGCAGGCTAAGTGTAACACTTGCAAACATAAAATTGTTACAATTCAGAATTTTATTGTGAATTTTAATGAGTAATGATTGTGAAAAATGAAACAAGACAGATTGACAGAAACTAAATTTAATTTGAACCAAATTTTAATTTGAACCTTTAATGTATTTTAACTCATTTTGTGTTTCTGAATTAAAAATTAAATATTTAATAAGATGATATCCACATTTAGGTATATTGTTACATGTAATTTCACAGATGAATAGCATTAGTCGATATAAATGGAATTGGATACTGTTAATATAACATGGAGGTGCTGATGACTAATGACTTTCTGAAGTGTTCTGAAGGATGCCAGTTAATTGCTGACATGATGGCTTGATCCTAACAAAAAGCCTGTTATGCTTCTTTTATGCATATCATCATTAAATGTTCATCAAAGAATTTAGAATTTTTGCTATGTTTGATTCCTTAGTGCTGTGGATCACCACCCTGACGCCAGTTGTGCTACTGAACAACATTTATAACTCACTTTATACTCTTTGCCTGACCAAGATTTTTACTTGGTCAAAATTGTTTTTGCTATAACCATGGAACAGTGCCTGCAAATGGTTGCACTATGTTTTCTGTTGCAAAAAGACAGATTTTGTGATTTGTATGTGTGTAAGTTTTGTGAGAGTAAAAACAGGTCCTTGAAATTATAAAATATGTAAATTTAAAGTTACCTTGAAAATGGCCCGGCATTGCAGTGACCATTTAGCATTATTCAGTTTCAAGAAACTTATTTGCTTTTGATTTCTTTTGTAATCAGATTTTCATGATTAATATTTTGTATGGAAAAGTATTGTTTTCTAGTGTTAAGACATCCTGGGGTCAGTTAAGTTGTGTTAATGTTATGTGTACTATGTTGTAGTGTTATCCTAAGCTACATTATGTACAAAGCTAGTCTAGACTTACAGATGTTATTAACGTTTCTAATTACTTTTAGCGTATTTGTTTGAATTTTTGTTTGTTTAATTTCCAGTCCCATTTAAATATCTTGCAAGGCTTATATAAGTCCGCATGAAGCATTATTATTACATGTTAATGTGAACTTACATTCAGTAGTATTCTAAAGAACACACTGGGCAACTATCTTATTTGAACATAAAACTAATTTATATTTTTATGAATCTTTTCGTGTTGTTTTTTTTTTCATAAGTGTTTTGTGGTAACAAAACAATGTATTCTAGGAATAACTATGTTGTTGCTCGATATTTGGAGTGTAAATAAAGTCATCTCTGTAAATGTACTTTATTGTTTCATATCAAAATGTTGGTCTACAGACCGTTCTAGAATGCTTTATAATATAAAATTGAGTTTTACAAAATGTTATGGGGAATGTTAACTGGTGTTCACGTTCGCTGCGAAGTTAATGACGCTTGCTGGGTGCCAATTTGTGATTTAAATAACTTACACGTAGGTAATTAACTAATTATATGCCTGCATCTGACTTTCGTGTAGAGAAACTCCTTATAACAACCGACTAAGTAAAGCCATATCATTTAAATCCGCTGTTATTTGTAAATAAGAAAATAATTAAGTTCCTCACGATTCAACCTTGCCAGATGAACCTTACCAAATGATCGCAGCAAACGCCAACATGTTTTCGTCCTTTCAGTCCCTTCGCTTTGAAATTTTAAGTACTATATTCCCAAACCGTTAAAGACTGACGCTTGATGAGCAAAACGTTCAACTGCCAACGCCCAATGGCAAAAGTTGCCAGGCTTTGCCCGTTTATAGCTGAGACGGATGCCATTCTCAGTTGCCAACTGACTTTTGGAGCAATCTATGCACTGAGTTTATTTTTTAAACGAACTTGATACGATTTTTTCTTATAATTTTACTCTGCCAGAAACCATAAAAGCTTATATTGCGATGTGCCTTGAATGTGTCTATATCCCGCTTTGCGTTGATTGGTAGGTCTACTAATGTGGGTATAGTATTTCGAAGTTTATTTCACTTATGCCACGTGCATAAAGATCCAACAAATGCGAAAGTGCATGATCTGGCAGTTGTACATACATGTAAGCGTACAATATTGAAAATAATCGAACAATCGTTTAACTTCAGGCAGCTTTTACAAAATTCTACCTAAAACGACTATGAAATAAACAAAATCTTGGCGACTGCTCCACGCATAGCCAGCAGCACTGCATCGATATTTTATATATATATATATATATATATATATATATATATATATATATTAGGGCGCTGCCTCCGGCCTATAGTGATTCTCTCTTAAATATCTCATTTTCGTCCCTTGAGATAGTATTAACAAATCGGATAGCCAGCCAGTTAATCTTTTATTCTAAACCACTATAAATGAAATACACTAATGACTGTTCCTTCGGTGCCACTATCGATGATTCCCTATGTTGATACTATTACTTCAACGCCATCTGCCATCGTCGACCCGTCCTCCTGGCCCGCCACCTCCACCCCTTCCTCCGCCGGTACCACCCCTTCCTCCGCCCGTACCACGTCTGCTGTCGCCGGGTCAGCTTATTCCACCGCCGGAAAAACCGCCGGTCCTTCCATCGATACCACCCCTTCCTCCACCGGTAGCACCCATTCCCCCGCCGGTACCACCTCTGCCATCGCTGGGCCCGCCCCTTCTTCCGCCTGTATCGCCTCTTCCACTTTCGAGTCCGCCCCTTCTTCCTCCAGGCACGTCTCTGCCCCTTCCACGACTATTCTGGCACTCCATTTGCGACAGCTGCCTTGAGCCAATAAAGAATGCTCCCGTACACGAAGGCTCACAAGGGTCAGTGGGTCTGCAACACAAAATGTGATTGTTAACCTTACCGAAAAACACTGGAAGATGTTATTCAACAGCATTTAGATGAAGTGTCTGAAAACCTTATCTTAAAGATGGTATCTGACAGTTTGGACCAAAGTGTTGCTTTTTCTCCAAATAAACAAAGCAGTGTTACCGAAAAGGCCCCCAAAATGCTGTTCATTGGTGCCCTACACCAAAATGAAAATTGAAGTACAAAACCCCACTCGTCATCACAAATATACAAGTATTCCCCACCTGAGCTACGAGGTACAGTTACCTATTTTTAACATATTAAACCACGTAACATCTTAATTTGGAGGTTTACATTATAAATCACCATCAGGTTAATGATTTTAATATCTATTTTAAGCAGAAATCCCCCTTTGTGTTGATATATTTGATATGGGCAAACTTTCAGATGACACCAGTTGTCTTCATTCCCACAAATTTACAAAGTAGCTGATTTTGTTTGTTTTGTTGTTGTTTTGTAAAATAAATAAAACGAAATAACATCTTGTAAACGAAGTTAATATTTAAAAATATTTTTTACAAATAAAAAGATATAAGATGACAGCGGGTTGTGGGGTACAAACTAGGAGAGGGGTTCGAGTATGAGATGCAAGCACGGTACCACTTGACCATCCAAACAGATGCTGCATTGATGCCGTCCATAAATACCTTGTATCGTTCTTTAAACCTGAAGAACCAACTGGCAAACAGGATCTCGATATACTCCTGACTGATGTCAATTATTACTTGTTCGTTGTTTTTATTAAATTACTCTTGGGATTTCTATAGAATTTAACTTACCTGCATCTAGCTTGTGGAAAATTCAGGCATCTGAGAACAGTACATGGGTTCACAAAACATCGAATTTGAGGTGGACCACGACATCTTCCTGCAACAGAGAAGTTGCAACTTAGTGTATGCAGAAACGACACTATAAAGGGGTTCTTTTTTCAGCGAAGCAGATTTACTTGACATTCTGCCTACTTGCATATGCTGACACAAGGTCACTCCGAATGAATATTAAAGCGACTTTCATTGGTAGAAATTATTCACAAATGAAGTGTCCATTCGGGATCACCCAGCATGGTGTTATTTAGATGGATTCGAATCCTCTTCGGCCCTTTCCGTACACGTTCCGAAGTGACCCGAATGATTTAGATGGAGTGGAGACGAAGGCAATTTTCCTCCATGTCTTCCGCTTCAGAGGTTTGAAGGTCAGGTCAAGGTTAATATGAAATCGTATGCATATACATATTAATGCTTAGACAGTGTTAATATACTATACGTGTCAGACAATTTATAATATTTTTGGTGTTTCGGTTCGTACAAGCTTATTTTCTTACAATAAAGTTTCAACAGTTTGTGTTATTCAAAGCGTCACTAACGCTTGGTATTTTTTCTTCAAATAAATCTCTTGTTGGTTGGTTGGTGTGTTTTTATTTTTGTATTTGGTTTCATCGCACAGCCACAGTTAAGGTCATTCTGGCGACGTCCAGCTAATTATTGGCGGATGATGTCCCAAGACATTTGTCTTAATAGAACCACACACCGCAGGTCAGCTGGAATACCTCCCCAACATGAAATCTGTCGATCCGACCGGACTCGAACACAGGAGATGAGACTGTCGGCGACTGTAACCACTCGGCCACGGAATACCCTACCATGTAATGATAATAAACAAAATCATTCGTTGTGTTGTCAACTTTGTCATAATTAAGTGTGTTGTAAACATTAATATAAAATGAAAAAATATAGTTTCCTTAGGCTTTGACGCCCTAAACTCATTGTCGCCAAGCTTGATTCCGGCGATAACGTTTGACAGAAGTCTTCCGCCTAAATTGCATTAACATTTGAAATCCTGTATCGCCAAAGCGGGGAAGGTGGTTAATAATTCAAAATATTAATTGTTGCCCTTTTTATTGTGTCACCTTTGCTTAGCTCAATGTTTTATTCAAATGTTGGTCTATATTCGTGTTATTTTATGACAAATGTATGTTAGCAATAACACAAAGTACCTCGTCCACCTTCACTGCCCCTGTCCAGGACTCTACCCCCACCAGGTGTCCAGTCCCTGCCAACGCCCAGGTCTCTGCCTGAGTCTCTTGGAGCTGTCATATAATAACAATGTAATATATTAGGTAAGGGCTAAAATGAATAGACATACTATCTATTACTATCACACAATTTTATGTGCAGTTTTTAAAATCTAGTAATAGGCGATGCGCTGGAACACTGCCTTAAATTTAAAATGCGCCATATTGCACTAAGTCTTTTTTTCAGACGTCCAGATCAGATTAATTATATGTCTGCTTGACTCCACGGCTCCCGTTCGGTAAACGATTTTTTGTGTGAATGTCACCACAACATGAAAGAACACGGAACATTTTTGTTTACTTCTTACCGTATTTATTAGGCTAAATACGTGCCCGCATATCGAAGGGAAAATCTACAGCGTTTCTGTGTACACTCTTACACGTTCATACAACTCGTAGCTACGACTCTTTTTGCCATTTTGGTACATCCTTCAAAATTCGTACTAAAGTAAGTAACTTTATCTTCATGTTAACATGACGTTAGATTATATCCATTAGCAAAATAGAGGTTCTGATATATGTGTTCACTGAATACTGCAAGTTTTAAACGAGTTGAATGAAACAAGTCAAATGAGGCTGTTCCGAGTTTCGTATCTCTTCATCAAACCTATTTATTATTTTCAGTATTCAGTGAACATAAATGTGTTCTATTTATCACATAGCTAATAAAACAGCTGTTTTTGTAATGTACAGCCTTGAATTTAAATTTTCGGTACATAAATTTCAGTACGGAAATCGACGTCATAGCGGGAAGCAACGCCATGGCAACAAACATTTTGCGACAACTAATTAGTGGCTATGGAAACTAGTTTGGGTTACTAAATAAATACACGTCATGTGATAAAAACGGCAGCATATTCAGAATTTGCTTAAATCAACAAATGCTCGTAATATTTATAAAAAAAAGATATATACATAGGTCCGCGTAAAACAACTTTGTTTCTTTTAAATATGTAAAGGCATGTTTGTTTATATTTCTGTTTTCAAAGCATTAAATGGTTTCAGTGTGATTCATTGAAACACACTTTATTATAATTCATTTTTATTTGTAGTTACCGAAAACGTTTGACAAATCTCACTATCATACTCGTAGATCAAGAGTAAAAACAAACTGTTGATATTCTCAAAAAAAGGTTCAATTAATTTTCAAATATCTAAATGAAAGTCCCTACAAGGCTTTTACTCTTTAATTCTATATGGATTGTCTGTCATTGGAAATTCCAAATCAATTGTAATTTATGACATCATCTAAGTACATGTTGACAAAAGAAAAGTGCTATTTGTCCAACATTATGCTACATTCTGTTTATAACCCAAAATATTGTTTTCCAGTCTTCAACATCTACATGCAAATGTGCCTAGACATACTGCCTATACGTATTGCCTAGACATACTGTTTCTAGACATATTGACTAGACCTATCGCCTAGACGTACTGTCTCTAGGCATTTTGGCTAGACATAGGCTTCTTCTATTGGAAAACCAGACAAATATTGAGGAAAAAAACAACATATAAAATCATTTTGAAGAATATATATATTATACTGCTTGAATAAATAAAATAACGTCTCAATACCGTCTCTGAAGAACCGTGTAGTTTTCATTCCAAAAAGACAGTTTATGCATTATTTAAATACTCACGATAAACTAGTATACAAAATTTTTAAAAAAGTAAAATAAAACTGCCCGTTAGATGGTCATGGTAACACTTAATTCTTGTTCTGCACAGAAAGTTAATTTAGATGTTGCTGCTGTTGCCGCTGCTGCTGCTGATGATGATCATGAGCATGATATAACGACAGTGAAAAATATTTAATCGTTGTTGTTTTATTATTTGAATTGTTACCATTACTATTATTACACTTTTTATATTAAACATTTGGAGAAGAAAAAACAACATACGTTGTGCATCTGCAACCCAGATCCCAACAACCACTGCCAACACGACCAACACGTTCATCATAACGACGATCACTAAACTAGACGTCACCCACGGATCACTTTTACAAACATAAGTGGAAGGTTACGTGCCGGTAAATTTTTGACATCAAGTGACAGGCTATTTATATGTGTGTCCTTGTGACCACTCTCTTACTCTGTCAGTTTATTATATTTTCCTTTGTTACTTCTTCAAGGTGGTATCCGACAGTTTGGACGAAAGTTTTGTTTCTCAAACAACCAAATAAATTGCAATCACCCTGAAAGGTCCCGCGAAATGTAACTCATTGATACCTTACGTCTCTGTGAAAAGTGAGCCATAACACCCGCTTTGTCTGAGCCACGCTAAGAAAACCCGTAATTTCTTAAGAACATCCAGTATCTGGAGGGGGCGGAGTTTCCGGATCACGTGTTATGTTAATATCCGTGACGTAGAAGAATTTGAGTCGTATACTATTTCAAAATCAAAATGGCGGCGCAATTTAAAAGTTTGAAGCGTACGTTAAAACGCACGAAAACGAAACACTCTCCAGGTTTACAAAAGTGAAAACAAAACATATGGAGACACCTGGTAAGGATTACCGGGACGTAACTCGGTTGTCTTAAATGGAAAAAACAACAACAAAATAATATTGAATCCCACTTTCATTATTTCAAGATAACGAAAAGCTACAACGACGGACAGAGCCAATTCCTATCGTACATATTTTAAAACTTAATGTTATAATACATGAATTTCGCTAGGTCTTTATTTCTTTTACACAAAGGGAGGGAACTGTTAAAAACAGACTTCTTTATTTTATTAGTGGTACTTAGCCAATGAGCATTTTTGACGAGGCAACAATATTTTAAGAAGTAAATATTCATAAGGTACCGCCCACCTCCATATACCGGATGTTCTTTAGCACCTACCATGAAAACCGCGTGACACTTTTGGGATATATTTCATCATCATCGATCTACTGTCGATATGTATTTTTAGCCGAAATTCCCATCGTGCTTAATTGTAGATAAAAGGATGAAAATGTAACCGATTTATTTAACGATCTGTACAGCCGAACAACTGATCAAAAATGCTACTGGAAAGTCTGCATTTGCCAAATCGCTCTTATCTTAGTACTTAATTTGTTTGTAACAGTAACGTGCAGTTATGAACGGGGGCAGTTGTCTGCTAGATATATTTTCTTTCTTGAGAATACTTATGATGAGTTTACATATTTTTAATTTAATACGGTGTCGCCATCTTCTTAACTCATAGGTGTCTGGAATTGATTGGTTTTTGAATTGTTGAGTGTGGACGGAAATTCTTGTGAAGATGGGACATTTCGTTATAAAGTCAAGTTCACCCCTATATCGTTCATGATATTAAAGTCTGTGAGAGCATTGTGTCCCTTGCCAGTTACCTTGTTTGGTTGGTAGGTAATTAATGCGTATCTTGATGTTAATAATATATTTTAAGTATATTCCAACAAGAGTTTAAATAATATTCATAACAGTGTTCTGTCTCGTACAATCTATAGTGTGTGCATTTAGTTTAATTGTGCTGGTCAGAGTAACATTTTTTAGTTAAATTAAGTTAGAAACAGAAGTCGGGTAGATAGTAAGCTTGTAAATTTAATCGTGATTATGTTAAATTAGATTGTGTCTATAATTCATTTATTACACATTGTTCTAAACATAGTCAAAATTTCTGATGGGTAAACTCGCTGTTTGAAGAAATGGAATTTACCGGGGTTTTTCAAACAGTAACTTCGGTGATTATGCAAATTAGATGTTAGAAAAGTGCGTTTCATACCATGACGTAACGCACAAACATTCAAATTATTAGTTGATTACATTCCTGTGCTTACATAAGATACATTTATAAAATATTTCAATAGTTATTGCTAAATTATGCAAGCTGCCTGAAATATCCAAACTAGAGCAAAATATACTTAATGTAAACAGCAAGTGTACAGTACACATAAATTAAACACACACACACACACACACACGCGCGCGCACACACACACACACACACACACACACACACACACCACACCACACACACACACACACACACACACACACACACACACACACACACACACACACATAAAAGACCTCTTTGACTTGCTGCGTCAAGAATATTGAAATTCGTGGCTTTAAGTCTGTTGCGGGGCAATATGTGAGAGTAACGAACAGTAACTCGGCTTAGGAAGCTGTTCCTGTGACATTTTTTTTATCTATTTTGTTTATTTGTTGTTTGTTTTTGTTGTTGTTTGTGTGTGTGTGTGTGTGTGCGTGCGTGCGTGCGTGCGTGCGCGCGCGCAAAATTCCAATGACATTATATTTATCGTTCTGTAACCTAATGCATTATTTCCCGCTGATATATGATATGACCTTCTACGTTCCGAACAGGTTAGAACCGGTTAGCGTTATTAATAAGCCTAATTTACAATGATGCCGCTCGCATGTTGTCTTGTAACACGCTTGGGCGAGAACTGTGTTTCCCGTAATGTACGGATCAATCATCCATGTACTAGATTAAAGGTGTACATCCGATAGTTTGAGATAGTTTTCTTCTCTCTAACATCAAACAATAATTATCTCATGAAAAGATCCCGCGAAATGCTGTTTATTGATACCCTACTTCTTTAAGTGAAAAGTGAAGCATAACACACCACTCGTCATTGCAAAACATTTATTTCTTATCTGAGCCACGATGCACAGTGAGTTATTTTTACAATAAGAAAAGCATGTGATCACTTAATTTTGAGATTATAGCATTATGCTATCGTCAGTAGTTCATTGTGACCTTGATATGCTTTTTAACAGAACTCCCCAATCGTTCTTATAGATTTATAGAATAGAAAAGAATGGACATGAATGCCTATTTTTTTTTTTTCGTGATTTGTTAAGTCTTACAATTGAAATAGTGTTTAAAATCGTATTTGCTTAGACTACAGTATGAGTTTATATAGAAATTATGTCTAAATTCTCCTAAACAGGTATAACATTTTGTGACATGAATTTGATATAGGCAAACTCCTTTTTGATACCGGCTTTACATAGTTTGAGATTTTACATTGAACTTTCATAATTTAAATGATCAAAAATATGTATCAAGCATAATCCCAAAATACCACTCTCACCGTAGTGTGGTGTATATTTGTTTGAAGTTTGCAGACTGTAATATTGGCAAAAACTGACAATTCTGGTACACTGTCAGTTCAGTTATGTACCTGTTTCGCTGGCTCGGGAACATTATGCCTCGCGACTCTATATGACGACAGACAGGTATAACGGTTCGGAATTTTGAAAATAGAACTTCCAGTTCGCCTTACCCTGCAAAACTTGCGAAATATAAGAGTGATAAAGATAACTTTTTTGACTATTGTTAAGTTAGAATATGTCAGTTGGTAATTCATTTACTCTTTTTTTTAAATTTATGTGTATGTTTTAGATATACATGTATAGTTAGGTGTTATAGTTTACATTCGTACTTAACTACCTTGCGTGTATTCTGCGCGGGGCCTCACTGCATTCTGCGGCTCTATACAAGGTTATGTCAGCTATCATTCGTATCATCTAAGCATCTCAGTCTAAGATTACCGCAGGCGTTCGGAAAATAATAGTGTAGTCGGGATTTAGATTCAAATCACAAGGTACATGTATATTGTTGGCAAAATAATTACATTTTAATTTCAAACTCCGTTTACTTTTTGCAATTCTTAAAGGTGGTATCCGACAATTTCGACCATATTTTTTTTTGTCTCGTGCAGTGCCCCAAAGATATGGTTACTTGAAAATATTCCGTGAAATGTTGTTTATTGGAGGTCCACATCCATGTGAAATTAAAGCTCAGCTAGGGAATACCTGTTAGAAATGAAGAATGAGGATTTATGTTTCACTGTTCACACTGACCTAGGGCATCGATGAGCAGCATTTTGCAAGATTTTTTCAAGTAACAATGACCTCTTTGGTTATTTCAGAAAAAATATATTGGTCCAAAATGTTGAATACTACTTTTACCTAAACAGCGTTTCCATCGCTTTGATTATCATGGACATCGAAGACTCATTACTAAGTTAGATGCGTAGATGAAAATTAACTTAAGTTTTACTTAGTGGAAAAGTGTATGCCTCTATAATTTTTTTAAAAACCTTTGGAAAAGGGCGAAACAAAAAATACAAAACTAATAGTATATTTCCATATGTCTATGAGATTTCCAGTGTCACATGGGTATAATTTCATGAACGTGCTGCTCTAACGGAGTACCGCTTAAAATATGGCGGCCAAAACAAACTGTCAATTTTTGTCAGAATTGAGAAAAAGCATTCGAGTGTCAGAGATCAACAAAACGGAACTTTACTGTTCAGATTTTTGTGTAAGTCATTTTCTTCCTTTTGCAAAATGCACTCCTCTAATAAATTATGGGTGAATACTGTGTGGACTGAACACACAGTGGCCTATGGAAATCATTCTGCTTCCATTGCCTGTCACTTGTCTTATGAAGTTATGTCAGGGTTAGCCTCGAGTGACCAGTTTCGACGCCCATAAGAAACAGATTGCTCCTCTCCTTATTTAGTTAAACATTTTCCGAAAATAAACATATTACTTGCTTTATATACACCCTTACTTCAATAAAATGAAAAAGATTAAGATTGTGTTCTCATCTTTTTTTATGAATCCATTTTTTCATCGGTATATATGGGGGCAGCCATGTTTGTTGACCGTGACCTGATTCGACGCCTCTGATTGGATAGCTTATTACCACTGTGTTGAATTGTGTACTCGGAGTAAAATGTACTTACGTTATTCACCAGTGACAGCAAACAGGATCTGGAAGGTATTAACAACGAATATGTTTTCATGTTTTATTATTTTGATACTATAAACATCTTAATGCAATTTTTACCATAACATTAACAAACATTTACTCTTTATTTATTCTTCATCAACACAGTGGTGACATAAGAACTCATCCCCCCTTCTAACAACCCTCACAGGGGTACAAAAAATTAGGTGTACCCAATGTCCACACTTTGTGCACTGCACCCACTTAACAAAGATGAGGGAACTACTCTTCCGTAATTCCACTGGGGTGAACATATTACAAACACAGCACACTTCTTCGTTGGAGTCCTCTTCAAGTGAACCATCATTGTCTTCATGTAATGCTGTTGTGGGCTTGGCCTTAGCTGTTCCAGTAGGTCCAGGTAGAGGTTCAGATATGCTCTTCTGTGACTTGGGTGTCGTCTTTGCCATGGCATTCTCATGCTGTTGGATTTGATTGATGATACTGTCTTCAGTGATGGCCCTACCGCTAACAACTGTGCTGAGGACTCGTCGTTTTTTAGTTGCTGGTTTCTTTGCTGTTACTGTTGCTGCTTTTTCAGCGAAGAACTGCAAAGGTTCTATACACACAGACTGTTTTTCAGACGTTTCAGGACATGTTACCTGCTGCAGGGCTTCTGAAGGCTTAAAGTTGGACGGATCAACAGCGCTAGGGTTGAATGGGAAAATTCCAGTCTTGCGGAATGATGCCTGTAAGTTACCAGGTGACAGTGCCTTCAAATAAGCAGAGCAAGCAAGTGAGCATACATTATACCTGGTAATACTCTGTCCGCAGTGCTCCCTCATGAACTTGTGACTTATGGCATTATAGACTCTCTCAAATGGCCCAAAACAACCGACATCGAGGGGCTGCAATACATGGCTAGTGTGTGCCGGAAGTATAAACAGAATAAGGTGTTGCGTCTTAGCCCAGTCGATCAAACCAAGGTTGATGTGAGATTTGTGGCCATCGTACATTACCAGCACAGGATTTTCTGGAGAGCGCTCTGGGAGGTATTTCAGAAGGTGTTGTTCCAGGTATCTCCGGAACACAATGCTGTTACTCCAGCCTGACTCCGTGACAGTTCCGTCAGCCCCAGGGCTTCCACCTTCTAAAAGTTCTGGTCGCATCCTTACCCCGGGAAACACAAAAAATGGTGGTATACTGTGGCCTAGAGCATTACCACACCCTATCACAGTAACGAGTGACCTTGATGCTGAGGTGACTGCTTGAGGCTTGAACTCACATCCTGAAACCACAGATGGCGGGGTATGAGAAGTTGACAGCCCTTTTTCATCCACATTGTAAATGCGTTCTGGCCTGCCTTTCAGGGAGTACTTGTCTAAGATGGACCCAAGTTCTCTGTAATACTTTGACACACAGTCTACTGTGGTAGCCTTAGCTCGTTGAAACTCCAGGCCACGGGGTTTTAAGACCTTAAGCTCCGGCCAACGTGACATAAAGCCACGAAACCATTTCAGTGAGAGAGGTTGCTGAGCATCCCGTTTTCCTAAGCAGACTGCATATTCAGATGCCATATCAACTACTTCTGCTCTGCTGTACCCGTATCCACAGAGAGCCATAAACTTGAGGTGTTCAGCAAAATGGTGCTCCTCCTCTTGGGAAAACATGGGTTGAGGGCCAGAATGAACAGCTTCTGGATCAACCCTGCCACTCAGCTTATGTCTAAGAGAGGCTTCGGGTATGCCATATTCCCTTGCTGTGGTCTTGATGGGAGCTCCCGACTGCCTCACTTTCTTCATGGCATTAACCATTGAGGAGGTGGAATAGCACCTGTACTTCCTCTGGACAGCCTAAAAAAAAGAAAGAAAAAATTATACATCTTACTTGCCATTGGTGAACAAATTCCAATTAAATTTCAATTAGACAATACTGCTTTACACGGCAACTAGCTGTATAACGCGTACATCTTTCACAAGTGTTGAATGTTCTATATTATTAGCATTGTTTAGTCACATGACGCTCACGTGACCTATGAATGATCTGCAGCGAGTAAGCAGACGCAGATCGATTTTTTCCCACGCTCATAAACGCGACAGAAATGGTCGATAAAGTGTCAGTGTATTTTGCATTAAGCAAAATACTCAAAATTCTAATAAACAAGATCAAAACTGCTTAATCTTACCTTTGCATCTCTGACTTTCCACATATTATTTGCAGGCGATAGTAAAATACGTTTACAACCGATAGTAGTAGTAGTGACGTCAGCGGATGTCGCTTATATCAAAGTAGCGAGGTAAACAAATATGGCGTCGAAACAGGGCAGCGTAAAAACGGGGCACTCGACGATACATCATAAGGTGTACGATATTAACTTAATTGATTGACCTAGAATCAGATTAAAACCAATCACAAAAGAAAAGTTGAAAATTATTTCACCATACAGGACTTTTTTCTGACATTCAAAAGAAAACCGTGGCCATGGGTACAACACTGACATTTTGCCCATTTATGGAATATATCATTAGATATATAGAAACGCTGTTACCGTTCTATGATGCCTGGGAACTTAGACATGGTTTAGTTTGGCTAAAATTGATTTAATAAATATTATTTAAAGAGTAGAATCTTTGCCCTGGCAAGCCAGCTGGAACAGCATCAGAGGACATTTGCTTTTGCTTGGAATCAAGATCAGATAGCAGGCTTTACAGTCTCGGACTTTTCAGAGCCCAGGAATGAGGTTTATAAAGCAGGAGCTGTCGACACCAATGGACCATTTCTGTCAGGCCTGCATCATCTTTGGAATAACCATCAGTCTTAAGAAGACCATGGTCTTGGCTGAATACATTGGAACCACTAGTCATCTCTGTCTTAGAGAATCATGAAGGCAGCTACAACACATGAAAGCGTTGACCAAACCTTAATTGACATTGCTGACCAAAATAGCAGTGTACAGCTACAAGGCCTGTGTCATCATCAAAAATATTGTACAGCAGGGTGACAGATCACTTTAAGCCTAACAGGAGAGAAGAATCCTTTCATCCAAGATGCCTGATCCGGGGCATATCCTGGTAAGACCTAGAGTCTAGCACCAACACCCAGTCCAGCGCTTACATTGCAAACATACACCCCCGGCCCAAACAGCACAGGTTGCTTTTTGACTGGACCATGTCTAACACATTGAGGATATTTGTATACTAAAAGACCCTCTCTTTGTGACAGAGTCTGTTTGTTCAGCATCTGTTCCTACAATCACAAGTGATGCTACAATACAGGAAATGAGAATATCTGACAAAGTCCTATGAGCATTGCAACATATACCAAACCTTGAAAAGGTACTATACAAAGGTATTCACATGCAAACCAAATGTAAAAGAGAGAACAAATCTGTGATGAGTCATTTAATAAAAAGAGCAAATCCGACAGTTAAAAGGAGTGTTTCAGATGCAAACAATGAAAAGAAAACCGATTCATTTGAATAAAAATGTCCAAGCACTGATGTTTTCTTTGATATATTGGGACAAAAGTAGTGATGTCATTGAAAAATAATGTCCACGTAGTACTAAGAAGAGAGAGAAGATTTATTTCTATTAGAAGCACTACACAAAATTGTTGAAATTAATTTTTTGAATCAAGAAAAGAAAATGACCAAAGAAGTGTAAATGGTTGTAGCATCCTGTTATGAGAAGATGGAATTAAGGAGTGTCCATCAAAGGAAATACAGGTTACAATCCGGAGGGTGTTCGGTAGACTCTGAACTTCAAGGGTCATTGACCCCTCAGTCAAAATTTTCAGGGGTCAAATTCAAATTTCTGAGGGTCATATCTGTGTGTCGTGTATTACATCATTAAACGCAATATGCTGTTATAGCAATGTTGATTGTGTTTTACTATTTGCAGGTAATTAATTTTTTTTTTTTTTTTTAAATTTAGGTTTTTCTTCAGATCTTTATCTTTTTCTCTTTAAAACATTTAATTCATCAATTTTTTATATAATTTTAATTGTATATATAATTATATCATTGACGACCACATTTTATATAAATAAGCCATGATGGGAATTATTAATACTTCTTATAGTTTACTAGGGACAAGTAAATAAACAGAATATTGCTTAGTGTTTTTTTTCTGCATCTCAATTATGACAATCAAATTAAAAAACACAGCATATCAGTAAACATTGTTACATTGTCACCGTTAAAAATAATATCTTATATCGCTTATCAAAACTGACGTCTTTCCAAAACCAATTATAAATATAAGTGGACGTTCTCGGCCACCCAATAAGCATATAACAAGTATTATTTCCTTGCTAAATATATCTAGAGGCACCATCAGGCAAGACAACAAGAACCTGGTTTTCAGTACAAAATGTACTGTGTCAAACTGTAGTCTGTGCCCAAAACTAATTTTGAAATGTCAAAACGTCAAGCAAGCTTTTTTTAGCCATAATTTCAACCATTCAATTAACAAGTACATTTTTCATAGATACGATCAAACAATTTGCCGTATTAGTGTGCATAGTTCTAAATTGCTGTCAAATTTACATTATACTTGGACGCACCGCTTCGCACCTTTTCAGTAATCACACATTAAGGTGGCCCAATCAAGTAATTATACAATGCCCACAGTTGTCCTTAATTGCTTCCGATGCATCGGGATACTACAGACATGCTTTACGGTACAGATGCCGATCAGCAGAATGCCCTGTTATAGGATTTATTAAATGACAACATAGATTACATGCACAGGGTGATTTTTTATGGCCACTACACTGCACAGATAACATTGTTGTAATAATGAATAAGAATATATAACAAAGTCGTATGAGCATTGCAACATAAACCAAACCTTGAAAAGACTTTACAGCCTAGGTGTACTCCTATGATCAGACATGATGGACAGGGGCCACTTTACTTTACTATGTACAATTTTATGATTTGACATAAAGGATTAAATTTGGGAGCATCATTTCAACTTGGAAATGATTGGCTATAGGCATTTATTTGTTATGGGTGTATTTACTGAACTCTTCAGCAGCAGTGACATTTACCAGTTCTTTTTCTTTCCTCTGATATTTGTCTGTCGTACCACTTGCCAGTGACCATTGTAACAGCCCAGTCCCTTGACACTTTCAAGAACAGATTGGCACCAGATTACATAAAACAAGTAATGACCTTAACCACTTTTTCAGTCTGCTCTGACCCTTTGTAAAGTACCTGTGCATTCATGCTCCATGATGGGCCTGTTCATAACTCATAAAGAATAATTTTGTAATCATTGACATTCATTTGACAAATTTAATTTGAACTTCTTCTTGAAGTTGAAGAAATCTCAGTCTGAAGTCTGAAGAATGTTTCCACATTTGAGAAAACTGCTTTACAGAAATGTTTTATCCTTTCTGCCAGAGATATCTTTTGGAAAGGCATATCAAAACCACACCCATCTTATTTCCTACCAGTGGACAAAAATCCTGTCACTTTTCCTACTGAACAGAAATCTTCCCCTTATTCAATCCTGACAAAAGCCTTCCCGTCAGTATTCACCTTATGTGGGTTTTTTTCCTGATTGAGTAGGAAATGGAAGATGAAGCTACAGTGTTATAGTCTCTTTGGTTGATTAACATGCTTTCTGCTTGTAGGTTCTAATTGGACTAAGCCAAACTTAACAGAGTTTACAGATGGGCTAGCCGCTATTCTGACACATGGTTTTAAGATAAACGAAGTTTTGTGAAAACACAAGTAAAAAAAATTGTATAATTGCTACAGGTGTTGCGTATAGAGAGGTACTTGAGCGATCCAAAGCATGTTTCCCAGTTAGGCTCGAATATTGACCCGGATCCTTCCCTAGATGTGATACAGGTGACCCTGGCAGATACCAAGAACAAGATGAAAGCTCTCTTGTCCCCATTGCTCAACAAACTGGCACAGACTGGTCAGGTAGAAGAGTTGCTGTCAAAATCTTCTTGAATATAAAACAGTCTTAATTGACACAGCTTTAATAATTCTCAGACCTTTTTACATACAGTTTTATAAACTCTTTTTTAATAGACACTTTACTTTTGTCTGAGTGTGAAGTTAATAGATTTTTCCTTTATTTTATGATCAGTGTGATAGATAACTGAGGAAAATAAAATAAGGAAAAAGTTAGTACATAATTATTTGTTTATTTTAATGTTTGTTTTCAGCTTCAGGCTGGGTCTAATGTGTGCATTACTGGTGCCCGCCTTCGCTATGATGAGACAGATATGTCGGGTACCAGTATTGTGATCATTGAGGCTCTTACAGTTACTGGGGTCTCAATGGAATGGGATCAGTCAGGTATTGTATCATTTTACAGATGGCAGAGCACCATGCAAATAAAATTTATTTAACTCTTTCCATGCTTTGAAACATGTGCTAGTCAGTTTTGATTAGTAGTCACATCCGTTCTGAAGAAAATGTCAGAAAAGTCAAAGACATCATTAATAATGTGTTGTTCTTATTTCATGTTGTTAAAGATAAAGTGTTGCCACATATCAATTAAAAAGCCATTTAATAAATAAGTTATCCTAAAATTTTTATTATCATCTAAGAAGCAGCTGTTACTTGTAGGAGTCAATTCCTGCTTACTGCACAGCAATAAACCTTTACTAGGTTATGTCTGAATACATAGTCACCCAGAGGATCCCTCTAAACACACTTGCATCTTTTAAAGCAATTTGTTGCTTTCACCATGGAAGCGTTTTGAAGCTAGAGCCGGTTTAATCTGTTGGTAGCTGTCAAAAAGATGAAAACGATACCAATATGTCCTGATTTTCCCTCATATATATGACATTTATTCTCAAATTATAGGACGACTGGACATTTATATGTGTACATAATTCGTCTGTGAAGCATATCTAGGTGTCACTGCATTCTTTTGCAGTGAAAATATTTCTTGAAATAATCACAAATTAATTCTTTCCTGTGAGTTTGATTGAATAATTTCATAGTTCTCACATTTTACTGCAACCAAACTGTTGAACTGTAGAGTACAACAATTTTACCTAATGATAGAAAAATTTAGAAGAAAAAAAGCAACACATATTATGGTTTTGCTCTGAAAAAATTAATCAGGCTTCTGTTGGAGCTGCTTTCAAGCATCTCCAGTGACTAAATTTCTCAACAGTTTGATAAATTATTGGTTCAACTACTGTCAGTATCAAGAAGGGTGATGACAAAGCTGGCACTCTGTATGCTGACTGTCTTGATACAGAAAAAAGATTAATCTTTTCTCATACTTTAAATCACAATGTTGTTTTTTTTTCTAATGACAGCCTGTTTCACATAATGTTTAATTTTTAAGCTGGTACTTAGACTGCACTCTTCATAAGGCAACTTGTTTATAATTTTATTTGATTCTTTTTTTACTATATTACTATTTTGGTTAATAACCAAACAACAGATGTAAGATAAAAAGCAGCTAACTGCAGATGTAGAAGAATATAGCTGGTGCTTGAATTGCAGTATCTACATGTAACTATATTCTAGAGGACACAATATGTGCTCATTTTCAAATTAATATGGTGAACTAAATGACAATCCTTAGACAAAGACCATTTGAGACGTGTTCAGACTGATATGTGTGACAATTGGATGTTCTGATTTGTTCAATTATTTGCTCAATGTGTGCTTAATGTCACGACAACTCATTTCAGATGTAGACAGATTAAGCTGGTGTTCAGACTGCGGCCACTTGGAGCAACTGGATATACCCATTACCTCCAATAGGGGGTACTTCATCAGTCTCTGGTCGACCAAGGAAATGGATGGAAATGTCTGGCAGAAGACAGGTGAATGTTTGTACTGATGTGAGCTGTTAGGTTGTCTATGTGACCCCTTCACACAAAGATTGGATATTTGGTCTAACAATTTGTTCACAGTGAACTCCCACCTCTGCCATTACATAACAACAGGTCTTGAAAACTTCATCTTTGGTAATGATGAGGCTAAGACATGTTGCACATTTGGGTATATGCGAGGTCATCTGATACTGCACTCTGAGGCCCTCAAGCAGATTCTATAACTTTAGGCAAATAACATATCTGTCATGAGCAATATACAATATTTGGTCATTGGCTATTTTAGAATTCCTGTTGTTGTGTATATTGGGCTTTTATATTGTCTGAGAGGCTTTATACTAGCAACAGTTGAATTGTGTCAACTGCGAAATTCTGCTGCTGCTGCTGCTGCTGCTGCATTTATAGACCAGAGATGTTAACATTTTTAGCTTCATCACTAAAAATGCCAGCCACCAAGTATGTGCCAGAGATGTTGCAACATTACATAGTCCACTTTACATATGCCAGGGATGTTACAGTTGTGAACATCACTTTCTTGCATATGCCAAATATGTAACAATTCTTTATTTACTTTCTTATGTATGCCAGAGATGTTTACTTTACCACATAGTTGTGCATAAAGACGAGATAATGCCATGCATGTTTCATTCCAGAGTTATTGCCTCTGTTATTGTTTTTAGCAAATTCTTGTTGATGACTAAGCCTGTCTCAGCAAAAGCTTTTCACAGATTAATCGTATAAAATTATGCTTGTGGCTTGGTCTTTGGGCCTATAATGCCTTTTGTTGCAGTGCTTTTGTTTAATGTCTTTTATGCAGGAAAATGCATGTTCATATAGTATGAATCCAAGGGATATTTTGTCAATCCTTTTCTTGCAGGAAACACCATTCACACCATTGACATAAAACATACCCCATCCTTATGGTGTTTGCAGCAAGTTTACAGTTAAGCATTTATTGAATCGGTAGAGCGTCGGCTCCAGGTACAGGAGGCCCCGGGTTTGATCCCGGGCTGCGACATACCAAAGTCGTTAAAAATGGTAGTGGTATAGCTCCCTTGCTAATGCTCAAGCAAATATAAGGATAGTTCCACGACTGGTTGGCCCGATGTCAGGATAATGTGACTGGGTGTGGTATCAAGCCAGGTGTTCACGGCATGCTATACACAGTGAAGGCAGCACTATATCTGCTTCAATTAGACACCGTCTCCAGATAACTGAAATACTGTTGGTGGGACGATAAACCCAATAAACAAACAAACATTTATTGATACCTTCTACATGGCATTTATTACATGTTCTATGTTTATATCCTTGTTTCATGTATAAATTATGATCACTGCCTCATGTCTTACTTACAGTGCATTCCTTTGATTCATTGGGTATTCCTGTGGAGGAGGTATACACTATCAAAGAACTGAGCAAAAAGTGGCAGTCATGCCGGGTAGCAAACCCAGCACTGCTGGTCAGAGTGATGCTCAAGTCCAGAATGCTACACTATGTCAAGCCAGACAAGAATGACAAGTGGCCCTTCCAGGTAGGATGAGCTTTTATTAACTTGTTAAAAAATGATTTATAATTCTCACTGAAAAATCCTTAACATTCTTATACCTTAATCATTAATGCTAAAAATAAGCCATTGACCTTTGAACAATCGAATCATTTATTGTAAAATACTTATGAACTCTTAAATACTCAAAATCTTTTACTTTCTTTCCTCTCCTTAATGTTCATATATATCATTTAATGCTCCCATAATAGTATTAAATAAATTTCTTAACTAAAATTACGCTTCCAAATCCCTGATTGTATGTTTGCAGGCCCATCTTGTAGTGGCTGACAGATCAGGAGGATGTACTGCAGTCTTGTGGAATGCCATGTGTCCAAAAAATTACTTTGCGTGAGTACAGGTATATGGTCTATAAGGTGTTTCACCTAATGCATGCTTCTAATTTATGGCCAATTTCACTATCTGATTGATGCAGCTTAAATGTACTTGAAAATTGTTTTTTAAGTTTCCACTGAATAATTTGTCAAAATAAGAATCAATATAATTAAGAAAAAAATAAAAATAAAATGGAGATAATTCACTATCATATTCTTTTTTAGATCTATTTAATAACAGGGTACAATACAGCTGGTGTGTTTACATTTTTTATTTGTTACATTACAGTGTTAAAGAAGGAACCATCTTGCTGCTACGAAAGTTTACAATGAAGCAAAGTTACCGCATGATGCCACGATTTAAGCAACTTTTACCTGACCTTGATCTAAACAGCATTGACCTTAACCTAAACAGTCACCACCCTGTGTCAGAGGTCAAGGTTATTGATCCAGATGCAGTTCCTGGGCAACTAGAGTTACCTTCCCTTACATACACCCTGGTCAATAGGCAACAGGCTGCGTAAGAATTAATCATGTTTATTATTGCACTTTCGTTTTATCAGCCATTTTGCTAATCTACATAGCTTGTTTAGAAATATTTGAGACGCTGTCTTTTTTTTTAAGAAAAATAAAAATGGCCTGAATTCATATTCTCTTTAAACAATTGTAAATTATTAATCATCAAACATGTAATTATTTGCTATGCAAAATTGCAATATGACTGTTCAAAATGATTTTTGTAAGCATTCTTAATTTAGATGTAGAATTTAATTTTGATTTAATTGCTGCTCTTCAAATATTTTCTGAATCTTAATCAGTGCAATATTAGTAATAGGAATTGTTAAGCCTTTATGTCAGGACTAATTTAAAGTAGTTTATTTAGTTTGTAAGCATTTGATAGTATCTTTACCAATTAAGGTCTTTGGTGCTTTTGTCATTTATAGATGCCTTCCGGAACACTTTATATGTGACATTGTTGGGGTTGTCACCTACATTGGCAGATATGAACGAGAACTTATGGCAAGTTAGTGATATCACATAATTGATTTTTAATCAATTTAAGATATAGATGTAATCTTTTAACGAGCAAGTTACGGTAATTATTTGTTTATAAATAAATATTTAAAAAATTATTACTATCTCACTTTTTTTTTTTTTTGGTGAGCTAAAGATTGTTACCTTTGATACTTATATCTCCCTTTCAATAACAGGCAAACATGGCTATGACAGTGGGGACTTCTGGGTAAGACGCTGGCTCCATCTAGTAGACAACTCCTGTGGCAAGCCCTTCATTGTGCAGCTTTACAGGGTGGCAGAGGGAATAGACCAGCCTGCCATACAGCCTGGATGTGTTCTTTTGTGTACACATATGAGAATTGTGCAACACAGGGATTCTATACTCAACTCCCATTCACAGAGATATACTTACCTCACGACCACGGCAGAAACAGAGGTTTGTCAATGTTGTGTTATGAAACTATTTTGTTCTTAGTGGATGTTCTTATCAGATTGTTTCAGTTCCATGTTGTTTATTTAATGATAATTAATTACAAAATTTACTGATGTCACTGTATGCTTTTTTTATATAACTCTTTGAGAAATGTGAGGTATGTGCTTTTTTTAGTAAAAAGTGTCAATGGAGAAATATTTAAATTAAGATAATTGGTTAATTACTCTGTTCAAGTGTATTACATTTAAACATCCCAATGCAAAAACAAGTTTTGAAAACTTGGGATAAAATATATGATGGATAATATTCACTGTTAAAATTTTATTGTCTATGACTGTACAAACATCAGCAATCAGAGAGAATAACGTTACATTGATTTTATGCAAATAGATGTTGTTGCTTATCAGTAAATTTTAAAATAGTAAATGAGACATAATTCTTTATTGGAAATTTTAACAATGATACATTAATAACTCCTTACAATGGACTGTTGAAAATTGGCGATTGCTAAACAGTCTCAGTATGTGCCAAAACAGTGGCCACTCTGGCAATAACCATAACAAATGTTTCTGAATAAATTATATACCAATTTTATTTGAGATTATACATGCAGAAAACTTGCTTCCCATAGCTTTGCCATTTGTATTCTTGATAGAACATTTTCCTATTCCAGATCACCGTCCTGGATGCCTCATCAGCCAGAAGCCTGTCTGGTGAGCCCCTGGTTGACAGTGTGATGCAGTGGTCAGTTGCACGTACATGTAAAGACATGTTGGAACATTCCCTCTTGGGGGGACACTTCACATACCCACCCCTTCCTACCTCACTGGATGCTGTTAAAGATTTCCTTAAAGATACCCCTGTAAGCATGTACAGACATGGTGAAACATTTTCTCTTGGAGGGACACTGATATGCTCTGCATATGTATATATATTGGATCCTATAAATAGCACAGCAGTTCTTGTCATGTGTACACACTTTGCTTCAGTTGTTAATGTATAACAATTTAACGCTTACCTTGTTTTTTGAAGAATCTCCTCACTTCAAGCAACGCTGGTTAAACAAAACACCACTTAATTTGTACATGCCATGCTGATTCAAATAGCACAGCCATTGTCATGAACGTTGATAATGGTGTGCTTTCATTTCTATATTAGTTATCTTTTATCTTTCATCCAAGATGTTTAGTCATAATATACTAAGCCATACAAATTGACTTTCAGATTATGTTCTTTTTAATCATATCACTTATTATATACCAAGGCTTAACGCACAAAGTTGTAAACAGTGGCCAATTTGCATCATCGCTTGTCTGTTTGTTTACACAGCAAGTGTGTAATTATCTTAATGTTCATACATACTGGTGTTATCAAATAATGTGTGGGAGACATGCATGAGGTTTACTCTGGTTCACATTCATCTTTTTGTATCTTCATTTGTTTGTATCAAAAAAAAGAAATATTTAGTAGTTAGGCATTGACAGTTTTGCACCCAATGGGTGAATCACCCACTGTTGGGGAGAATCACCAAAATTTGGGGGCGAATCACCCTATGTGTGAATCTGAGAATTGCTTGGTGGGCGATTTTTTGGAAAAGGTATAAATACCGGAGCAGATCAACGGCTGCATAGAAATCTTTGCTTATGGTCATTGTCAGATTTTTGTTGCTTTATTGTTCTTAACTTAATAAAGTCTATTTAAATGTTGGTTAAAGGCCGTACATTTGGTCTTGATTTATAAAGGTAAACACTGGTTGTATTTTAATAGTCATATTTTATTAGAAAATATTAGATTTAGAATTAATACTTACAGAATTACGTCTTATTTTAAAGATGAATTTTTAGTAAACTGTATATCGAGCATGTACTGACTCTAACATAAGACTGGCTGTTCTGATACATAGAGTTTTACTTTTACTGACGCATACTAACTTTAAAGCAGAAAGTTTCTTTCATTCTAGACATTATTTGTTTATTATTTTAAATGATAGTAATTAACTTGTTGTTGAGTTACTCATAGTTGTAATTAATCCATCCTTTGTGTATAATGTATAGAGGTTGACCTATCCCTGCTTTTTTGTGAAGCATAACAAGACTTTACCTACTCACCCCGTCCATACCTCACTAGATGCTTGTAAAAGATATGCCTATAAGTGTTAGTATGATGTGCAGATTTACCAGTGGCAATGATACTTATGCAAAAATTAGGAAGATTAAATGTTGTTTTTATTTCCCTGAAGGTGGTCATATAGTAGTAAAACTGTCTGTCTGTCTGTCTGTCCAATATTCATATCCGCTCAATAATTTCATTATTCCTGCAGGGATTTTAAAATAACTTGGCAGAAATGTCAAACTCATGAAGACAACATGTCGCACACAAGACTCAGGTCAGTTACTTAAAGGTCAAGATGGCACTTAAAGCTCAAAATCATAAACCCTGGTAGTGCACTGGCGTTCGTGTCTGCTCAGTAACTCTGTCATTTCTGGATGGATTTTGAAATAACCTGGCAGAAATGTCAAACACGTGAAGACAATGTGTCGCGCACAGGAACCAGGTCGGTTACTTGAAGGTCAAGGTCACACTTACAGGTCACATTCATAATCCCTAAAAGTGCATTGGTGGTCGTGTCCGCTCAGTAACTCTGTCATTGCTTGAGGGATATTGAAATAACCTGGCAAAAATGTCAAACACTTGAAGACGACATGTTGCGCAAAAGAGCCGGGGTCGGTTACTCTAAGGTCAGGGTCACACTTACAGGTCAAAGTCATAGTCCCTCGTAGTACACTTGCTTCGTGACAGCTCAGTAACTCTGTCATTTCTGGATGGATTTTGAAATAACCTGGCAGAAATGTCAAACACATGAAGATGATGTGTAGCGCACAAGACCCAGGTCAGTTACTCGAAGGTTCAAGCTCACTTTTACAGGTCACATTCATAGTCTCTGGTAGTGCACTGGTGGTCGTGTCTGCTCAGTTCCTCTGTCATTTCTGGAGGGATTTTGAAATTATCTGGCAGAAATGTCAAACACATGAAGAGGACATGTTGCTTACAAGACCCAGGTTGGTTTCTCAGAGGTCAAGGTCACACTTACAGGTCAAAGTGCACTGGTGGTCGTGTCCTGTGGGTGCGGCGTCAACATTTTAGCTTGTGAACACCCTAGAGGCCACACTTTTTATCCAATTTTCATCAAACTTGGTTAGAATGTTTATCTTCATGAAATCTTGGATGAGTTTAGTTATTGGGTCACCTGGGTTCAAAAACTAGGACAAAAAGTCAAATTATAGGATAAAACTTGTGGACACATTCGAGGCCACAATTTAAGCCCAATCTTTACCAGACTTGGTCAAAATGTTTGTCTTGAATGAAATCTTGAATGAGTTATAACTGGGTCACGTTGTGTCCTAAAAGAAGGTCACTAGGTGCAATCTTAGAAAAAGCTTGTGAGCACACTACAGGCCACATTTATAGGCCAATCTTCATCTGACTTGGTCAGAATGTTTGTCTGCATGAAACCTTGGATGAGTATATTAATGAGTCATGTGGGGTCAAATCTCAGAAAGGTTCACTAGAGACCACATTTATACCCCAATCTTCACTTACTAGCCAGAATGTTTGCCTGCAAAAAACGTGAGTGAGTTTGTAACAAGGTCACAGGGGGTCAACAACTAGGTCATTAGGTCACATTTTAGAAAAACCTTGTGAAAACACTTAGAGGCCACATTGATGGCCAATCTTCACCAAACTTGGCCGGAATGTTTGCCAGTATGAAACATGCTTTGAAGTGAGTCACATGTATTCAATAGATTACTAGGTAAAATTCTAGAAAATGTTATCAGCCCAGTGGCCACACTAATGGTCCAATCTTCACCAAAGATTTCTTAAGTAAATAACTCTTAATTACTTGATACCCGATATGAGCCTACTAAAAGCCTTTGTCCTCAGGTGAGCGATTAAGGGCCATCATGGCCCTATTGTTTGCCTGTTAAAAACTTTAATATGGTTATATACATAAATCTAATGTAATTGTCTTTTTAATAACTCAAATAACTTCATGGCAATTACAAAATTTGCTTCCCTGGACATGACTTCGGGGGCATATGTCTATTTACAACAACATTTCTTGGTGTTATTACAGTTAGCCGTGAAACTGACTGCTGACATTACGATTGAAAGACAGTAAACATTTTATAATTACCCCTATTTTTAATGCAGGTACTAGCCAGTGAGGAATGGGAGAGAGTGTTAACAAACCTCAGTTACAGGGAAGGGAGACAACTGGTTGTCCAGGCAACCATTGTTCATGCATCTCTGCATGTACCAAGAAACCATGGAAACAGGTGGGCAAGATTTATTAATCTGTCAAATAAGAATTTACATTTTTCAGTCATAGATAGTTCAAAATATTTGTTTATGAGTTTATATTTGAAGATTTTTATGTTCTAATATTGCTGCAGTGAGTGCAGTCATATGTCTGCGTCATATAAAAACTGGACCTGGTAGCACAATTCAGATACGAGAGGCCCCGTGTTCGATCCCAGACCGTGACATACCAAAGTCATTAAAAATGGTAGTGGTATAGCTCCCTTGCTAACGCTCAAGCAATATAAGGGAAGTTCCATGACTGGTTGACCTGGTTATAACTGGGTGTGGTATCATGCCATGTGTTCAGGGCATGCTATACACAGTGATGGCAATGCTATATCTGTTTCAAGTGGACACCATCTCCATATAACTGAAATACATTTGGTGGGACAATAAACACAACAAATTTAAACATCTTATGAAAGATACCATGCTTTCAATCTTAATTGCAGATTCGATGTTGCTAGCAATACATAAATACAGAAGATCTTTCTTGATACTTTAAGATATACCAAAATACACTCTGTGTTGTGAAGTACATGTGTATTAACCATCTGAAAGTGTCAGTGTGTGTTATAATTATTGTTAGCACTGTTTCATTTTGTATTTGTTAGGTCAAGTTCAGGAAAATCTCCTAGAAAAAAGGTATGTCTGTGTATCTTTCAGATAATAAATATCATGAAAGTATTCCAATTATACTTCACATTATTTTAACCTGACAGATTTGTATTTTCCTATATTTTACTCACATAGTTTAGTTTAAACCTGATTATGTTCTATTCAAGTTTAACTTCTTTGTATTCTGCGCTGTATGACCTTTTAAGTGTCGATGTGCCATAAAACCCAAATACAAATACAACATAATTGATTTAACAACAAATATAAACAATTCTTATGTATAAATATTTTTTTAAACTTTATATGAATATGAATATTTGTTATTATGTCTTCCCTTTTAATTTTATATTGGTAAAGGGTATTTAAAAGTATCAAAACTGATGAAGCTTATAATATGTATTAGTTGCACTGAGACATTGTTTGTCAACCTTGAATCCAATAAACAAACAAGAATAAAAAACATGAATGCGATTTCAGTTATAAATTATTAAGAATGAATGACTTGCTTACATTGTAAACTGCTTTATTTAACAAAAAGATCATTTTGCAATTGAATTGACGAGTTAAATGCTTCCCCCATTTCAGCGTAAGGCCAGTCAGTATGAGGTGACTCTTGACCCTGACCTGTATGTCAGTGATGAGTCGGTGACCTCTCTAGGCAGTGGTCAGCTTAGTGGGCATGCCCTTCCGGTGGTCTACAGGGCCCAGCAGTGGACAGCAATCAGACGCAGGCTGGACTTTCCAGCGACTGATGTTAGTAAACTTCAGCCAGAGAACATAGATAAAGGTGAGTACCTTTGTAAGAATCATAATGTATTTAAAAGTTATAATGTTACTTTTTATTTTAATAATATTATTTCCTATTTTTGACCTAAAGATACAGTCTAGCATTATTACCTCAAAATCAGACTTGTCAAAAACTCTGGTTACGTGTAGGTGTTTCTATTTCTCGGCGTAATTCCTTCTTTTTCTATATTTAAAATACCTTTTACATTTAAATAAATATATCGAAAATATTGCTAACCTTGAGGTAATTCATAGTCCCCTTAATTAACTTCCTACTATATCTCACACCTTTTACGCTGAGGTTCTAACCATTGTGATCCAAAATCGCACCCTGTACAAACATTGTACCGAGGTGTGAGAATCGCTACAGGCAGCCTAATTGACTGATTCAATTTGTGCAACAGGTGTCGATGTCAATTACAGTAAGACAAATAATTCCACAATTTAATTAAATGGCTTTAATTAATGTGCCAGACAGAATCATGAAATCCGTCGCTGATGTGTGCAACTTTGTGGCAAAGTTAAGGGGAGTCAGTGGTTTACTATGCAAAGATAAATTAAGGACTACTTCTGTGCATAGAGACATAGTGGAATAATTGCGGTGTGAGACCTAATCACGTGACTGTAACCTGAAATGTAAATGTTACTTCTGTGAGTGCTATGGATGTATTTATTTGCTACGACTTCTTGCATGTATTATTTGTATGCAGAATGTGCTTCTTCATTTATTGCTTAAAGAGTCGGTTCTATTATTTCGCAAAATTTATGTACCATTTTTTCACAAATGTATCAATTAGGCATAATTATTGTTCTGTTTTATTACTTTTTCTGCCATTATAAATCTCGATTAAGTGCTCTCGTCAGTTCTGAATTTTCAGTCCCCTTTGCTCGAAGAATTTCTAGCACAGTTCCTTGAACTTTGAGGTAATGAGGTTTGACTGTGCATCAATCTTTTATGTGCACTCTATATTTTCAGCTTACTTTTCATTCTACTTGCAGATGATCTTGAAGTGGTAGATGTGCCATATTTTACAATTACATGGTTGGGCTTAAACAAGAAAATATTGCTGAAAACCCACCTGTTGTGTCCTCACAATGTTGAGGAGACAACACAGTTTACTGACTTGATGGCTGGCGAGGGATTTCCACATAGCCCTTACTTCACCCAGCAGACATGTACATTACCCACCTCTGAACTAGAGAGTGTGCTATTGACAGCAAGGTTGTGTGTGGACAAGAGGTTTGTGTTAGTGCTGGATTGCTACCAGCAAGATGCTCTAACTCTGGACATCTTTCTCACCAAAGGACTGTCTTTATCAAGCCAATAATTGATAGTGTTTTGGTAGAGGTTTACCATGTTACAGTGGTTTACCCATCGAAGTTTGTGCAGGGAGGTTATTGGAATTAGGTTTTGTGTCAGTCTGTCTGCCTATCTGTGTGATGGGGATAGTTATCCCAATCATAAAGTTCTAGTTTTGAACAAGTCTATTTTTCCCTTAAAAATATGTTCATACATACAGTAATTTTTAAACATGAAATTGAATTGTACTTTAACCATTACTTAAACATCTTTGAACTATGCTGAAGAGAAAATAAATTTCCATAGTAGCAAAATATATTTTTGATAAATGTTTATTTTACTTTTGTTATATTAAGGTCTATTTTATGGAGTAATCAACAGTTCACTACTGTTGGAGAAGTCATGGCATCATACAGCCAGGTTAACATTAAAATACTTTATTAAGTCTCAAATATAAAAATAATAGTGAGTTTTCTTCTTTGTTATAAAATATAATAATAGTGACTCGTCTTTACAATTGTTGAAGTCTTCTTTAAACATATTTAAACATTTTTTTAGATAGCTTGTCATTGTTATTTGACAATTTAAAGAAATCAAATGAGAAACATGTAGTCATTGTAAAACTTTTTAATCAAAATGGAGGATTTGTTCTTCCATTGTTGCAGGTCATCGTCAATGAATTTCTTCCAGCGTGATCAAATACATAAGCATATTTATTTTATTTTAATAAGCCATTTACAGCAGAAACTTTACATCATTATTTATTTTCTGTGTACAATAATTACTTATTCAATATTTTGAATGTAAGCATGCATTATTATATATTTTTAACCAAATGAAATACTTTTTACAACTGTTTATTTCTTTTATTTATGCCATTTGTTGTTCATTATTATGTATTGAATAAATTTGTCATTCTGAATACAATAATTACTAGTCAATGTTTTGGATGTTAGCATGCATTATTGTATATTTTAAATCAATTGAAATAACTTTTATAACTGTTTGTTGATTTATGTCATTTATTGTTCATTATCATTCATTGAATATTTTTGTCATATTATTTCATTGTTCTGATTTTTAATATGCTTGGAGGTTTGGACTATAATATGGCACACATTGTCCATCTGTTAGCAGTTTCTTGGGCAGATATCATCTCTTCATTATTATCTATTATCCTCATTATTACTTAATGGAATTTCTTTACATTTGCATGGATGATTGGTATTTTTTGTGTAGTTGTGCATAAAGGTAAGATATCTCAGAATGTAATTTTTTATTTAGATAAAGTGTGCTGAGAAATTTTTTGTAGCAAATTCTTGTACAGACAACATGTATGTGTAACCTATGGTGAACTTATAATTGAAATATTGAGTTCAAGGTTTGGGTAGGGTTTAATTATTTCTGACGGGATGAACAAATATCAAAGAACACACATCACTGTTCACAATATGTATTCTTTACACAAACTTCAGTTTTTTTTGTAGAACACTTATAATCAACTACATCCGTTATAATAAACGTCCATTCCAATTAACGATCTTAATAAGATAAACATTGCCACGACCATACAACCCTCTCATCCCGTGCATTCTGGTCAGCAAAACTGACTAAAATTTCAATGTCCTCAGCCAGGCAACATCTCTCTAGTAAGATTTTCATGCGGGTGTCTTGACATTGCATCTGCGCCAGTGTTATGTAATCCTGGTCTATAAAGTATCAAAATCATATGATGCCAGTGCTGAAACCCATCATTGTCCAGATGCATCAAACTTTGCAGGAGTTAGAATATGTGTAAGGGGGTTGTTGTCTGTCATTATGGTAAAGTGATGTCCTGCCAAATAATCACTGTACTTGTCAGTAACTGCCCATTTTAAGCAAAGAAATTCCAATTTGAAAGCTGGATACTGTTTCTCAGATTTTGTTAGACTGTGGCTGGCATATGATGTTACTCTTTTTGTCTTGTCTTCATGAATTTGATAATACTGCTCCCAATCCATTTCCACAAGCAACCACACGTAATTCAAAAAGAAGATCAAAATTGGGATATGCTAATATTGGTGGTGAAGTTAGAATGTCCTTAAGTTTCTGAAAAGTTTTTTCGCAAGTTAAGTTGATTGCCATTCTTTCATGTGATGTTTAGAATTTTTCTTGACCGAGTTTGGAGGTAATACATTGTTGGGTGGCTTTGAGATCTTTGAAAAATCTTTAACAAAAAAATCTTTAACAAAACGTCTGTTATATCCTGCAAAGGCAAAGAATGAGTGTAATTCATCCGCATTAGTAGGAGTTGGCTAATTTTTTATTTGGTTGATTTTATCTGGGTTAGCTTCAATACAGTTTTTACTCACAATATGTCCTAAAAATTTCACACGCCGTTGAAGAAAAAAGCACTTGTCTGCTAAGAGTTTTAAATTGCATTTTGCTAATCTGGTCAAAATGAGATCTAGACATCCAATGTGTTGTTCGAAATTTTCAGAGAAGATTATCACGTTGTCTAAATAAATTACACTTATTTTTATATTATATTCTCTGAGACATCCTTCCATAACTCTTAAATAGGTAGCTGGCAAATTCGACAAACCAAAAGGGATGTATTCCCAAAATCCTAATGCTCAAACGGTAAATGCTGTTCTTTGTTTGTGTTCGTCTTCAGTTTCAATTTGATGATATCCAGATTTCATATCTATGACTGAAAATAATTTTGCATTGTTGAGACATTCAAAAACTTCTTCGATTCTGGTCAAAGCATAAGAATCCTTTATTGTCCTCTTATTTAGCATCCTTTAATCTATGCACATCTTGAGTTTGCCATTCTTCCTCAGCAGGACTATTGGTGATGCCCAGGGTGACTTTGATTTTCTTGTTACACCTGCTGCTTGTAGTTGTTCCAATTGCTGTCGAACATCATCAACCATAGTTGAGGGAATTCTTCTTTGAGGCTGCTTTAATGGTCTTTCATCCTCTAAGTCAATTTGGTGTTTTATAAGGTCGCATTTACCTATATCTGTTTCATCCTTGGCAAAAATGTTCAAGTGTTTATTAAAAATGTCTTTAATTTGTGTTTCATCAGGTGTGAGTGAGGATTCAATGTGGATCTGTTCAAAAATGTATATTTCTGGAGAAGTATCATCTTCAAAGACAGTGTCATCCACTTTGACAGGTTGCAGTTCTGCAATAATAGTCCTTGGTGCTTTGCTTAGAGTCCTTGCAGGTGAGTAATATTGGAGATATTAACGTTCAGTTCACCATTATTTCTATAATTGTAGTTGTTGATAGATAGTGTCACATCAATAAATGCATTGAGTATAGAGTCCTCTGTTTCTTGAGGACATGTTTCCTGGTAGTCCAACTCTTTGTCTGTGTATGCTTTAATGTTGACACTCTCATTTGGATTTAATACTATAGTAGAGTTCTCAGCACTTTTAATAATGGCAATCCTATGGGTTTTTTTCTTCAATTCCTGTTCTCTGATAGTAAGACATCTAAATGCCAGGTACCATGGAGTATGTAGTCCAGCTTTTTGTAGAAATAATTCACCAAATTTGTTTTACAATCAAGTAATAGTTCTGAAAGAATAATTGTTCCTAACAGTACTGGTGTTTTTGCGCTGTATCTTGTTTCCGGAGTGACAAAAAATAGAAATGTTTGTTCCTTAGATTTACAGAATCCTCCTGCGTTAAGTGTAGATTCAATATATGGAAGTGAGCTGCCATCAGCACATTCTACTTTAAGAATTTCTGTAAGAGATTAAATATCCAAATCTGTTAAGTGTTCATCATAAAATTGTTTGCTGAGTGTGCTAACACAACTTCCACTATCTAGAAGAGTTGTCATTGGAATTTTGTGGATGTTAATATTGGCTCCAGTTGAGGATCCTACCAGTTGTGGACCATGTTTGTCTGTGCCCATGTTAGGTCCTGCTACAGAGGCACATACCAGTTTTCCTGGCAATTCTTTGCTATGTGTCCTTCTTTTCCGCAACTGTAACAATTTCTTTTTGAGTGGTCATATTTCTGATCTGACTTCCATAGTCTCCTTGTTGAAAAGTTCTAGTGGGTTTATCTGGTGTGAAATTTCCTTGACTCCTTCCTCTTGATTGACCTCTACCTCTATAATGACCTCTACCTCTTTCTTGCATCCTCCTCTATAATTATATCGTTGTTGTTGTCCATGTTGGGATTCCTCCTTCTGTTTTTCCAAGGTTTTTATCCTTGAAGTCATTTTCAATAAAAGTTTTTAACCTCTGATTTTTCTTCTACTTTCTGTGCTGCTTTGCACTGTGTATTTTTCTCTTGTTTTTTTAAGTTCTAATTCATTCTCAGCTTTTCTGACTTCTATTTTCAATCTATCATAATCACATATGGTGTCAAATTTGTAGTTATTAATTTGCTTTAATTGAGGTAGTAATCCTTGATAAAATACTCCTTTTAGTTTTTCCTTACTGCATCCACTCACAGCTCCAATTTCTCCTCCTTGTGAATACAAGTCTTCAATGCGTGCTGCATATGTAATGACTGATTCACCCTTTTCCTGCTGACAAGTGTATAACTTCTTTAACAGAGATTTTGTGGTTTCTATGTCTCCATATGTGCTGTGGAATTTTTAAAGGATGTCACCAATACTTACATTTACTCCAAGTCTTCATAAGAATTTACCAGCTTCTCCTTTACGCATCAACATATTGTGTTTAGAATGGTTTCATCACTATATTTTCCCATCAAGCATTTTATCTCATATTTCCAGGTCTTAAAATTTATATCACCTTTTCATGATTCTCCACTAAAGGTTGAAATTTTCGCATGTGTCACTTTAGTCTCTGTTGCAGTTGTGCTAATTGTTGCTCATCGTAATGGAGGACTGCTATCGTATTTGCTTACATATGCCTTCATGAATTCCTCAAATTCTTCTGGGGTTTCTACTATGGGGGATTATCTTAAGTCTCCTTGTAAACACTAATCACCTACTCAAGCACATAGGGATTAACTATTTAATTGCTAAGACTGTGCTAAAATCTATAAAAAGTACAATTAGTCACATATTTATCAGGATTTCTTCATATGGATAATTGTTATTATTGTTTCAATGCATGAAAGTCAGATAACTTTAATAGCATTGATCTTTACAAGAATGATTGCCCTTGTAATTCTGAGCAAATTCTTTTGTTGATTTTTCATTTCAGTACATTATTTTTTCCATTATTTTAAGTTAGTGTTTAAGAGATAAATGGCCTGCAATTTTTTTGCAGGGAATTTAGCAATCCTACATGTATTATTTGTCAATTTCTTTATATTGCAATTTATTGATAAAGACCATTCAAATGTCCATTAGTGCAATTGAAATGCAGCTGTTAGACAAAAGAAACTTCTTCGTTGCAGACTGATCAGTTTATCATCCTCATATGTTTCTTGTGCATATCAAATGTTTTTGTGGATAATCTACCTTAATATAGCCTTAGAAAATGGCTTATCAAACCATTGGTCCTATTTCCACTGCTGCCATTTTTTCTTATTTCGTTATTGCTAACTAGAGATTTGTCAAGAAAAACCCCACAGATATTTGAAAAATGAACATTGATATGTCAGAAATGGCTTTGGGTCAGCGTCAATGATGACATCATTGAAGAATAGCATTATGGGTAGGTTCAGAAAACACATATGCCCTGCGTAGCATAGTTTGCCATGATACAATTTTAAAATGACAAGGACAGTGTTTAAACAGCAACTGAAATCACAGTTATAGTTAGTTAATGACATCAACTCACTGGTTTGAGAAACTGGTACATGAAATGAATTGAACATAAAAGTCAAGTAAAGTAACCTATAATCTAAGATTATAAAGAGCAGATTATTGAAACATAGATGATAAGAAACTGAAAACTACTTCTATGTTAACTTTCATGCCACTGCTGTTTGTAGAATTTGACAAATATCCATCTTGCCATAACAGAATAACCATTTATCTAAGTATAAAAAGGGGAGATTGCCCATTAAATAAGGTACAAGAATTATGTAACTTGTCTGGGTCATGACCTATGCACTGTTTACTAAGTGTGCAAACTTTCATGCCACTGCTCTTTGTTAATTCTGAGAAATATCCAACTACTCGAAACAGGTTAACCACATAATCATCAAGAACAAAATGGGGAGATAAACCAAGAAATAAGGTAGCCAGAGTTGTGTAACTTGTTACGGTCATGACTTGTGCTGTTAAGTAAGTGTAAACTTTCATGCCACTGCTCTTTGTAGAAACTGAGAAACATCCAACTTGCTGAAAAAGTTTTACTGGACGGAAGGATGGACAGATCAATTACTAGATGCCGGGCTATAAAAATAAGAATATATAACAAGGTTGTTTGTGAATTAGCACAAATACCGTTTTCAAATTTGAACTACCACTAAGCAAAGGCACTTAGAAGCTAATGTTAAAGTAACACCGAGACGAAAAATTACACAGAAAAGCCAACAGTTACCACCTTTGAATGTTCAGTCTGCAAAAGGACCAACAGGGTTCTTGAATCTGATTTGTGGAGCACATCAACATAGCACTTCCTAAAAAAAACCCAAAGATTTTTAGATAATGCAGTATTTCAGATTCCTCATTAGCAAGAAATGGGGCTAGGATAAATTTAAGATTATAAAGTATTCATTTCAATGTTTTTATTTCAATCTTTTCAGTTTAATGCTTACACTTCAGTTGAAAGACTGAAAAGAAATATTGGTTTACATTCATTCTTTCATTCCTACATGATTTCACTCAACAAATAATGTACACTAGGTTCACCTAATCATACGGTGTACCTGACACATTTGTTTAAAAATAAATATGTCTAGAAATTAAAATATTTACAACTACTCAGCACTCTTTTCTACAACAATTCTTAATTAACATATTCTATATTAAGAGACGAAATGCCACAAATGAAAACAAAAAGAAAATAGGAAGATACTTAAAAACATTTCACTGATTATCTACAACTGCAAACTATAATTTGTGAAACTTTTAGAAGCAGGCTAAGACTTAAAAAAAGTGAATAACCACAACTAAGTGACTTAATAGAAGTTTCCTCTGTTACATTCTGATGATGAAAATAACCCTTATTAACAAAAAGTAAACAAACGTAAATTCTTGAATAATCTAATCCATAAATTTATCTTGTGAATGAACAGAAAGAGCAGGTACACAAATCAATGCTAAGAACAAGCGGATACTTCAAAAAAGATGAGATGTGTCAGTATTATAAAAAAAACACAATCTAAAATGATTTTGAAATTCTCAACAGTTGTCTTTATAATCGCTCTTTTAAAAATCTTTTTTTCCTCTTTTAACAACAGACTTAAACAGTGTGCACATATTGAACAAAACAGCTTGGTACATGTAATGACCAAGATGACTAGAGTTGTACAAAGTAAAATAATTATTAAACAGAACTTCTCTATTCTTAATACATGAAACATATATGGAACATGAAACACGTATGGAACCACTTGTAAGCTTAGAACTTCCTGTTTTAACCTTAAATGGATATCTTACTCCAAGCATGTATTTCTGTACAATATCGTATTCATGGTATTTTATGTTACATGGTAATATAACACAAATAAATTAAATGCATCTGCAACAATATAGGACTCTGTTTTAATTCAATTCACCTGGGTCAACACATTCTGTAAAAAATATGCTGTAAATAGTTTATAACATGACATACTGCAGCTTGAATATGCAATGACAATTATTAAGTTAGAAGAAATAAGTTTACAATCTCTATGATCATAGTATAACCTATAAAGCATGTAACAATTTCCTTTATGCATACTGACAATCATATCTTACAAATATAGATATCCGCTGCCTAAAGATCAGTTCTAACATGTTCATGTATTTGAATTATACAGAGTATAACATCTTATTGTTCTTTCTATACAGACATGGCCTAAAAACATCACCTCACTTGCACAAACATATGGGGACCGAATGAATAAAGATTACATAAAAGACTAAATGCCTGAGATCTTAAGATTTGTCTGGCACTGGTTATTGTGTTTTTATCAAATATTTTCACAATACAATAACATTAATGAATGTTGGCAAGCTGCAAATAAACCATGTAAATGTGTTCTAATAACAATGATGAAGCTGTGATGATAGTGACGAACTTACACTCATTCATCTGGTGACCATATTTAAGCCATATCTTTAATTGGGACATATATACTTTGAGGTGGCAGGCATGACTTTCAAACCCATACAGCACCATAACAATGAGCAGATTGGTTGAAATGAGTTAAACTGCTGATACTTTTAATCACTTTGAATAAAATATTTAATATGGTAGTGACATATTTTGTCTATGAAAGGTAGGCATGAAAGAAAAAGTGAAATATAAAGCACAGATATACCTACTAACAAGTGCATAAAATTAATATGCACTTAGAATTACCAGAAACTAACTTTGGTATATATATTTGAATATAAGCACTACTTTATGGGGAAATAGCAACTTCTGTAAACTTGCACAACATAAACAAACCAAATAAAAAAGCTACTTTCCAACACCAACTTAAGAAAAGTGCAACCATAAATATTAGGTGCCAACACAATGATCACTTCATGAATGAAAACTTAACATGATTCCAAATCTAATAATTATGTACTGTTCTCTATAGAACTGCATGGTTGACAAGGCTGAATGGAATACCCCAGATACCATAAATCTTCTCATATTCCTTTCACTGCCAAAAGACTGTTTTAAAGGAGGAATCCAACAATTTGTCTATTATCAAAAATATTTACCTATATCTGACTCATAACTTATGCAGAAACACATACTTCAGTCTAACCACAGACGATTGTGAACAGTGCCTCAATCGTAAGACAGTAAAATTTGTTAAAAATCACTATAAACTGTTTGTTCTTTCCAATTCTATGAATCAGCATGAAAAGGATTTTCTTCATTAAAAATAGACATTGATGTCAGAGTGGATGACCCAGATGTTGATACAAATTGATCTCAAAACTAAGTGCTTACATGTTGTTTTTTTATGCTTGAAATAGATTAATGTGCAGCATGGCTCAGATAGGAAATACACATTTTGAATGTCGATTGGGAGGTAATGCTTTACTATTCACATAGACTTGTGACATTTATTACCAGCATTTTGAGGCATCTGATTGGGTAACAATAATTTATTTTGTAGTTTTTGAGAAATTTCTTTTGGTCCAAACTGTCGGATACAAACTGTCGGACACAACTTTAAACACATTTCTGGGACTTGTTATTTTGTGCTTCCCTACAAAAACTGTAATTTGCTATGTTTTACTCATGCTGTGATATATTTAGTAATTCTGTAAATGCAGTCAATGTATTGACCATGTTACATTTCTTTCTCTAACTGACGATTTACATACACAAGATAATTCACAAACACATATCACATGATTTAGGTCAATCATATTACAAACATCTTTTTATGTATCACAAAAACGATTGATTATCAAGTGTCATACAAAAGTCATATTTATATATAGGATTACCATGTTAATTAATTTTGACAACCGGTTTGAATAAATAAAACTTCATTTAGAACAGCCAACACTTAAATCAAATAAAAACTTGGTCGTTATAAGTAACAATATGGATGAAAGTTAGTTTTACAAAAACAGTTTCTTTGCACAACGTTACATAACAAACTATGTAACAAACTAAGAATTAAATCAAAGCTTCATATATCCCATGACCATGACCTGGAACAATGGTTTTACTACAGCTGCACTGTCAACATGAAAATTTAAAGTTGTCTTGAAGTAAACTGAAGCTTAAAATTACAAAAAGGCAAATCAAATATTAAGTCATCCTAACATAACCTTTAAATGCCATCCATATTTAATCACACAATCACCATAGGTGAGTATTACATAAACACCATGTGATGCAATGACCACCATGTGACAGAATCACATGGCCACCATAGGACATTACATGACCACCATGTGACAAATAACTACCAAGTTACAGAATCACATGACCACCATATTATAGAACCACATGATTATGTGATGTAAGATTGCATTTTGTCCCGAGACTATTTCATTTTGGTGTTTCTCAGACGTGACTTTGATGCGGTGGATGAGGTTGAGTCCTGTCTCGTTGGCCTGGGGGGCGGGGGTATTGGCCTGTAGGAGGAGAAATGTTCACAAATCCTTTTATTTAGATACTGTTTTTTCAATTTATACAGAGAAGGAATTCACTATTAAACATTGATTTAATTTCACTGTGTAAACAAAAGTTGTTTTGGTACTCATTGCTCAAATACCATTAAAGTTATTATGGTTAGAGTTGACTCAAGACTAAATCCAGTAGCTGTGATTAACCACAGATGCTACACAAGTTAATAAATTAAATTTTGTTTAAAAAAGTTTCAAGCTCATAATTGCTATAAAAACAATTAAAAACTGGCTTCGAAATGCATTCTTAAAATTCTGTGTAAAATAGAAGAATGCCAGAAAATTGATTGTAGTAAGTTGTTATCAATAGGTTAAGTGAAAATTACTTAAAAATGTACAAAAAAGATGTGTTTTTTTATTATCTTATCAATTTATACCATGACCATTTTACGTCAAACCTCATGCAACCCAGGGAATTAAATACTAATGAAACACATTTGAACTTGGAAAAAAACCCACAGTGACAGTCCATATCTAGTATTTGCAGACTTGACATTTCCCACAATGGATACAAATAGGACTTTTTTCACACATTCCCAAGAACTAAACTGTTGGGATGTAAACAATATTTTAATCCCAGCACACTCAGATTACATTAGATTACCCCATGCATAGAGTTGAAAATGATGATGTAAATCAAGCTTACATAATTTGTGATATGGCTTGTGATCAATCAAATGATTGAATTGTTTCAATGCAAGTTTTAAGCTAGTAGTTGTTTTTTTTTATCTATGGATCCAATTAATTATTTCAATAAGAAAAAACAAAATATTCTACTAACTCAGACAATATGCTAGAGAACATAAACATTATGATTTTATCAAACACTTCTCATATATCTTATGCAAGCTCAAAGCAAATCTAAACCTTAATCTTCTCAAAGCTCTTTGGTGTGTTTCCAAAAAGTGAAAAGACTTTTGGAATTTAGGTCTGTCTTTAATTACTTATAGGTACAATATTAGCATAAAAAAGGGTCCTGAACCCTCATTTGATTAGACATATTAACTATTTAATAAAGTAATGAAAATCATTAATCAATTCTACTACTACCGTAATTTCAACACTACTTTCAAACAAAAACCCTTTTTGCAATAAAAACATTTGATGACATGAAAAAAAGATAAATATAATTTAACGATAAATATAATTTAACAGAAGCACATTAAGAATTTACAACAAATGCGTTGTTATTAAAGGTAACAAAATATGATGGGTTTTCTGATTCATTACTCTTAATGCTTTCATTATGTGACATTTAAAAATGCTTAAGACTTTGATTTTCAAAATTACTTCTGTTAAGACAAAGCTTCCAATCCAGACTAGCTGAGATCATTTACTGTTTCATTATTTAGTTTTAATCTAAGAGTTTAATCTAGTGAGTATTGGCAAATATAGGATTTCACTGAGACTGCCATAATCAAAGAAACCAATCAAAGTACTATTTATCTGGAGCTCTGGCTTAACTGAATACCCAAGCATTAAGCATCCTTACCCATTCTACTGTCCTCATACTCAGAGGGAGGCCCTGAAAGAGGGGGACTGCGGAGGTGGGGAGGGTGAGGGCCCCTGGAACCAGGAGGCGGGGGAAGGCGGGGCCCACGTGCACCAGGGGGAGGAGGATAGCGATCAAAATTGGGTGGCGACCTTCTATCAGCAGGATAGGGCGGTCTGATGGCATAAGGGGGAGGCGACTGTGGGTTAATAGTGAGGTGGTAGAGGAGGGCGTGGTATTATCCCAGGTGGTAACCGTCGGTCTGGGGGTGGCGGCATCCTGTCTGGCCCCACAGGGGAAGTGACGGTAATCATCAGTCTCTGAAATATTTATGAAGTATAAAAATTCTTCTATATAAGAATACATCTTTGTGCAAATACATATGAAAATTATTACTCTTATATAAGAACTTCAAACTCAAGTCAATGCTATCATAACAAGGTATTTGATGTTAAACAAATGATGCTGCAGTCATTAAAAGAATACTCCTCCAGCTCATCCTTTTCAATTATTAATACATTATGCTAATTGGGACTACTTTTTGTTGTTGTCCAACATAGCTTAATTGCATTTAAGATGTTACTAACACTTTTCATTCAAGAATATAATGTCACTGAATCTTGTGTTCAAACTAACTGTTTTATACATTTGTAATATACAATGCAGTATCATATCAAAGATGATTCTCCAAATTGCAACTCATCTGCGGATTGAAGGTTTGACAGTTTTAATTAATACCTTAAGGAAATGCTCACAAATATTATCACACAACAAAAAGCACGAGCTTTTTTGTGTAACATGTTAGTCAACCTAATCACTAAGTGCTTTACACTTGCACTGAATTGGATAAATTGGGTGATATAATTCGATCAACAGTTTAAGAAATGATTCTTGTAAATAAAGTTAATGTTAAGTTTTATAATAACCGAATTTTAATTCTAGAAGAATTACACCTGGTGACCTAATCATTGTACATTCATAATAGCAATAACACTGTACATGAAGATAAAATACTGGTAATGTAATTTATGTAGTATTACCTTGGTTATTATTGTACATGCCATAACCTTGTTGTATACTTTGTTTACATAGTTACAGAATAATGTGAATACATTTTGTACGAGGGATGGGTAATTATAGATACACCAAATTTAACTCGATAAATGAGGTGATATTGAATTCATGTGTTTATTCCTGGTTACAAACATTGTGCTCAACTTCAACCAATGTACTTTGTTGTTTGTGAAAAGACTCTGATGACTGACCTGGCTACTAGTGTGTTAATTATACATTCAGATGATGTTAATGTAGCTTGTGACTAAGCAACAACTAAATCACTTCATATAACATGGGTTCAGCACATTACTCAAAACATGCAAGCTAAAAAAACACTTGGGTTAAAGGTTTTGTGACAAGCTAAAATCCACACACTTTCTAATGAAGTAAAACTTCTCATGAAGTTTTCAAAGCTGTAAAACGGCTTAAGATTTTTAGGCAATAGAACAGCAGCTACTTGTCACACTTCAAGAACTTTTAACAAAGAAAAATTGCAAATAAATCAGTCTAGTATTTTTGTTTGGTCTATACCCTACTAACAATCCTTTAGTCACCTAGAACCAATGTTCACCTTGTGCAAAGATAGTGATACCGTCACTGTGATTGCATATCATTAACACAGCAATGGGAAACATTCAGTTACATCACTACAATACTGTGTGTCAACCAGAACTAAACTGATGAATTAAGGAAGTATGCTAGTACTAGCTATAGATAACTTTTGCATGTCTTTATTAAAAGGTGTCGATATTCTAAAAAAAATAAAATAAAATTGAAATTGTATTGACTGGTCATTCAACAATTAAAAAGCTTTTATTACAGTAAATCATGACTTGTCATATTTATTTTTATAACTTTTTTATAACGTTATCAAATATAACAAAAGCACCTTTTTTCAATTATGGTCATTATAGCAATGTCCAGATATTATTTTGGTGAACGAAGACCCATGTCAGATGTCTGGGTAGAACCACTGGTGCACTGCAGGTCAGCAGGAAAACTTCCCCACATGAAACCCTTAACCTCAAATAGGTCTCAAATCCATGCTATGAAAGGCTAAAGAGTCAGAGGAGTTGCAACTTGGTGCTGCAACCTTTACGCCACAAGCGCCCCACTTTTTATGTAACATATGTTAACATAATATCTGAAAGGGTGAGCCAAATGATAACTACTAACTGATCAGGATTAGAAAAAAAAGTTTAAGTAGGAGCTGCCTGATTAAATCTGCAATGATTGCTGCAGTATGTCTTATTATTTTGGCATGTTGTCATTAGCCAAGGATTAGCCAACAGACTGTTTATATATGTGCTGATATGTTAACATGATGGCCCTTCTCCAAGTTAAGTGTATACAGGTATTTAGATAAATATAAGTGTAATTCAGGTACATAGCGGGAGGCTAAAATCACACAGGAAACTTACCTCACTAGTATAAACTCTACATCTCATTAATAAGAGTTTTAAACACAGTTTATTCACAAATTACATTCTACACTTAAAAAGCATTTCGTTTTAAGAACTGTTAACTGCTTGTTTGTATCTGTTAAGAATATAAAACTGCTTTCATAAACATGTTTATTTACAACACTTTGACATAAAGATATATGATATAGAATAACCTTATAAAATTTGGTTTAAAATATAATATAACCTTTTACTATAGATCATATACAACAGGTTCTCTTTAGGCTTTAAACCAAATATCAAACCATAATCCACCATTGTTGCTTGTTCTTAAAGTCATTAAATAACTGCCATTATGACTGCACAAGGAAAATTTTAAGTTATGATTTCCCCTCAAGACATCTTCAGCTGTTGCTAATTCAATTTCCTTCAAAGATTCCTTATGTCTTAATAACAGAGTCATTATTACGTAATATTTAACCAAAACAGTTTGGTCTGTTTAAATTATGTTATAATTAACCATCAACATGGATGCTCTATATGGAGTAGAGGCCAGTCTGTGAGAGACTAGCAGAGGGATGTATATGTGTGGACACATAGAGAGGGTGGTTATGTGGTTAGTAAGTATAGCCAGCCAAACCTAATGCGTGGTGTTACATGTCCTGTCACTGACCCACGAGATCCTGGCCTCTCCGGGGGAGGGGGTGGGGGTGGCCCATTCAGCATACCTGCAGAATACAATACAGAGTAAATGCTGTTCAGATCTGCATAGTATATTACATTGAACATAATAGTAGGGGGAACATTTGTTGTGTTAATTCAAAGAACAAAATAGTTGATGTAAGCAAATAAAAAATAAATGTATCACAACAAGAAAAAGTCTTTACTTTTCTAAAGAAAAAAAAGAATAAGAAAAAAAGAAGAAATTTTGAATTTTATCAAGGTCTACCTGGAGGCGGGGCACCTCGGCGTGTGATTGGACGAATGACACCAGGTGGGGGTGCCTGCATCAACTTCCTCTCAAGGTCTGTAAGCCTGTCACAAATAATTTTACATATACAATACTAAATGCACAACAAAATACATTGCATAATTGATGCCAATGCTACAAAATAAACTCCATATTTATATATACATATCCTACAAATATAATGAAATACATGTATTATTCCTTAAATTCTTACTTATAATAAAACAATATTATAAGCATAAAAGTGAAATGTATTCACCATGTATCTGTAATTAGGGATTCCATATAGAAATAAAAAAAGCCTGCCTGATCAGACAGTCCTATCTCGGTTAAATGGTCTATAGACCTCAAACATAAATTTTACAAGTCTTTGTACAACAGTCTCAGTGTTTAACTCAGTTTTCATAGAAAATGTAATTTTCACCTGATACTGGGGATTATTATTAGTAAAGGATTATTGGAACATTTTTTTTTATAAATGTATTGACTTAAATCATGTGAGCCAAATTATAATTATAATGGCCATTTATTAAAAAAGTAGACTTTCTGCAAATCAACAATTTTTCAAAAAGTTGCAAAGTTACATTATTTTTTTCTGTAATTAAACTTCTTAGACTTAGAAAAAAAAAGTTTTTTAAATACATTGAAGTGATACAATTATGGTCATTGTAGTGATGTCTATTTTTTGTGTGGATGAATCGTCTGGATAGAACCAATGTCTAACTGCACACCATCTGGAAGGCCTTCCCATATTAAGTCCTCCGAACATCCCCCGCCCCCCCCAAACAGTAAAAAACTGGGCATTTAGATGATTTACATTGGCAACTCTACTACAAAACCTAGGGTGACCCTTAAAGACCTTTAAATACATCCCAGGGACCAATTATGATCATAAAAGCGACATCCAGAATTTATGGTGGAAGTCGACTTCAGACATCTGAGGATATTAGTGCACCACAGGTCACTGACCCTACAATAATCATTTTCTGTTGAAAGGAATTAATTTGCTACAATCATTTTTTTAATAGAAAAACTCACTTCTGTCTAAGCATCCCACACTCATGCCTGGCCTCCTTACACTCCCTCTCAGCTGCCCTGGTGGCCAACTGAAATGAAAAGGGGGATCACTCTAAACATCTATTACAAAACCTTGTGTTAATGGGTAGTTAGTGTTGGCTCAAGTTTTGATTCACTCACTGGCTGTGACATAGATTGATTAATATATTTTTTGAGTCGGCAAGATTGCAATAAGTCAACATAAGCTCAAGAGTCTAAATAAGCATTGACAACTAATTTTCATGTTAAAGTCATACACACAGATAGTATTGCTTCCACTTTCACCCAGCTTATAAGAGTAGTTCTAGGATAATAGTAATTTGGGTGGGTGGGTTTTTATTTTTCCAACCATGGTTACTTTCATGGTAATAAATAATTTAACAAAACATTGTCTCCAGGTTTTGGAAAAATTGTTGAAAGAAAAAAAAAAACACACCAAAAAACTTTTGCTTTGTAAGTCAGCGAGATCTATAAAAACATTTTAGTCAATGGCGACTACTTTAATCAGATATCTCTAGAGGACATTCTAAGCTAAGACAATTATATATTGAAAAGTTATTCTCAAGAAGTTGATGTAACAATCAGTTAATGAAATCTCACTTAATCTCAATTAAACCTGGAGAATATAGCAACATACCCAACTTTCATGGGCTTTCTTTTCATTGGCAGCAATCTGAAAATAAAACGACAGGATAGACAACAAAGAAACAGTAAAATGTAACAAAAAAAGGCAAATTATAAAGAATTACATCTGCTAGAAAAATTATGTTAACATAACTTTGACACTTAAAAGAAATCCATTTTAGACTTTAATACATGCACTGTGCAAAACAGAGAGGTTGAACTACATATTATACCTGTGACCGAAAGTCTCTCTCAGCCTTTGTTAGCTCCATCTTCAAATCTTCAACCTGAGCCCTGTAACAGAAACATTGTATCTTTCAGTCTGCACCCATAACAAAGTGGATAAAAAAAATACACTTTGTTTTGACCCTGATTCCAGGTTGTCAAAAAAGCATGTGCTACATTAAGCCTTGGGTTGAACATAGTTTTGATCCTAATTCCAGGTTGTCAAAAAAGCATGTGCTACATTAAGCCTTGGGTTGAACATAGTTTTGACCCTGATTCCAGGTTGTCAAAAAAGCATGTGCTACATTAAGCCTTGGGTTGTTAATTACAAAGAAAACAAATAATAAAGAAAACAAAGTTTAAATTAGACTTAAATTGTTTAAATACATTATGATACTGACTATTGCTATATTGGCCTCTTGTGTAGATTACACCATAACTGGTCAATTCAATACATATCCTTAGATAATGATGCTCCTACTCACTTGTACGCTTCACTTTCTTTCTTCAGTTCTATGGTGATCGAGTCTGAGGACTGAAGCTTGTTAATGTTCTGATTCTTCAAAACTTCCTGCTCGCCCAGTTGCCTTGGAAATATTAGCAAACATGGTGTCATAAATTTATACAAATAAAAAATGGCATAACAATTTAGAAAGCTAAATGCTGGTTTGCTGTTCAATTTTATTTATTTATTTATTTAGGCTATACTGCACACCAACACTTAACAGGTCATATGGTGCCGAATACAAAGTTTAATGTGAATAGAGCATAATAAGGTTAAAACTTAACTATGTAAGTAACATATAGAAAAATATTTTTAACAAAACGTAAGTAAAACACTAATGCAGACAGCTGACTAAAATAAACAATAAAAGTACAAGGAAGCAAAAACAACAACAACAAATAAATAAAAACACCCATTTTATTCCATTAACTAAATGAGAAATAAATTTATGGGCCATTGTTCTTCAGATCTCCAGCTAACAAAACTTTCAAACTAAATTCTATCACATTTTTCTACATGTTATAGAGACATTAAACTACACCTGTCCTATGTACCTGGAGAGTTCTGCCTCCCTTTCTTTGAAGTACTTGGACAAGACCTCTAGTCTGGTCTGGGCCTCCTGGGACTGTCGCTCAGACTTCATCTTGTCCATATGGTTAGACTCTATCTTACGTTTCAACTGCTCTATTTGATCTACAATTAAGAGACAACAAGGTTTATCTTGTCAATGTGCTTTCGATTTTATTTTATAATTTAACTGCTCTATTTGATCTACAAGAAATATAGAGAGAATAAGGTGTATCATGTTCACGTGATTTGACTCAAAACCTTTACTCGATATATTTGAGTTACAAAAAATATTTACAATGTTCCTATGTTTCAAATAACACAGCTTTTTCAAGCTTCAATTGTTCAATACAGAAGCATTAATGAGAACTGTCTAGGAAAAGAAACATGTTTATCTTATTTAAGTTTCAGTACTATAATCACATATTTCTCTTAGTGAAAAATTCAGTTGTTTGAAAACATAAACCCTAGAATGATAATGATAAATAAAACACTAGATTTTACTATGTAATATATGCACGCTCTTTTAAACAGTTATATGAATAATACACAATGTACATATGATCATTGTACCTTCCATTTCCCTTCTCGAGTCCACTTCTATCTGCAGTTTGTTCTTCAGCACATCTCTCTCCTCCTCTACAGACCTCAGTGTGGCATTCACCTGAAATACAAATAATTCTGAGCATTATACTTTACTATGATGTGGTTTAAGTAATATTGTTTACAGTCTGTGTGTGTTTAAGAGTAAGCATTGCAGGAGCGCAATTAAGGCAATTTAGTCATCATGTAGCTGTAATCAGTGGAGAAGCACCATAGAATTTTGTTTAGTTACAACTACAGTGCAGACAACAGATTCTCACCTGAATCAGTGTTTACCAATCCAGTGTCAATGAGTAGCTGTATGTTTGTTTGCTTTCAAGGTGTTGTTTTTTGTAACATTCCACTGACACAGTGATGGTCATAATGGTGTCAGCCAGCTAAATATTGCTGGAGGAATGACTCAGACATAGAACCATCGGTAAAGCAAAGTCAGCTGTAAATCCACTTCACATGAAAGTTCTCACCACAACCTGTGGTGATAAAACTTTTAGATTGAGAATGAGATTACCATCAAGCATATGATGTCAGATTTCAAAATTCATTTAAAACTGAGCCAAACAGATTCTTAAAGATAACCTCAGACTACCACTTAAAGTTGTATAGCCTTGATCCCAGGAGTTTTCTTTCTAAACACAGCAGGCAGTAGTAACTTACCCTTGATACATCCATCATTGACTTTAGTTTTTCAGATAAATCTGTTACTTCATCTGAAAAAGGAAAAAAAAATACGGATTAAAACATAGTCAACATATCAGGCAATATACATCATTAATACCAGAACCCCAAATGTCTGTTTGAAACTCTAAACTTTCTATGTCTGACATTTGACCACCAATAATGTACTGTACAATGAAAATATATACTTAATCAAGAGTAATGCCATATCAGTGAAGGATATTTTCAGCTGGTGTACAGTCTAAATAAGAAAAGTGCAAGGCAAGGCATTATATGCCATTAAAGTCAAGCAGCAAGTGCAAATCAATATGATTCTTCTGTGATGAAATCTGCTGAGAAATAAAAGAGGGATTATCAGTAATAACAAAGAGAACAAATCCTTAACAAACAATGCAATCTGTGTTATTCCACCTTTAAGCACAACAAAAGTGGAACAAACAAAAATCATATATGTACAATGAAATGATTTACTAAGAAGTATCACCTGGTTCTTCCTTCATCTCCTCCTCCCCCTGGAATGCCTTCACCTGCAGGAAACAGTCCCGTAACACCTGTGGAAATAGACAATAAAGATAAATAAGTGGTCAGTAAGGTAATGAGTTACAATTTACTCAATATAGTAATTTTCATTTAGCTCTTAGTCTGCAAAGCACAGATTTATCAGTTTAAAGCAAACAGTGACGATCCAGATCAGTTGGCTCCTGTCAATCAGAATCTGCACAATTAGCTGCTGAGTCTCTGACAATATGTATTGTACCTAACAGCAAATAACTAGAGGTAAACAGTAAGTTTGCTCGTATATAGCATAATTAACAAGTTCCCAATTTATTTCTTTAAAAGATAATGTTCAAAAAGATGTAGAAATATATTATTAAGTTTGAGCAAAGTAACAGTGGCAGACGTAGCTGTTGTAGACCTAATAGGATTGGACCAAAATTGCAATGAGTTAGATTAATAAACTTTATGTGATATATTAGACTTGTTTTGACAAACTTAAAAGAACTTTATTAAGAGTTTATTCTTAATAAGAAAGAATTCCTCATAACAAGCATCTGCTTATGACTGAAAGATTGTTGATAAGATTCCAATTAAAAAAACAACCCAAGCTCTCAGCCAACATCCACCCACCTCAAGCTCGTTCTCCTTAAAGGCTAGATCCTCCTGCATACGCCGACCATCCTCAGTCTGTTGATCCACCCGCTCACTCAACTCTGTCACTCTGTAATAAGGAACCAAAGTTGCAGTTATACCTTTTCACATGACACTGTTAACCAGTATGAATTATAGGAAATGGAAAATACATCATTACTTGATCAAGTCAGCTAGATTTTTTACTAAAGGAAAATGCTTACAAATAAGTCCATATACTGATTTTTAGAATTACTGGTAGGCAGTTTTACTAAAATATATATATATATACCTATGAAACAGACAAAGTATACATGATATAGTACTGCAGATAATTTTCCTTACATTTTTCAAAGATTCCCAAGTGACAACTTGTTTCTAAGAAATTATAATATTTTATAGAATCAACAAATGGAGCTATATTCCCCAATGTGGTTAGTAATTGCAAGATACCTTTCAGACCATCCTGAAGCTTCTTCTTCAAGCTACAAACAAAAGGAAAAAAGAGAAGCTAAGAAAATATTGAATGCCTTTGTCAAGTTTAATACTTATACAATCTGTATACTCTGATTATACTACAACAAAGAGAAATAAATTAATAAATTTCAATACACAGGAACAATGTGCTGCATCATTTCTAACAAACTGATGACATACACAAACAAGTAAGCATGAACACATTCAATAAGGGATATAAAATAGGTGTGTTTAAAATGTAATTCTGAAATATCTTTTCTTAATCAAAATTCTGAAATTTAAAGTGTAGATAGTCCGTGTGAATTACCTGATTTTTCCTTGTCTCCAGCAGCTGTACCTGTTGTGTCAGGCTCTCCACAAGGGAGGTCACTTTCTGCAACTCGGTCATCTTCTCTGTCACACTCTCTTGCGTCTGAAGGATAGAAAATCAGTATTTAACTGAATGCACAATAATACAGCAATAATTTTTAAATAGATGTTAGAGACTAGAGAATTTAACTACAAGTGATTAATACCATGCTTTCTGACAGTGACATACCACATTCTGGAATGGACCATCAAACAAATGCACAAAGTGACACCAATATAATATCTCTACCCACAGTGGGGGTATACAAATAAACAGTAATTTTACAAACTGATTCTTTGTTTTAATTCTGCATACAATTACTTTAATGGTTAACACTACAGCTCAGCACAGAAGTGGATTAACTCAAAGCAGTATCCGTCTTTGTGGTGCTAATGTCAATGCAAGCAGGTAAAATAAGCAACTTTACCAGGCAATGCCAATAGCCTCTACCTTTCAGCCTTACCTTGTTGAGTAATGTCTCCACATCAGCCAGCCTGGTCTGGAGCTCCCTTACTTCTGTCCTCATGGTGTCGGATCTTGTCGGCTTTGTCCTTGATGTCGCGTTTCTTCTCCCCGACCTCATGTTTGAAGTCTGTAACCTCCTGCTGGAGGGCTGATACCTGTTTCTTTAATGCTTCATTGTGCAGCTGTGATAAAACAATGACAAAAGGATTGATGGATACAATTGTGTATATAACTAATTGAAGCATTTACTTTAAATTTTAACAGTTTTAACTAAAGGAAAAATATAGTTTCTCTTAACTTCTTTCATTGCCTCATTATAGGGCTGATATGTAAAACATGTGTTGAATTTATGGTAAAATTTAAAAAAAAAAATTATTGAATGTTTTTAGTAATCTTCATGTAAACTGCATTTTCACTAACTCAATTATGCCTATTATTACAAGGTATTTCTATATATCCTTAATTTTGTTTTTGTTTTATTGCATTAACTAATTTCTTAGTAATATTGGTGAAAATTAGCTAATTATTGGTGAAGACATAGGTCTGGGAACCAGCAGGCACACAAAGGACAGCTGGAACACCTTCTCACACAAAAATTCTTGTCCAGAATGGGACTCAGACCCACACAAAATAGGCTGAGGAGTTATGTGTTGTAAATAACTGGCCACAGGTTCTCTTCTATGGATAACTAAAAAATAATCTGTACATGAATCGCTAGACTGGGACTCAACAAATGAAGACTGGTACTGAAACTGATAGCTAAATAGCCCATAGCTATTGCTACTACATGTATGTTATCTCCTTGCTTTTTCAATATTTCAAAGTGTAACTACCTCAGAAGATTTTAACTAAATTCTCACATATCTTTTCATGGTATAAGCCTTTTATGAGATAATCATCACCTTTATACTACTCACCCTGACAGTGTTTATTTCAGTTTCCACGGTACCAGAGGTTGACCTCTGGGTGTGGACATCACTCTCAAGCTCCTCAATCTGTAACCAGGGAAACAGATATTATTGGAATTACAAGATAAAAATGGATATGAACCAAATGCAACTTTCCAATAATATTAGCGATGAAACATTAAACCTACTAATCTGCATATTTACTAATTATTAAAGCTGCTGTTATAATCATTATTTTATTTTATCATCCTCACCACTATCATGACAAATGCAACCTAGGTCTTCTAACATCTTTATGTCTTTGGCATATATTGTAAATCTCCATCAACCATCTCTTGAGTGGAGCTTATGATCAGGATCAGGATCAACATTATTTGCTGCTTAGTAACTATCATACCATCTTACACCCTATACATATAGTTATAACATATTATAGTTAAAGTCATAACAATTATAGTGGGCCAGGGGTTGAAGGCTACGTCAACTGGTCAAAAGCTGGGATGGCTGGTTGAAGGCTAGGTTGCCTGGTTGAAGGCTAGTGCACCTGGTTTAAGCCAAGGGCACATGACTTAAAGCAAGGGTGCCTGGTTTAAAGGCATCTCGAAAGGAATGTGATATCCCACTGAGCCAGGCCCCGACCTGCTGTGACCAGACCTGCTAATTGCTGGTCAGCACTGCAGGGAGTCTTTCGCCAACATAGTACTTATCTGTCACAGTAAAACCTCTGATGGGTTAATGTAAAACTAAATTACCTGCTAGTATGGAAGTGAGACAGTAGGCTAGTTTTACACAAAGCCATAAACATTAATGTTAGTGATAATGTGGGTTATTTACTGTATGATCCCTTACATATTCTTTATTGCATTAATTACTAGGTGTCAATTTTGTAACTGCATGATTATGTATTTATTTCATAGCTAAATATTTTATTTTGAAAATACATAAGAGATACAAATTTTAGTATTCAAAATGACTTAAAATGAGTCTGAAGGACATTATTCTGACAATGAATGACTTTTTAAATTGCTTTTGTTAGAAACGTTTCGTTACATTTTACAAATCAAAATAAAATATAACTTAAAATATATATGAGAACTAAAAGAATGAAATAACAAAATTTATAAGAAATAACAAAATCAACCAACAAAGTAAGAAAGAAAACAAATAAAGATTTATATATATATAAACTGTGAATGACTATGTTCAACCCCCAGATATAGCATACATCACTTGGATCTTGAACAATACCTGTGTGACAGACACATCGTTACAGACTGTGGCAGCCTGGCTTATCAGGAAACAGATGCCCTCACATGCTGGGTGGGGCAATAAATGGGGGGGGGGGGGGGGTCACTTATATAAGGGTTTTGAGATGCCTTTAAGGCTAGATAAGTGGCTGAAGGCTTGGGTGCCTACCTTTTTATTCTTCATCTGCAGTTCATCCTCAAGGTTTTCTTTTTCTTTTGTGTTTATGAACAGCTTGTCCTCTAGCTTTTGGATAATCTCTGAAAAAGTAAAGTACAACTTTTACCATGATTTTAAAGCTTCAGATTATAATGATTCAGGTTTGTAATCTCATTTGTAAATGATACAAATGATAAAAAATATAGTTCACACAAGATATCATTTAGCTATAAGAAGAGCATAAATTGAGCATGTGTTGTTTAGACTAGTCTTAGAAAGGCAAAATAAAAATATAAAAAAAGGCTTAAGGAAAACAATAAATATTCATCAATACATACCAAGGGCTTCTTGTTTGGCAGATTTCTTTTCACCCTAAAGAAAACCAAGAAACATTGTTGCTTTAAGATTTGCCAAATGTACAACATTGGGAATAAGCTAAGAATAATACAATGATGTTTCAAATGATTTATTTGACAATAAACTCAAAACCAACAGGAAATTATTCAGTCAAAGATCGTTTAAAAAAGGACATTTTATTATACCATGAAACTTGCCAGTTATATAAATACTATAAAATAACTACAAAGTACAGTTGAATCGCGATACTTCGCAATTTAATGAATGTATGGGCAATTACAGATACATCAGTCGGTCCTATAGTTCTTCCTGCACACTCTTTGTTAAAAATATTACAATATTTTAAATCATGATGCTTCTGATGTCCATTGTTAATTGGATGACAATCAAATTTCCTTGAATCAAAATTTTAAATTAAGAGAGTTGATGGTCTGTTATCCTAAGTCCATGAGTAACTTCACCAGACAACTATCATACACTTCGCGCCTGCAGAATCACCACATGTTGTGTAAAGTGATAAACTAGCCAACATATACATCTGTATCTACTGAATATTTTCAACTGTATATTATATCTTGTCACATGATATTACAAAGTAATAAACATATATCTAAATGTTCATGCATTAATCACCCATGCTTTGCTTTTTGTCCAATCTAAATTGTGACATATTTATGACATTATGTCTAACAAAGGTTGATTTATTACACAATGATGGCTGATTCAAGTATTTATTAGTGCCTATTTGTTGTATCAGGATTTAACCTAAGTCTGAATAAGAACTACAAACACTGTGCATGTCAACATAACCTAACTACATTGTATTACAGTTCTTGCATCTACCATAAATACTTATGAGATACATAGAACACTATTCAATAGTGACATGGTGACTGGCCCTGTATGAACCAGTCTAGTTTCAAGAAAGAATTATCTAACAATACCATGACACGCATGTGATGAAAGTTAGGAGGGTGATAGAAAGGCATCGACCTATTATACCCTAAAATAAGATTCAAAAGAAATTTTATACATTAAATTATATACGAAGAGACAGATTATTTTTTAAAGGTAGTATCCGACAGTTTGGGCCAGTTTTTATCCCTTAAACAACCAAGTAAATTATTGTTGCCTGAAAACATACAGCAGAATGTTTGAGAGACACTACATAGTTAACTATTTTAAACAAAGAAAACCATTAACACTTACTTTTGATACAACTTTATATTATCATCTAGGTAATCTGCTCTGATGTCGATATCTATTTTTAAAAAATCGCCATCAGGCTTATTTATAGATTTGGAAAGAATTAACATTTAAAGTTTTTTTCTATAAGATTTGTCTAGAAATTGTGGTAGTGTTTACTTATATTAAAGTATGAGATTATGCAGATTGTTTGCGCACATTACCAAACAGTTAGATAATATTATATGTATTTGATAAAGGCAAACTGTTGGATACCACCTTTAAAATCAATGAGGGCAAAAAACATAGCCCAATTTCTGTCTGAAAAAGTACCGTATATAATTTTCCCATGTCAGCTACCTAGATATTCTTTTTTTATTATCATTACATATACAGATAACAAATGGAAAGTTACATTGAAGTGTTTTAGGGATGGGATGGGATTAGCCTGCATTTTTGTGCCAATACTGTGCAGCGACATTACTATCATTATAGCACAGGGGCACTTATAAGGTGCCTAGGACTGAACCCAGCCAGTCCATTAAACTGACACTGACGAGTCAGGCGTAATGCTGTCCCCTTAGCCCCGAGCGTTAGGAGGGAAGCCACTACTAAAGTCTTTGGTTTGACCCGGCCTGGGTTTGAACCCACGACCTCCCGATCCGCAAGCCGACGCTCTAACACCTGAGCTATTGAGGTCGGTCTTGAAGTGTTTTAGACATTTAAAGTAATACAATAATTATATTAATAATATAATAATACTAGTAATAGTAGTAGTGGTAGAAGTAGTACTACATGTAATAGTAGAAGTAGTACTAGTAGTTGTAGTAGTAAGGACATATATAATATGGTATACGACATGTCCAAATATCCTTCTAATGGCATTTGAATGACACAATTTTTCTATCCTGAAAGAGTAAAATAAAATCTCTGAAAAAAAAAGCGCTCACCTTGCAGAGACACGACAAACAGGAGATGACAATTAGAAGAGTGGTAGAGATAAGAGCCACGCCTACTGTCATGGTAGGGGATAAACCTAGGGGTTCCTGCTCTAGTAAGGACTGCAGCGATGGCGGCAGCTGTAAATAGAGAGAGATGAAAACATTTTTATAAGCAAAAACATAATAAACCTGGTAGTAGAAAATAAGTTATTTACTAACTTTTCCATGAATAGCCCCCAACTGAAGCTGAGTAATCAGGAACTATACTATTTGTCTTAGTGTGATTAATTCAAGCTTGGCAGGATAAAACTCACAAATTTCTTATCTCTAACCAAACACACTGTCTAAGATTTTAGGCATTTCTTAATAGAACCTAAACATGACATCTTAATATTAAATTATCTTTAAGCTAAGTCCAATTTAAAAGGCTGACAAGACCAACATGCGATGCTGTGCAGAGAAAGTCAAAACAATAAAAGTCATAGGAATTGATAAATGCAGTTGAAGATGAATTGAGCTTCAATATGACTTTCTGAATATGACCATGACCCTGGGAGTTACATTTGTAAATATCATGTGAGACACAAGTGTACACATCTTTAAGGTAGCAAAGCTTGATTTAAGTACTGTACATGTACATGATATGGAATTAGGGCTAAGACACTTAAACAGCACGGACAGACAGATGGACTGACTGTGAGACTGCTTCAGAGACATAAAATGCACAACTAGGAAAAATTATTCAAAGTTTAGATCGTATCCCTGGAAGAAAAATTTTTTTTGTTTTAAAATATTTGAAACCTTAATTGTTATGCTAAGAAAATTCATAAATCAAAAACTGGCATTCTATTAAAAGGAAATGTTCTCAAAGCTTCAATATTAAAGTTACTAAAGCTGAATGACTAAAATTATTAAGAACATAATAATTACAATGTACAATAATAAACAGTTTTGTTATTAACATTGTATTAACAGAAGTAAAACTCACCACATTGATTATAGTCTTCAGCATTGGTTCTATACTCTGGATCATGCTGGTGGACCCTGAACCTTTCAGCTCCTCATCTAGGTCTGAATCTGGGATTTTTCTACTCAAAACACTATCACTGCTGTAGGGATCCAATGTAGGTGGTGTGGTGTAAATGTCTTCTTTTTGCTGCTGATGCTTCTGCTGTTCTAGCTTTGCTTGCTCACCATCCAGACTGTTCTCTAATGGAATGTTTCCATTGTCCATATCTGCTTTTTGACTTGCAGGTTCAGTAGTCTGAGTGGTTGTGTCTGAGCCCTGAGTCTGAGACTCAGCAGATCCTGTTGACAGGGGTTTCCTGGACAGGAAGTTCTCAGTAAGGTACACACCTTGATCCATGGAGGGCTGCACCTGTTCCTGCACCATATCACTTCTCACTGTAACATTCTCCACTGGTACCAAGGTCTCTGTGTTCACAAGGCTTTTAGTGATAGATTCCATCTCTGTTGTACTAGAATCATCCCTTGATTCAGAGGCAAAACTAAATGATGTTCCAAGGACTTGAGGAGTCAAGGGTCGCACTTCTTCTTTCAATGTGGCAGTGGTTTCAATGTTAGCAGCTTCACTGATGCTCAAGATGTTTGTGACAGATTCAACAATTGCAGAAACTTCAGGGACCTGACCTGTAGGTCCAGCAATACTGGCAGCTGTGGCCGTTGATGTTGGCTGGACAGTTTGTTGTGGTACTGCTAATGTTGCAGAAGTGTAGATACTGGTAAGTGTTGGTACAATGTTATGAATTGAAGGAAATGATTTTACAAGTGAAGATGTCGTGCCAAGATTGTCAGGTTCCCCAAAATACTCTGGAGGAAAAGTAGTTCCATCAATTACATAACCAGCATTGTCAGGTGTGCTTTCATCTGTAACTGTGTGTGAATCCACTGGGATCATAGTTCCATCAATTACTGAAGATTTTTCCATAGGGATTAAAGTCCCATCTATAACTGAAGATTGTGCCACAGGAATAACAGTCCGATCCATTACTGAAGATTGTGCCACAGGAATAACAGTCTGATCTATTACTGAAGATTGTGCCACAGGAATAACAGTCCCATCCATTACTGAAGATTTAACCACTGGGGTAGCACTTCCATCCCCTGCTGACAACCTTTCCATCGGGATCATAGTTCCATCTATTACTGTGTTTCCAACCATCTCATTTTTTGTCTGACTTTCTAGAGTTGGTGTTGATTTGAGCTTCTCAATTGCCTCTGTTGACAAGTAGGTCATGCTGCTTTGTAGACTGCTCTCATCTGGCTTAGTGATGGTTTGTTGTATCTGGCTGGCTTTAATTTGAGAAGACTCAGTTTTGACACTGCTTGCAGCATCAGTAACTGCAGAGGGATCATGATTTTCAAGTGATGCTGATGTTGCAGTGCTTTGAACAGCTTTAGAACCTTCATCTCCAGCGTTATAGGTGCTTTCTTCTTGGGAGTTTGTTTTTTCATGTTTACCCTCTTTCTCAGTTTCGTCATTGATTTCCATTTCTTGTATTGGCTTTGAAGGTGCATCTCTGTTTCTTTCTTTTTCAATATCTTCATCAACAACCTCTTCACCATTATCTCCTTCATGAACAAACCTTAGGGCATCAGTTTCAGTTTGTTTATCCTCTTGGCTGCCAGGATCAAATTCCTTTTTGTCATCATTTTCATCTTTTATTTCTTCTGGAGTTTTAGGCTGTGCTTCATTTCTTATCTCTTCTGCTGTTTTATCAGATTCCTGTACCTTATCCTGTGCCATCTTGTCAAGTTTATCTATGTCTAAATCATCACCCTGTTCATCGACAGTGCCTTCCTCCATGTTTTCATTTACACCACTTTCTGCATCAGAGCTTGTCTTGGGAAGGTCAGGTTTTTCCACTTCTTTTTTCTCTACCTCAACATCTTCACCTTTACTTGACCCAAATACAGCTGAAAAAGTAAAATAAAATATGACAGCAATTCTTTAATTATTAATTTAAAGTGTTTCAATTACAGCAAACTTGATGAAAATCACCCTCAGAAATTAATATAAAACAGAATGTCCCTATGAAATTTATCCAAGCTATTAACAATGCTGTTGTTATTTTAACTCTAAAAACAAGACATTAACAGCATGCAAGTAAATGAACTCAAGATATTTAGTTTTTAAAAAAAAAGATGAACAAACTTCATTAAAAACAATAAATTTTTTGCTAAGACAAGAACTGAGAAAAAAGCTTACTATGAAAAAACAAGTTCATATATAAATATCAGGATTATTTGATACACTTTGAATATAGTAATTATATTAGTTAAACTATATTAAACAAAATTATAGGGTTATAAATATAGAACTATCTAAATGCACACACATGCAAATGTGTTTTTACTACTAACTACATGTATAGCCAAACAATTGTTTATAAAGTGTTAAAGCAAATAAAGTTTGTAACAAAAATAACACACCAAAAAGAGATACACATCATATAACAAATGGATTTGCATATTTCCAATTCCATTATACATCATAATTATGCAAGACAAGATTAGATGTTAAGTACAAAGAATCAATAACATAGTTAATGTGTACACTATTTAAAAGAATTTTCAAGAATTTGACAAGAAATGTTTGCAAAACTAACAAAAGAAATTTGACAACAAATACCACATCATTTAAAGGGAGTTAATTGTTTGCAAGGTAACAAAATTATACCACATTTTAATATTAAGCATAAGCTGTTTGACTTCTATACATAGGAACCAACATTAAAAAAAAATCTCCTTAAAATGCATCCTGATAACTTGATGCTATCACATATTTGAAATAAACAGACAAAACATCATAAATGTAACCAAACAAACATAAAACTGTGCCAGAAGATGTACGCTGGTCCTAAATTTGCATTGAAGTTTAAAAAAGATGATGACTGACAATACTAAGACTTATGAATTTCTGACAAGAAGTGATTTTTATAAGTGACATTCTCTTTTTACAAGAAAACAACGACAACATCTTGCAATCAGTCTATTCAAAGGGAATGACAAGTGTTCCTTTCATACGAAGTCACCTATATCAAGAATAATCATCAGTTCATCTCAAAATAAAGAATGTGACAAAGAATATGCCTTATTTATGTAGTATTATGTATTGTACATCAAGCTATTCAGCACTAAAAGGGAAGGTGCCATGCAATAAGTGTCTTCAATGGTACTGTAATTACCGTACATGAAGCATGATACATGTTTAAGTATCATGCTGAGATGTACACAGCAGCCTCTGCCTTTAGTACATGCCTGAGTTTCAAATAAACATAGCTGCAAGAATTCACAACAGATACTGAATGTGCAGGTTTTGAGAGAGAAAATACTGAGAATAAAAGAATTCCACTATAAGAATCTGTCAAAACTTATCACAGCTTTGTGATGCTACAACCTGAGCAAAGTTATGACTCGCTACTTTGTTAAATGAAATTGCTGCAGCAATTATCTCCTCTTTCACTCAAAATTACAAAGCTTAAAAATGTACAAAGCATGTAAGAGTCAGCAACATTGGTTATCTTTACTGACATGTCACACTCAAAAACAAGTCCCATAGCCCTTCACAGCACACAATTCTTTGTTAAAAGGCAATTATGTACCTGCAACAACATGTAATAGCAACATATTAGGATTTTGTGCTGATACACACATAAGGCCAACAAGCAATTCCTACACTGTGTTAATCTATTTATAACTACTGGTGATAAACATCTATTAGTAGAAGCATTCAGGGATATTGTCTATGACAAATTGACTACAAAACAAAAAGAGGTACTGGACAATGTATCAGGTGTCTTGATTGAAGCAATTTAAGCTGCAGAATGTAACACCTAAAATATTTGAGAGCACTACTTAATTTCTGCTCATAATTCTTCAACATCAGGCAAAAAAATTTAAGTTAAAGGCTCATCAGATAAAATGGCTATCTGTACTTTCTTCTTCAGCAAGAGACTGTTACTCATACATAAAATCAAACTGCCGTATACACAGTCATGTTTTCTCGGCAAAATTTTGGCAGAAAATGACATGTTTGAACACATGTCCCTAAATAATACTGCTGTAACATTAAAACAGGCCTAGTGAGCGTGATAACTGATACATGTCCAGTCCACTTTCCCAACACAGAAATTCACTCAGTCACACCAACCGGGCACACAAACCTGTTGACTGTCTCGTCAATGCATCTGATGGTAAAAGTATTTCCTCATTATCTATATCATCAGCCAAATCTATCTCTTCATTTTTATTTTCATACTCATCATCCATGTCCGCTGTCAATGGCATTTCACTTTCGTCCAATACCTGACTAGCCCCATGTTCTTCATCTGCTTCATCATTATAAGAAACACTTCTTAAATCTTTCGAATCATTGAGCCTGGTGTCATCATTAGCCTGAACTTGACCAGTCCTTTTAAGTTCATCATTAACAATACTTTTGAACTTGGATACAATATCTCTAGCAGATATCTGATTAATCGCTTCTTTCATTTTTAAGTCCATTGCCATGGTTTTCTGTTGATTGTCAACTATGTTCTTATCAATGTTATCCTCTTTATATTCTGAATGTACATCTGTGTCATCATGAGTATTATCCCATGTTTTTAGTTCATCACTGACCTTAGGAGAATCTGCAATATTCAAATCTTGCATTTTAGTGTGCAAATCATAATTGGATACCAAGTGTTGCTGGAGATGTTGTTCATTTATTATTTTGTCATCATTATTAAGAGGTATCTCATCAACTAGTTTATGTTTGTCATCATCTTCATTATTAAGAGGTATCTCATCAACTAGTTTATGTTTGTCATCATCTTCATTATTAAGAGGTATCTCATCAACTAGTTTATGTTTGTCATCATCTTGCATTGTGTTATACTCTTTTTGCCTGTGCTGAGTGTCAAGACTATCTAAGTCATTATAATCAACAGTCTCTTCTTCCTCTCCACCTTTGCTTGTTTCTATATGTGCATCGCCAATATGTCTATGAGCCTGTGTTGCATCATGTTTGCCGTTAATATGACTGGCATCAACTGTATACTGAAGCACTTCTTCAGTGTTGGACAGTGATGGATTATCTATTGTCTTTCTGTCTTGTAGTTTATTTTCGAGTCTTTGAATATTACCATGTCTTATACTATTATCATCTAATCCATCTTCCCGGATCCTATTCCTGTCCATGCCTTCCTGCCATTCATCTCTCATACTTTTTTTATTTAATTCTGGTATATTCTGATTTTCATCATTCACAGGATGAGAATAATCTATATTTTCAGACTCAACAGGTTGAGATACCGCTCCTCTCACATCATCATTAGCTTCATCCTCTTCATCTTCCCATTCATCATCATCATCATCAAAATCCTCTTCCTCATCATCGCCTACATCCTCACCAATCTGCACAGGTATCTCACTATCTGCAGTAGGAATGTCTCCAGAAGGAATGTCACTGTCCTCCTTTGATTTAGGTTTAATAATATCTGGTTCTTGATATTCTTCAGTATAATCCCTTTCTTCATTATTACCATCATTTGGTTCATTAGCCATATCCTTTTCAGCTACAATCAAATTGTTTTTGTTCATGAATAAAAAACAACAACACACAACTTTCAAATAAATACAACTATCAACTACCCCATCATTGAGAGATATAAGTATATTTATATATAAGTATATTTATATATGTTTACAGGTATGTTAGTTTTACTACAAAATGTCAACATGATGTCAATGGAAAAAGGTATATTGATAACATAAATATTCATGACAAATGTTTTATGTAATATTGAGTTATTAAACTAAAATATTTTAGCAATGTCACTACATAATTATAGCTATTATTGACAATTCATTATATATAACAAGACCGCTATTCCTGGGAGTATCTATTAAACACTGCTAACTATACAGCATTATCATAAAAATTTTATTCGTAAAAGAATACTTTTTGAGATATCAATGAATAATAAAAGTTTAACTTTTTTTTATCAGCAAAAATTTATGTTAGTGTATTACAGAAAATAATAAACAATACTTCAAGAATGTAGTACTTGTACATTATGCGCGTAAGGTAAATTACCTGAGTTGGTGAAATGTTAACACAGGGTGAACTTGTTATATAATACTGAAGGCATTATCATCTTCTCCTGATTTTAAACTAATACAACACCTACAACAGTAACTCATCACATAAAAAAAATTACAATAAATAAAAATGTAAGTTAGTTGTACAGTTAGGATCAAGGCCAGAAACCTTTCATAAACCATAATAAAAGACCGGCTTCCCATTTTAAAATTAACATTATGCAGTATGATAATAAGCTTAAAACAGTGTATGAAACTCCCACCATTTTTCTATTACATATTGATACAACTGGACTTGGTTTTTTTTATTTACCTTCAACAGTACCTGAAAATCACAGAAAAAGCACACACAATTTAACACTAAATAAATGAATACACAAACCCATATACCAATTTAGAGAAAGAAAATACTAAACATTGCATAACAACACATCAGCAGAAGAACACAACACTAATTATGCTATGCAATCCTATAGAATGTAAAAAATAAACAAGCAATATAAATGTCAGAAATATCAATGACTAAAAGCAAACAATATTCATTTCACCTCCACCATAGTTTATGTTTTTAAACAGCATAGCTTATTCATTATCTGACTTTTAAGACTTTGAGAAGCAACAATGATATTTCCCTTAGCATATAGGGGCCAGATCTAGTATATTTTATTTTAAGGGGAGTGTGGGGTAAGAAGCTGCATAAATCCAAATACGACATAATTCTAGTATCTGATAAAAATGCAATCATAAGGAAACTTTACAATTGTAACAAATTTTTAATGGACCACATTGTCTGTTTAACAAGTTTACATGAAATGTACAGAAGACCGTTATAACCTTTGTATTCCTCTACTTTTAGTTACATTGTATATCCTTTTAAAGAATTATTTCACATGAGAGGAAGTCCCTTTCTATAAACAATAAAATAAATTTACTTGGTTAATGCCTGATTTAAATAGGTATATTCACAGACCAAAACTTCAGCATATTGCCCTTATGTTTTTGTTATATTGCAGCAATGACCCAACCCATCATGAAAATACAAAGAAAGACACATAACATCAAGCACAAAAAGGACTAAGAACCTGTCTTACCATTGAACATGCTGCCAAATAATGATCCTCCAGCTTCCTCTTCTTCTTTACTGTCCTTCACTTCTGTCTCATCGACCTCAGTTCCTTCATCTTCAGGTTTGATGTCTTCTTCAGTCCCTTTATCTTCTGTAGGTTTCTTATCCATCTGATTTGATTTATCTTCTGGTGCTTCATCTGCCTCCACAGCTTCACCTGCAGACTTGCCTTCAACAACTGCCACTTTCTCTTTTAATTCTCTACCAGTCTTATCATCACCATCTCTCTCTTTCACTGTTGGATCTTCCGTATCCATGTCAGGTTGAGGTTTCTGTGTTGCAGTGTTCAATGTCTTGTGCCCCTCCTCCTGAGCCTTGTCAATGGTCTCTTGTGGTATTTGCTGAACTGTATTATCCACTTTTGTTTTGACATCAGCTTCATCAGTGTCTTCTGGTTCTTCATCAAAGTCCATGTCATCTAAATCAGTTTCATCTACCTCAGAATTGGCTGAAACAGAGTGGACTTTATCTTATAGAATTTTACATTCATCAAAATAAATTTATATACAAGTAATAAAAAATCTAGTTTTTTTGGTTACAACTTGATGTAATGCAAAAAGAAATATTTATAGACGATAAGCAACAAAATGTGTAGGTCCTGATCAGACAGCACCCCTTAAAAGCAACGGATCTGGATCTGCACTACTGACCTAAGCCTAACCAAAGCATACTAAGCAAACTAGGAGTTAAAACCGACAGTAAATTTCCTATCTAAATCTGTGACACTTTATTGTGCTCCGATTACAAGCTGGAGGATATCTACGAATCTATCTTGATTGGGAGATCGGGACAGATAGTGTGATAATATTGACAAGTGGGTGGGGATCAGGCGGATTACGTTCACACATTCATTATGTGATCACAACTGACGATTGACACATGCTGACTGACCGTTAATTAGGAGTCACTTAAATAAGGGTTTGTCCAATCAAGCTGACCGCTGGCCACAGAAGGCACATGACCGCTGATTATACGACAATTAAAGAACAAATTGCTTGGGAGGACCTAAACTGACCGCGTAAGACAAGGTGACCGCTCTTAACACATGACCGCTAACACAAGTTTGACTGTACTTAAGGTTAATCTACAATAAACAAATTCTCAGTTATCTTTTTTTTTCTTTTGAATTGCAGCATGTGACAACCAATCTGCACTGCAATTAAAAGTAAGTTCATTTTTTCAAATTCCTTTGTACATTACAACTGAATGCAGAACAACTTAAAACTTACAAGCTTCTTCCTGCTCATCAGCAATGTCTGTTTCATCAACATCAGTATCATCAGATGGCTTCTCTGTTTTAACCTCATCAGGTTTTGTTAAAGGAGTCTTGGTCTCATCCACAAGTTCTTCTGTCTTCTGATTCTCATCATCTGCAGTGTTGGCTTTATCAATATGTGGTTGTTCACCATCTGACTTCTCAACAGCAGCCTTCTGTAAAACAAACCATAACATAGATATAAGAGATGATATTATAAACAAAAGGAACAGGCAAAAGGGTGTTTATAAAAAAATCATTGGAAAACAAATAATTTTTCATATCTAAATAACAAAAGATGCATAATAGGCAAACTTAAAGAAAAGAATGGAAATTAAAACTTCTTAAAAGAAACTATGCAATGTTTTTTAAAAATGTGTCCTTTCTTACAAAAATATTAAGTGAAATGACCAACTTAAAAGTAAACAGTGATGTTAAAACACAAGGCAATTGCAAACAGAAATATAATTTAAATTCAGATTAGGCACAAACATTTTTACCCTTACACTCTATCATGTCTAAAATGAAACAGAAAAAAGATCCTTACATCTTCAGAGGCTGAATCGTCACCAATGTCTGTTTCATCTACTTCAGTATCATCAGCTATTTCAGTAGCATCCTGATCATCAGAAGCTTTCTCTGTGCCTTCATAATTAGAGTCTGTAGTTGTTGCACTAGGTGTTTCTGCACCAGATGGCACTGGTTCTTTAACAACATTTGGCTGTTTTATTGCAAAAGAAAAGCACATGTTTATATAAAAAGCAAATAATATATAATTAAAAGACATAAACTTTAATATTGATGTCATATTTGCTGTGACCACCTTTTTCATTTATACAGAACAGATTATGAAGTGTTTTTGCTGACCTGTTGTTAACCATTAGATGGCTCCCAACACTGCTCTTTTTTTCAACTCTTTTTTAAAAGATCTTACATTGTCTTTCTGGTTGAAAACTAGTAACTTAGTGTTATAAAGACACTAATTACATCCTAAACAAATACTTTCACTGTCTGTATAGTTGACTTCTTTCTCCCTTATAATTTTAAGTTATAATAGACTTCAGAGAAAAAAGAATGATCTTGTATTAACCTTATTTCCTTGTATTGTCTAATTTCGGTTATTAATCATTTAAAGTTTTTAAAATATCTAAATATAATTTTTGCATTTAGGTCAATTAAAATCAATCTGATATTAACTATGTTGTATAATCATCAGTTGACTTCAGTTGTCAAACATTTTCTTACTTTAAACATAAATAAAATCCATTTAGACATTCCTTAGTTCTATGGCATCAAGTTGTAAATAGCATATTTATGACAGTTTAAGGAATTCAAGATGGATTTTCCTATTAAATGATTCTGAAGTTTGAGGAACTCAAAAAAGCAAATACCTCTTCTGGTTTTTCCTCTGCCTCTGGTTTAGAAACTGGAGACAGTGATGCAGCAGGAGCTGGTCTTTCTTGGGCTTTCCTGGACAACACTTTCTCTTCTAAAGGAACATGCTCCTGGTAAAACATAAGAATAAAAGTGATTAAGCAATTACACTAAAGTCCAACAGGTATTAGGCAACTTCCAATGGGAATGCCCCAAATTGCCACCAATTGTCTGCTTGGGACAAAGTTTTACATCAGAGAATATGTGTACCACAAATAAGTATTATCTAAGTTGATCTACAGGAAGGAAGTGCATGAACCAATTCACTGAAAATCTGCCAATGATATATTTTTCCCTCTAAAGTTATTCGATATTTAGACTCATGCATCTGATGTACTGCTAAGGCAAAAACAGGTTGCAAAATAAATGAGCACCCCTTAGCTTTACATTAAAATGTCTGCTGTATTGTAAAGACTAAAACTGGTGGCTTAAACAAATGAGCAGTCTTGAGTTTGTGTCATTACACATTTCTCTCCCTGAAATTATTGATCCATCTTTTGACTTGCCTAAAAGATGATGGTGATGTAAACAAATGAGTGGACTTCAGTATTACAAAAAGAGTTCGTCAATCAAGCTGGTTGCAGAAAACATGTGACCATTTATTAGATGAAAATAAAATAACACATTTGTGTGAGAGAAAGTGATATGATGGCATTATTATGATGACAGCACATAAAACTTGACTGCTAGCATAAGTTTCACTCTTTCTTTCTATATAAAAAACAAATATTATCAAAATATAAAACAACACATAGAAAATAACAATATCCAATATGCCTCTTTAACATGTATTCAGATCTGTTTTGTCCAATCATGTTTTTAGGATAAAAGTGTTATTTACCTTTGTAAACAATGAAAGACACAGGTAAACATTACATTTTATGACTTTCTCAAAAATATAAAATGTAGTGTTTCAAATAATCATATGCCAACAAGCAAAATACTTCCAACATGTATAAAACTTTTATTTTGTAGTTTTAGACATTTGCATTTAGTGTGAATAGTTATTTACCAAGGTCATTTAAACATATTATGCACTTAAAAAATGTTACTGAAAAAAAAATCTAAATGAATAGATAATGTCTTCAATATTCTCAGGAATCTACCTATTTATCACTGTTTTCTCACTACCAAGAGCAATTACAAAATCTTACCTCTGTTTCTACAGTAAACTGGGGGTTTGGTACTTCGACTTTGTATTCTCGGACAAATGATCTTGGGAAATATCCCCTCTTACCATTCAACTGCAATAAAGGTAAATGGTCAATGTTTTAACAGAATGGTTTTCCCTTGTTATCAATCATAGAAGTTCCCTGACTTGTTATGCCTTCCTCGCAGCTTCATCAATAAAAGCCAGTCTAAGTAGCTTGTACTAGTATGGTAATAGATACATTAGCTGGAGTTCCTAGTAACTAATGGGTTAGTATTATTTCACATAGTAAATTATATTAAAAAATAGTACACCAAATCAAGTGTGATGAAAAAATAAATAGTAATCATTTGAATCAGTAGTAAAAATACCAAGATGTCAAAAAACATTGTCAAATATACCTCTCCACCCCAAAGATCAGTTCTTGACCCTGCTGACTTGCTATATATATTGACAATCTCTCCTCTATCAAATGCTAGAAAGGCTGGATCTTTTGGTTTGTAGCGGGCTAATGTTCTAGCCCTCGAAATTACAACTGCAACGGCAAATCAAACATTTTAAGTGAAAGAAAGTTAGACCTTTAACAATCACCAAATTTCCTTAAATCAAGACAGCTATAAATACCAAACATGTAATTAACAAATCATCAATCCCACTTAAGTAAATCTATGGTCAATAAAGTTGTCAAAAATTTGTTAAAATTGTGTTAATTAACAAGATGCCAGATTTCACAAGCCTTATAAAGCTTTCTATTTAAAAGTTAAAAATGGAATAGTTTATAATAACAACAAGCCTTCATAAAAAGTTCATTTGAAAACAACAACAAAAAACACAAATGTTCTTTGAGTATCAAATTTAAGCATATCCTTTTCATAACTTATCAAGGTTAATAGTACTTTTTGTACAGAAAAATAACGATACCATTCTTCAAAATTATTCGTTATTTAATTTGTTTTACATTAAATATAATAAAATACAAGTATCTTTAGCAATACTGTTCAATCACTGACAATATATAAATGTCAGGAAATTGATATACAAATGGTCATACTTTCACACGTTCTATCTGCACACAATCGTTGATTTGATATTTTGTCACACCTTATATTCGATATACACAAATAAACTATTATAAAGGCAATGGTATGCATCAATTTCATGGAGTTAAACGTTGCCATTTTCAAAAACAATAGTGTACACGTCAGCTTTCGGCAACACTGTCCGCCATTATATAATTAGAGTAACGTCCCTTGTTCGAGAGCGGTGAAATGATAAAAATAACACGTCTACGAGAAACAGCAGTTGTTTGTAGTAAAGCTTAGATAAATACGGTTTTAAAATTTATCTAACAATGTCACTGGAACCAGTTGTCAACAACACAGATAGATGGATTAAAGAAAATGAAAAATTCTTCCTTCCACCTGTTTGCAACAAAATGATGTAAGTATTCATTTTACTGTCATTTGAATGTGTCAAACAAAATCATATTTAACAAATAACAAGTGGCCACAACTGCCATTTCTACACTAATATTAAATTTTGTTAGTGGAGATTTTACATTTCATTGCTAAGAAAATTTTAATCCGAGTTATTTCAACTTAGAAACAGCAAGCAAAGTAATAATTCAGTAAAAAATCTGTCAAATAGAAGATCTCCATCATCATTTAAAACATTGGATTCTGGGATGGAGGGCCTTGCCCTGAAACCAACTACGTGCTGCAGGACCAGATCCAGAAATTGTCTGATGGGGTGGGTCTGGGGGGGGGGGGTCTGGGAGTGGGGGTGGTGGGGCGGGGAGCAGGTAAGGAATTAGGGGGACGTGCTTCCCCCGATAAAAGTTGGCTCAGGAATTTCGGAGATGTGTTTTGAAGTGTACCTGGACAAACATTGAGACTTTACAAGGGTTTATTAAAGTTTACTTTTAAACTTCACAAAGAAAAAAATAAATGTTGAAAAACCTGCCATTAAGAGCTATAGAATGTGCACAATTTTTTTGACAGATTTATTTTATAAAAACAGGAACGCACACATTCTATAAGCTATTAAAAAATATTTTTTCCCTAAGCCTTACTCAACCATGAGAGAGTATATTATTGCCAGCTGCCATCCACCATTTATTATTGTATTCGGGTCATTTCCTTTTTATTATTTTGTTTGTTATTTTGTTTACTCCTTACACTCACATAGATTGGATGTTATATACGTTTTTATGTAAGTTTTTTTATATATTGATTAAAGTTAAAAAATACTGCGGCTTGATTTTTGAGTTTACTGTGCAAACTGTTAAAATATGATGAACAGGAAGTAAACCATACTGATATGACAAACAAAAACAGCACTGAATTGGTGCCATTATTTGTAAAGCACTTAAAGCTAAGGCAGGGTTTTGGTCCACGAGAGATTTTGTCTGGAAACCATGCTTGGGATTAACTTCTTGGGTAAAGCCTCATTCTAGTTGTGCTGATAAAGCTTGTTAGTTAGGTAGGTGACAGCTAATGCTGTACACAGAGCAGATATTGTCCACGAGCCAGATGGCCTCAAGGGTCTGGTTAGCAGCAGTGGTTCCAAGTGGCCTGGAAAGCTCCTCGGCTCGTATATGACAGGCTAATGGCTAGGGATCTCAGGTGTATCTCTACTTGACTCACACAAAGTGCAATCAATAATTGATGAAGAAATATGGTCTAGAAAAATTGTATGACACCCCTCTCCCAAAGAAAAGTTGATTTAAATTTGAACAGATTCAGGAAGATCATTAATTTGGCAGAGGAATAGTAAAGGTGCTTACATTGTTCTTTGTGGTACACCAAAGTCAATAAGGGCTGGACAAAATCACATCACCACCACCCCGCATCTAAAGCCTTTAGCATAGGCAATACTGTCCTTTTCTTGCATACAAATGCTGTTGAATAGAACATTGCAAATGAACTGCAGCTTTACTTTAGCTTGCTAGCTTACTACTTTTCATAGCAAGCTGTTTTTTGTGTGTTTTATTTTTTTTAAAGTATATGTAGAGTTACATATTTTGCAAATTTGATGTAAAACACTTTAAACATCATTTTTAAATTCTTGATCCTGATGAAGACCCTAGTTGGGTTGAAACATTGATTAATAAAATAGATTACTAAAACCGATGCTGGTCGTTAGTTCCACTTACCCACTTCTTAATATGTAATAATTTTTAAATGTAAAAGTGGATGAAAACGTAATAAAACGTAATAAGCAGAAATCTAAGCAACCACATATATAGGTATGCTATGGTTGCAATGTATTTGATATAAAAGCAATTGATAAGAAATTAAAAAAAAAATTTTTTTGCATTCACTGATAATGCACAGGAATGTGCCAATCTAAATTTAAGTTCATTCCTGTCTCTAGCATGACAAACAAGTAGTTGTACATATGTCCATGAGTTGATATGAAATAAATAAATGGCAAATTCACACAGTTAAAGTCCAGTAGCAGAACAAAGTCATCAAAAGTTTCCATAAATAAGCAAAAACAATGATGTATACCTCTATCTTGATTCAATCTTTAATCTGAATGAAGCAACCAAAATTTATTATTTACACATTGGTAGTTGCTTTACAGGTTAGAGTTCGTGTCAGCTACCGGTAATAACGTTCCTTTTTTATGGCTATAATTTGTTGTAATAGTTTGTAATAATAGGTTGTATCCATCTTTGGTAGACTACATCCCCCAGTCTTAGGCTATATTGCAACATTTTGGCATGTTAGTTTACTGATATTATTTCCTGTAATGATTTATAACATTTTACATTTTTCTGGTGATGAGTAAATAATTGACTTGTTATAACACACAATATGGGCCTCATGCAAATAGTTTGTTCATTTTACCAAATAAACATTTCTTCATGTTTCAGAGTAAAATTATATTTTATAATTGATAATGACTATTATGTAAATTTTTAAGATTGTCAATCTCATTAAAATCACATCCTAACTTTCGCTTCATTACTTTCCGCTGGTTAGGATCTGATGACATTGCATTAGGGGTCACCTCAATTTGACCTTTGATTAGCCAATGAAATCGTCGGCTGCATAATGTTGGGGTATAACTGATCGAAAGGTATGGATGCCGCCGTGTTGAAAGATTAGACGAACTTGTTTCGTAACGAGGTTTCTGATTGGTCAAGTTTGACGTCATCGGCTCATTAATATTTATAACTTAAAGGTCACTTCGAGGCGACCTTTATCGGGATGTTATCAGATCCTAACCAGCGGAAAGTAATGAAGCGAAAGTTAGGATGTGATTTTAATGAGATTGTAAGATTGTAGAATGCTGATTTTACATTTTTAATAAAAATAAAATAAAACAATGACTGTTTTTACAAAATATAACTTGAAGTTCTGATTTATTTTAAGCTAGTCACACTTTACTAGAGTTACTTTAAGGGACAAAAAAAGCTTTATTGTTTTTGCTTATAAGGGAAGCTTGAGAACTGGATAAGATAACCTGATATCATAATAATTATAATATATTCCATTATAGTATCATGTCAAGTGTTAGGGACATGCTGTCACTGTAAAGGCAGCACTATATTTGCTTGTAGTGAATACCTTCTCCTGATGGCTGCAAGATTGTTTATGGGACAGCCTCAAAACATCAAGTTAGACTGGCACTGGAACTGCAATAAGAGTTAACTTCAGGAATTATGCAGCCTGGGCTTCCATCACAGGTCATTTTAGAGAAAATGTGTTAATATGCTGGCTGGCCAGCTTCCTTGCTTATATTCAAGCAAATATGTAATTCTATTACAAGTTGAGCCAGTGTCTGTATAATATGACAGGGTAAGGTATAATGCTAAGTGTTCATCACAGAAAGAGCAGCAATAAATCTCCTTCAAATGAACAATGTCTCCAAATACATGAATGTAAACCCAGCCAAACAGTACAAAAAACATGAAGTTAGGATTGCTGACACTTCTTTACAGTCTGGATAATGTACTACAAATAACACATATCAAATTGTAGTTTATAGCAAACAAATCAGTTTAACCTTTTAACCCTTTACTTGCTGGAAACACCATAAGGGTGGGGTATATTTTATGTTAATGGGGTGAATGGTCTTTTCTGCAGGTACAGGGTTAATCACTGAATGATGCTATCTTTTGGAGTGTTAAATCCTCCAGGGATTCCAAAGATTAGCCTTACAGTTGTTTCTGTGTATTCATTTGTCCTGTATACAAGGTATGCAAACACATGCATTGGACTGTTTTGGTTGTATGCCAATGTATAAGGTCATTTTATTTGTTGCTATTGGCTGGACTGGCAGCCGTAATCTATGTTTGGAAACTGGGACACCACAGATTGACTTACAAATCTTGAACCTGCCCACCAATATATTAGTTCTGTTATTCCTATTACCACTATTACAACTAGTATTACTACTTGTATACAAGGTATGCAAACACATGCATTGAACTGTTTTGGTTGTATGCCAATGTATAAGGTCATTTTATTTGTTAGTATTGGCTGGACTGGCAGCCGTAATCTATGTTTGGAAACTGGGACACCACAGATTGACTTACAAATCTTGAACCTGTCCACCAATATATTAGTTCTGTTATTCCTACTTACCACTACTACAACTAGTATTACTACTATGACCACTACTACAGCTACTACTGCTAGTACTACTACTACTAATACCAGTACTACTATGACTACAACTGCTAAAACAACAACAGCTACTGCTACTATTACTGCTGCTACTGCTGCTACTACTTCTACTTATGCCACACCAGTATTGTTTTCACCCTTTTTTGGACCGGTCCAGTTCTCGCCTATTACACCAGTATACCCTTAAGAAAGTATATAATTTAACATTTAGCATTCCCTTTACCCCAGGAGACCCTTAAGAAAATATAGAATTAATCCTTTAGCATTCCCATTATCCCAGTATACCCTTAAGAACATATAGAATTAATCCTTTAGAATTCCCATTACCCCAGTATACCCTTAAGAAAATATAGAATTAATCCTTTAAAATTCCCATTACCCCAGTATACCCTTAAGAACCTATAGAATTAACCCTTTAGCATTCCCTTTACCCCAGGAGAACCTTAAGAACCTGTAGAATTAACCTTTTAGCATTCTCATTATCCCACTATACCCTAAATAAAATAAAAGATTATTCCTTTAGCATTCACATTACCCCAGTGTACTGGTGGGTCTGTGTCTGGATCTGCCCTGTTGTGCTGCTAGGTCTGTATCGGGTTCTGCCCTATGTTGCTGTTAGGTCTGTATCGGGATCTGCCCTATTTTGCTGCTAGGTCTGTATCGGGATCTGCCCTATGTTGCTGCTAGGTCTGTATCTGGGATCTGCCCTGTTGTGCTGCTAGGTCTGTATCTGGGATCTGCCCTGTTGTGCTGCTAGGTCTGCATCTGGGATCTGCCCTGTTGTGCTGCTAGGTCTGTATCTGGGATCTGCCCTGTTGTGCTGCTAGGTCTGTATCTGGGATCTGCCCTGTTGTGCTGCTAGGTCTGTATCTGGGATCTGCCCTGTTGTGCTGCTAGGTCTGTATCTGGGATTTGCCCTGTTGTGCTGCTAGGTCTGTATCTGGGATCTGCCCTGTTGTGCTGCTAGGTTTGCATCTGGGATCTGCCCTGTGGTGCTGCTAGGTCTGTATCTGGGATCTGTCATGTTGTGCTGCTAGGTCTGCATCTAGGTCTGCATCTAGATCTGCCCTTTTGTGCTGCTAGGTCTGCATCGAGGATCTGCCCTGTTGTGCTGCTAGGTCTGTATCTGGGATCTGTCCTGTTGTGCTGCTAGGTCTGCATCTAGGTCTGCATCTAGATCTGCCCTTTTGTGCTGCTAGGTCTGTATCTAGATCTGCCCTTTTGCTCCAAGGTCTGCATCTAGGTCTGCATTTGGGATCTGCCCTGTAGTTCTGCTTGGTCGGCATCAGGGATCTGCAATGTTATGCTGCTAGATCAGTATTGGGATCTGCCCAGTTGTGCTGCAAGGTCTGCATTGGTCTATTAACCTTTGAATGTAGCTTCTTAATTAAATATTTAAGCTTTTGTATAATTGTTGTCTGATAAGGGTTACCAGTTGTGAAAAAATAGACATTAGTTCCCTTCATAAATTTCCTATTTTATTTTAAATTAAAATATTCACAGATTGTTCATTAATTATTTTATACATAGTTTATGCATAGAAAATTGACATTAAGCATTTATTAGCATATCTTGTTTCTAGCAAAAGTTTGTGTGCTTGATATTTCATCCCAAGGTCATGACTCCCATGTATAGATGTGCGCACAGCATACGGTGTACTGTTTATGTAAATGTTTTCCATGCAGTAAATTTAAGGCCATTGGCTGCAACCACACATGGCCGCTTTGTAATAAAACAATAGATTATATTTCAGTAATATAAACACTGATAATGTCAAGTGCATTGTTTGCTCAATAAACAAAGCTGCTACCTCAGTTTTATTGAACTCCATAGTCATTTCTTGATGAAAGGCATTTGCTCAATTGTCAAGCATATTCATATATATGATATGTATAAGTGTTAGTAATAAAAAAGAATAATGAAGTCTCATGAAAAGTTATAGACTATAAGTAGCATATATACCATTTATGTCAGATTCTCTTGAGTAAGTATTATAGAAGTTTTATGTAGACTTCTTTTTGATCCATTGAGAAAGTTTCATATTATAGCATGCATAGAAGTTAAAATACTAACTTTGTTGTGTAACACTAATGAAAAACTTTAATAATAACGAAATGGAAATGGTTAAATTACATAAAAAGGTATATTAAAAATATATTTCTTACAAGATAAAAGATAACATAGTTCATATGCATGTATCTGTACAAGCCAGTATTGTACTTTGAATTTGTTTAACAGGTATACAGACTTTTAAAAATTCAAAGATGAAAGTGAAATTCAAAATAGTTGTACACGTTTTTCTATAAATAAGATATCTTTGTAGCACATATGCTCACATGCTTGCTTGTTTAGATCCATAAGCAATGTCCATACCAAGTTTGGGCATTGTGAGCCTATCCTTTATCCAGATATCTGTCAGAAACAAAAAACAAATCTAAGGTGACATTGACCATTGACCGTCTGTCACTAAAACCAATAGGAAATAACTAGTCATCTTGACCAATGTTTCTACCAAGCCTAGGTATTTTTGGCTCTTACATTTTTAGCTCACCTGAGCAAAACGTGCTCAAGGGGAGCATTTGTGCGTCTGTCGTCCGTTGTCAACATTTTAGCTTGTGAACACACTAGAGGCCAGAGTTTTTATCCAATCTTCATCAAACTTTGTCTGCATGAAATCTTGGATGTGTTCGTAACTGGGTCATGTGGGGTCAAAGGGTTGGTCACTAGGTCAAATCTTAGAAAATGATTGTGAACACACTAGAGGCCATATTTATAGGCCAGTCTTCATCAAACTTGGTCAGAATGTTTGTCTACATAAAATCTTGGATGAGTTCATTATTGGGTCACGTGGGATCAAAAAGTAAGTCACTTAGGTCAAATTTAAGAAAAAGATTGTGAACACACTAGAGACCACATTTATAGCACAATCTTCACCCTAACTTGATCAGAATGTTCATCTGCATGAAATCTTGGATGAGTTTGTAACTGGGTCACGTGGGGTCAAAAAATAGGTCACTAGGTCAAATCTTAGAAAAAGCTTGTGAACACACTAGAGACCACATTTATAGCCCAATCTTCACCAAACTTGGTCAGAATGTTTGTCTGGATAAAATCTTGGATGAAATCATAACTGGGTCATGTGGGGTCAAAAAGTAGGTCACTAGGTCAAATCTTAGAAAAAGCTTGTGAGCACACTAGAGGCCAAATTTATTAGGCCAAACTTCATCAAACTTGATTAGAACGTTTGTCTGCAAGAAATCTTGGATGAGTTCATTATTGGATTATGTTGGGTCAAATAGAAGGTCACTAGGTAAAATCTTAGAATAAGCTTGAGCACACTAGAGGACACATTCATAGCCTTATCTTCACCAAACTTGATCAGATTGTTTGTCTGCATCAACTCTTGGATTAGTATGTTATTGGGTCACATGGGGTCAAAAAGTAGGTCACTAGGTCACATTTGATAAAAACCTTGTGAAAACGCTTAAAAGGCCGCATTGATGGCCCAATCTTCACCAAACTTGGCCAGCATGTTTGCCAGTATGAAATCTTACATATGTTTTGAAGTGAGTCATGTGGATTCAGTAGGATACTAGGTAAAATTCTAGAAAATGTTATCAGCCCAGTGGTCCAATCTTCACCAAAGATTTCTAAAGTAAATAACTCTTGATTACTTGATGCCAGATTTGAGCCTACTAAAAGCCTGTGTCATTAGGTGAGCGATTAAGGGCCATCATTGCCCTCTTGTTAAAATACTACTGGTAGGCAATACAAAATTACATTCATTGATGCTGTGACCTTGATCTTTGACTCTGATGCCAAAACTAATATGGGTTGTGTAACTCCCATGAACAATGTTTCTAGTTAGTTTTGAAGAATGGGGGTTCAGGAAATTGATATTGAGAAAACATTGAAAACAACATTGGGAATTAAACACTCTCTTACACTGTTGCTTCATTACACTTTTGAGAGTTATGAACCTTAACTCTTGTGGGAACAAGACTATCTGCTACTTTGCTTTCTTCCTTGTCATCTGCTACATCTGTAATCATAAGCTGCATTGTCATAAGCATTTTTTTTGTTGTTAAACGAGACTTCGCAAAACAGCTGCTAATTCCTTTTAATGCATGCTACCTTTTTACAAGTGCAAGCTACACTTTAATGTTGCAAGCTACACTGTTAAAGCGATGAAAAGAGCTGTTTGGGTGGTGTAAGTTGAACCCTGTAAGCGCTTAACAGTATGCAGAAACCGGTTTCTTTAAATTATTCTGTGGTCATATTCGTATGTATAACACATTGAAAAGCAGGCTGCAAGAAACAACAACAACGCTGCTAAAAATATAGATTATCCATTAGGACAAAAGTTACAACACATTCACAAACATCCGCTAATAGAAACTATTAAATCAAACATACAATACGTTCTATATGATTGCATTTGAACTAAAACTAATGTCAGTAAATCTTCCCAAGTGCTACCGGAAGCGACCTAAATACACATTCAGAATTAACTCTCAGTTGTTTATTTTATCAAGTTTCATCCTTATGTTCTGAATATAAATCTCCGATTGCACCTTTCTTTTCTAACTTGTGTGGTAACTTTAGACTGAGATGCTTTGAGCTAACAACATCTAAAGTGCAATTGATGGATTATGATATGAGTAGTTTGTCATAAACTTGCATAGAGCTGCAGAAGACAGTAAGACCCACACAGGATAGTGAAACATAATTGTACATGATTAGTACTTAATGTCAGTGGAACACTTGTTTAGATAACATTATTGTCTCCTCCTTTTGCTCCATGCCCTTATAGTCAATGAATAATATCCCTGCATGGCATTGTTTATTCATAATGCTGCATTTCATGTATATCTGTATTACACTATGATTTCTTGAACTTCCAGTTTAAACATTGTTACTGCCCAAAAGCAGAATATTTGGGGGGGGGGTTTTCTCAGAAAAAGGACTCACAGAACAGCTACAATTACCTTATTGCCTGCTACACTGTCATCCCCATAAAAAATGCATTTGGGACCTTTGATCATCTAACAAAAAAAATTGGAGCCATCTTCTTCTGACCAGTCATCATTGTTTCTTCTAAGTTTGAGGAAGGGGGTCCATTGGACATAATATGGGTGGAGTCTTCAATGGACATAATATGGGTGGAGTCTTCATTGGGCATAATATGGGTGGAGTTTTCATTGGGCAATATATGGATGGAGTCTTCATTGGGCATTATATGGATGGAGTCTTCATTGGGCATTATATGGATGGAGTCTTCATTGGGTATAATATGGGTGGAGTCTTTATTGGGCATTATATGGGTTGAGTCTTCATGGGGTATTATATGGGTGGAGTCTTCATTGGACATAATATGGGTGGAGTCTTCATTGGGTATAATATGGGTGGAGTCTTCAAGGGGCATTATATGGGTGAAGTCTTCAAGGGGCATTATATGGGTTGAGTCTTTATGGGGCATTATATGGGTGGAGTCTTCATGGGGCATTATATGGATGGAGTCTTTATTGGACATAATATAGGTGGAGTCTTCATTGGGCATAATATGGGTGGAGTCTTCATGGGGCATAATATGGGCGGAGTCTTCATTGGACATAATATGGCTGTAGTCTTCATGGGGCATTTTATGGATGGAGTCTTCATGGGGCATTATATGGATGGAGTCTTCATTGGACATAATATAGGTAGAGTCTTCATTGGGCATAATATGGGTGTAGTCTTCATGGGGCATTATATGGGTGGAGTCTTCATTCTGAAAAACCTATTTATTTAACAGGGGTTGTGATTTATTTTGCACCGTATAGATTAGGTACCATTTAGTGCATGTACTGTCTTGTGCATTAACAATATGCAAGAGACTCAATCTTTTGTGTTGTTTGTTCTAGGCATCAGGATGGCCAGATGAAGTCTTTCTATGTTGGGGGACCGAACCAGAGGAAGGATTACCACATTGAGGCTGGAGAGGAGGTGATTTATCTATTAATTTTGAAGCTTGTTAATCCCCATTCGTGGGTGCCAATACTGAGTAATCAGTTTGACATTTAGAAATACAGTCATGAATTTTGTTTAAATCAAATGATGTAAATATATCGGTAAGTGCATTGTTTGGTTATGTTGAAGTTGATGCACAGATCTTTTCCTTCATCATTTATCACTTTAAAATGATATTAAATGTAAAGAACCTACTCGCCTAGTAGCACAATCAGTAGAGCATCTGCGCCAGGGTAGGGATGCCTGACTTCATATCGGGGCCCAGTGTAGCAAAAATCATAAATGATAGTGTTATGGCTCAAGCAAATCTTATCCAAAACTTGATAAACTATTTATGATTATTATAATAACGTCCAGCTTTTTGGTGGAGGAAGAACCACCGGCGCACCGCAAGTCAGCTGGAAGACCTTCTCAAATTAAGTCCTTTACCCCTAGTGGCACTCGAACCCATGCGGTGAGGGGCTAAGCAGTCAGAGGAGTTACAAATCGGCGACTCTACCACTACACCATGGATAATTTGACTGGGTGTTTGGTATCTTGCTAGGTGTTCATGCTAGGTGTTAATGCTAAGATTGTTGGTGGGATGATAAACCCAGCAAACAAACAAGCAAACAAACATAATGTTACATTAGGAGTAGCAAATAAATACCACTGGACAGTTAAGCAACTCCAAGTCCTTGAGATTTTGACACCTTCCTTTCATGCTCACAATCTGGATCACAAAAAAAAACATGTTACTTTGTGTAAAGTTAGTAAAGCATTCACCATTTAGCTTTACACTTAAACTGATTGCAGACCTAAGTTTTGTTCATAAACACTTGGCCAGCCTGTCAGTTAGGGAACTATCTATTGATAATGGACTTGGTAGCACAATTATTAGGGCCTCCATCCCAAGTAGGGGAGGTCCAGGGTTCGATCCTAGGTCACTACATTCCATAGTTGTTAAAAATGGTAGTGGTATTACTCCTTTGCTAACACTCAAGCATATATTAGGGTAGCTCCATGACTTGTCAGCATGTTGTCAGGATAATGTGACTGGGTGTGGTATCATGCCAGGTGTTCATGGTATGCAATACACATTGAAGGCATCACTATACCTGCTTCAAGTGGACACTGTCTCCAGATAACTGAAACACTGTTGGTGGGACGATTAACCTGACGAACAAACAAACAATCTATTAACTGTACTAAACTTATGTTTTATTACAATGTAGCATCACAGCTTCTATATTGTTCACTTTTGTCATGCTCTGTGTATTTCAGCTGTTCTACATGGTGAAAGGTGATATGTGTCTGAAGGTTGTGGAACATGGGGTGCACAAGGATGTTCCCATCAAGGAAGGAGAGGTAAGCATACACATCTCATGAAATAGTAAATCGACAGCATATACAGTTTTGTCATTGTGCTTATTCACTTGATCCTTCATTATTGTTCATTTTGCCATATCTTTGTCTCCACCAAAGTAGCTGGGCATCACTAATATTATTATTATTGGTTGCTGCAATGTATTTCATAAAAAACTAATCCTAGCAGGGACAAGTTTGCAAGAGGCATGAGGCAAAAGGTGTAAGTGACTGTAAAGTGGACCAGAAAACAAAAACAACATGAATTTGTCAATTATTGGTGCAGATTATAACTTTGTGCGCCCTGTAATATTGATGCTAGTTATATCTCTAATCCAACAGTGTCAGTGCAAGAAGAAATGTGTACTGATATCAGAAATTATGCTCTGAATAGTTATGTAAAGCCTGTGTAAAAAAACAAAGAAAAAAAATGAAATAGCTTTATATTACCTTGTTATATATATTGAAAAGAACAAAAAGATTACAATTTATATCATATTTCATCCTTTCAAGATATGTATAGCCTACTTTAAACTGTTACCTTTATTATGTTTTAGATCTTTCTGTTACCTGGAAGAGTTGCCCATTCTCCACAAAGACAGGCAGATACAGTGGGGTTTGTGATTGAAAGAGACAGGTCTGATGATGAACTAGATGGATTAAGGTAAAGCTGGAATTCATGTAGAATATAATTATGTTCACTATTGTTCATTGAATCTTTATCATGGTACACTCTTACATATTTGTTAACATTGCAGTTGCCTGATATAAGATATACAGGGGTATAATAAAAAAAAGGGGCAAATAGTGTATGTCCTTATCCGACAGATACAAGTAGGTGCTGGCTGATCTGAATCTACACTTTTCCCCTATTCCTGATCAGTTTGTGTATAACAAGTTAGAGATAATTATTTCTTGTATGCATAGATACATGCGGGGGTTTTGCAGAATGTAATTGGCTTCATGAATAATATTCTATAGATTCATTCTGACTTTCTTAGACTGAGGATTGAATTGAAAAGTAATGATAGTAGGTTAACCATTAGTGTGCTTAAAACATATTTATACGACTAGGCATTTAGTGTAGATCCTGTTTGGGAACTGTCTGATCATGGTCTGTACTATTTGCTGCTGAATTTCAGGCATTATGTCTAGACCTTTGCATATCACTGTCAGAATATGACTAAGAATAAGCCTGAATTATTAATAAATGTAGCAAGGGTTAATAAATCTATATTCAAATGAAATCATTGATTATCAGTTGTTATAATATTATTATTATTTACAGATATTTTGTGGAGAAGGATGGGAAACCAACACTGGACTCATTGTTTGAAGATTGGTTCCACTGTGAGGATCTTGGCTCCCAACTTAAACCTATCATTGAAAGGTACCAGCTGTAGCTGTCATGGGATTGTTAAATTAAGAGTGATCATGCCTTAGTTACCTTAGGTTATGTTTTCATTGTGATTACCTTTTGCTCATTGCATACTATAAATCCTGTAGCTGTGTAGTAACATTCACAACCTCACATCAGCTCTTTTTTATTATTTTTTTTATTTATTTTACAATTTGTATGAACATTTTATTACAAAAAAAAATGTTGAAAAGTTGAGGTAGTCAGTAGTCATCATTGTTTGTAGTAATGATTTTCTTAGATAAAAAGTCTTGAACATTTATCCACTTGATGACTTTGAGGCAGTTTGTAATTATTTATTGACACTATTTTAGGTTCTTTGCATCGGAGCAGTGTAAGACGGGAAAACCTGTCCCAGGTAAATATAATCCCTTAATGACATTATTTGATCTGATACTGCACCAAAGATGTCACAACTGTACAGAAGTCACTGGAAAGATCTAGGGAACTTACTGATGCTACAGTTGTTAAAAAACTGACATTATGATGTCACAAGTGGAATATTTGGAGATCTATGTGAGAAAACTTATTATGACAAACAAAGGTTTTTGGAAATGTTTTGAAGAACATTCTGTTAATATTGACTACTTGCATGTGCAGCAAACCCTTAATACAATGATACCTGTATACTGAAATTCTTGAAGAATTATTTAGAAATTGAATAAGCTTTTAAAATTCTATTTTGCATCAGCATCCATACAATCTCCTGCAGCCATTGGATGGAATTGTGTGTTGATTTTGATAGGGTTGGTATGACTTTGTTGCCCAAAAATTAATGTCTAGAAGTATTGCTGGACTAGAATGATGTAGTTAAAATGCCTGTAGTATTTATAAATGAACACATTAGAAAAAAAAGCTAATTTCCTTTGTGAACAATATTTATCTTGTGTACTAATGTCATGATGTTTTGTTATGCTTAAAATATAAACCACCCACCATAATGCTTAGTGTTTTACCACAATGCTTAAAGATATATTTTAACTTTTATTTTATTTAAAATGGCTTATTTATATCCTATGTGCTAAAACATAACAAACATTTAATCTAAAGCTGCTCCATCAGTATTAATCCTTCACACGAATATTATCTAGTGGACCAAAGTGATAAAGAAAGCTCATGGGGATCATGAATACAGACAAACCTGAAACAAATCAAAGTCACTTAAGCTTCCTGCCTGTCATCACTGAGGACTGCTCACTGCAAACTTAAGCCTATATGAAACTTAGTTTCATTTTATAATACCTTAAGCTACTTATCACTGCATGAGGTGCATATAACCCTGGTAGAATAAAACTGCCAAGTGCTTGGCTTATAAAAATGATTATGGCAAAAATTATGTACTTTGTAGTAATAATATCTTAGCTTTGCGTTAGGCCACAATTTAAATATTGGCACATCATCAGGACAACAACAAAGATAGTGATGCTTGCCTGTAAATTAGACACTTTACATTCCACCAGTATTTATAAACATTTGTTTGTATAAATAAAATATAATTATATATCTTCATCTCTACACATGGAGCTTTATTACGATGTGGAAACATGTGTCCCCAAAATCAGCATAGAATAGAGATGACTAACATTTAATGATATCACTGTAAGTAAAGACGTGTTACACTATTGTCCATACACTATAATCATTTTACCATCTGTAGGAACCATCCCTGAGAACCCTCCCATAGTCCTTGACTCCAAGGTGTCCCTCCAGGCTCCATTCAACCTCCATACATTTATTGCTGAGAATCAGTCCAAGCTGAACACTGAGGGATCAATCAAACTGTTCCAGAGGAATGATTATACACACCAGTTTCAGGTAAAGGTGGATCCTACATCATGACAGTTGCTCCTCAGTCCCTCATCAAATAAGTTTGAGTCCAGTAAGGGTGAAGGACCTATTTTGGGAAGGCCTGCCAGCTGATCTGTGGTGCACAACTGGATGTACACAGATTTTATTTGTTTGAGGTCTTCCTCCATCAAACTAGCTGGATGTGTTATAGTGACCAAAATTGTGTTGCTGTTAAGTATTTTACAAACAAAACAAACATTATGACCACTCTATGTCAATATGCCATGAATGTCATTTTTTTATGTTGATAAATCTTAATTTAATTATGGTACCCATATTTAAGCAATACAAAATCTAAGTTACTTGTTAACAAATACAGTGTACATGTAAAGATAGATGATGTATTGTTAGACACTCAGCAGCACATACAGTCTAGTCGCAATACAGTGAGTATCCCACTGGACCAGTCGAAACAATCGTAAAATTGTATAATCTCTAAAGTCTGTAAGGCACTGCTAAATAAATGTGTAGGCCATCACACAACATTGGTTTGTTATTCATTTAACGAAGCATGTTGTGGTACCAAAGACACCGGGGTGCAATGGCTGTTTGAGCAATACATGGTGACTTAGGTTGACACACCAACTCTCTCGACATTGACAAATTCAATGTCTACAGACTTTTCTGATATCTAATGACTGTTTATGATCTTTTTTTCATCTCAGATCCATTTATAAATTTGCTTTATAATTTGTTTAATGACATGTCAACCTAAAGTGCTGAACAACAGGCGCCTAATGTTTAAAGCAAACTTGACTGACATATTAATCAAGGTAATGGGAGTTTAAATGCTAGAGCTATGATCTCTCGGAGGTGTGAAAAGGCTCATCCACATACCACATTCATAAAACCTTATTGAAAAGTCAATTGATTCAAGGGACTATGATTGTCATCTGATAAAGTGTGGACTTCCAATCACACCGGACCTCCAGGTACAGGAGGCTCCAGTTTTGATCCCAGGCCAAGACATACCAAAGTCATAAAATATGGTAGTATTTTAGCTAACGCTCAAGCAAATATAAGGGTAGTTCCACAACTGGTTGGTCCAGGGTCAGGATAAGGTGACTGGATGTGGTATCATGCCAGGTGTTCAAGGCATGCTATACACAGTGAAGGCAGCACTATATCTACTTCAAGTGGACATCATCTCCAGATAGCTTAAATACTGTTGGTGGGATAATAAACCCAATAAATAAAAAAACAATGCATTTCGATCCTTAGTATAGTAACAATTTTGGCATGAATATAAAGGAAGAATGAATGGACTGGCCAATATATCTGTAGTAGCCTGTACCTTCTTTGAATTCAATTGTGATAAGTATCATGATTAGACGGTATAATACAAATACAAAAAATAATACAGATCCTGGGTCATTTAACAAAAAGAGCAAAACAAGGTACCACCTTGAAACGTTAAGACAACAAAAGGCAAAACTGGGGTGCTTTAACCATTATTACAGAGCTCAAACCTCGCGCTTCCTGAGGGGTTTCTTCAATGCAAACAATGAAAAGAAAACCCCTCTATTGGAATAAAATTGTCCAAGCTTTTCTTTAATGTGTTTTGATGAAAGAAGTAACGTCATTGAAACTACTGACCACATAGTAGTATTTATTTACTAGATATATCGCATATTAAAATGAAATTTATTTCAAGGTGACCTTGTGTGGCAAAGGAAATCATTCAGGCAAGTCAGATGTGGCAGAAACATTCATTTGGGTTCTGGTAAGTTTCAACATTTCTATCAATCTGTGTTTACAATTTACTTTGGTAAAAAAAGTAATTTTCTGGGCTGTTGGGTCATCTATTTTATTAACTTGCTTTTTGTAGTTCTATTATTCCTTGTTCATTTTGTAAGACTTTATAACAAGATACTTATGTGCTTGTTCATTGTTTTATTTTATTTTTAAATGAAAGTGGTATCTTTAGAAATATTTTGTATGATTAACACTTCTAGAATGGTTTTCACTTGTACATATTAAGGACAAGCTTTCTGCTATTTTGATTTCACACTCACACCTTCATGTTATTGTTCATGGTTAGTTCAGTAATCTTCATAAATGAGTATCAGGTATGTTAAAACACATACCATCTTTAAGAAAAACTAAACTTTACTACCAAGTATTTTGAAGTCAGTGCCTTTTCATTTAGACCATTTAGTGCAGTATTAGGTACTGGTGAACAATGTATGGTTAATATCAAAGAAGCAACATTTACTGGTAGACATATACAGTACATGTTTTGTGCAATGTACAACAGTTGTGCTCACTCTGCAATTGTACTTTTGCCACAAATTCTCTAATTGCCCGTTAGCTTGGAGTTCTACACAAAACAAAGTTTTGTTGCCGGGAGTATGCTAAACACCCCCACCCCACATGTGGTGTTCTGCGGAGTGGTAAAGTTTTGTTGTAAGTTTTCAAGGTTATGTTAGTGACTGAGTTCAAAATCAATGTGTGCCTGATATGGCCTAAGCTAATTTCACTCACATACATTTATAATTTTTCACACATGAATTTGACCATACAAAATATAACTAAATATTTAATCATTATTAAATATACATGTATATACAATGTACATTTAGTTTAAAGTCTCCTAGCTTCCCTCAGACACGCTCTAATCCCAGCCTGGTATTATTTTTGGTAAAAAACCACCAGAAATGTCAATTTAAGGAGTCCTTTTCCAAAAGTTATTCAGAAATGCATGATTTTTTTTTTATTCAGGAGGGAAACTCAAAGGTTTCAACTGGAGGTAAAGACTACAACCTTGGCAAGGGAGATAACATTCTCATAAGGAAGGGTCAAGAGTAAGTGCTCATTGTTCTTTTTTCTTTTACTGTTGTGTTTGTTCTGGAACATCAAGGATCTGTTCCTTTTTATAATTTTATGAGGCTTGATTTGACACATATTTTTATTAAATACATCAACACATTGTTCTGTTTTTCTGATTGCTTAAATAAATATATTAAAGGGATGATCATGCAGGATGTCTAAACACTGTTGTCAGTAAATAAAATGGGTTTTTTATGCTCCTTGAAAGAATTTGGGGAAGCATATAGTTTCCACTTCATCCGTCTGTCCATTGATCTGACCATTAATCCATTTTATAATGTCCTGGCTTTAACCACAGGTTTGATTTCATTGTAACTACATAGGAATTTTCACCCAAAAAGAGAAATGCGCATATTGAAAACACATTCTGATTTTGCGTGAAGTTATGGCTCTTTTTAATTTCTATGTTTTATGATATATGACCATTCATGTCTGGGCTATGTCTCAGCAAGCACCAGGTAGAATTCAATGACTTTTTGGGAGGCTTCATTATCAGGAGGAGATGTGCATATTATAAGCACATTCTGGTTTGGTGGTTTTTCACAGAGTTATTGGCCTTTAAGTTTTCTATGAAGTATTATACAGGACTGAGCATACGCTCAGGGTAAGCTATAGTGATCAAGGCGTCCGGTGTCATGTGTCGATCAAAATTCTTTAAGTGACGTCTCTGAAACCGCTGGCCCAAGTTCAACCAACCTTCATTCGAGTGTGGCCATTTTCATTTATGGCTATATAGCAAAACTTTGAAAGTCTTCTTGCCAGAATTTACAAGATCTAGTGCTTTGATGTTTGGTATACAAATTACTTGCATAGCCCTGTATCAGGATTGTTAAAAAATTTAGATTGGTAAAAAAATATGGCCACCAGGAGTGTGGCCACTTTCCATGTATTGCTTAATATAAAAAGTTTCAAAATATTTAAAAGAGACCTAATTTATTAGTGGAGATCCACAGAAAGTAAGCAATGTAGGAAGTGCCAGCTTGCAGCACTATAATTTAGCTACATATAAAGTGAAACCTCTCCACAGCAACATTTGGCAGAGGTGCAGAAAACTGTTGCTGCTGAGAGGTGTTGCTGTGCAGAGGTCATCATTGATGTGAAACTATCTTTTGTTGAAATAGAAGAAATAGATGAGCATACAAACTGCAACTTTAAACACTGTAAATATCCTTATTAGTATAATTAGATAGGTCTTAAATAAATCAGAAATTAATTAAGTAAATTAAGTAAAGGCAAACTTAGCAGTAAACACATGAATGCAGATTAATGCATGAACATTTAGTCATCATAAATTTGAAATTGTAAGCTGCAGATAAAGAGTATTCATTTAATTTTTTTGCTTCTAACAACCTCATCAGTAAGTATTTGCAGATTTAATAAACATCATTAGTTAGGTTATCAAGTATTTTTCACACCTAAATGGTTATATGTCAAATAGACACTGGGTTAGCACCTGTACTAAACCAGTCAACCATTCATTATCATGGAAAAAGTATGATACTTAATCAGGTAGCCACCAGGTGTGCTCAGCAGAAATTAAAATGGACTAAATACTTATTGGTTTGGGTGTTGGGTGCTGCTTAGAAGTTGCTGCTGCTCAGAGGTGCCTTTTGGAGAGGTTTAGGAGATATGTTCCTGTGTTTCCATGGTACCACAGGGAGCATCTATCAGTTCCAACAATATGATGTTTATTAATAATTGTTAAGTGTATAACATTTATAAACATCATTCTATCAAGAACAGTGCAAGTACACCTATTTACATTTTGATTTTAATACATCTTCCATGGAACTTTCCTGAGATAATGATAAAAGCTTAAACTAAACATTATATCAATCACATGAGAATTTTATTCCTTTTTATTTTTTAATTTTGTGCTTGTAATAAACTGTCTTTTGAGGGACAAAAGTTTTTTTGTTTACCTTGCTACACCCAGTACATTTAGCTGCAAAGCCCAAACCTATACACCCAAAGATTGGAATTTTGGCTAGATCATAACCAGTATAATCAGATTCCACACTGAAGGCACAGAACCTGCAGTCTTGGTCGACTTTGCCCTAGTTTCCAGTTTCAGTTTATACCAAGCCTCAAAGGTTGTATTTGACAGTTTGGATCAGATTTTTTTTCTCTAACAGCCATATAGATAATTATTGCCTGACATATGCTTTTTATTGATGTCCTCCATCTTAGTTAAAAGTGAAGCTGACATCCATCTCATCATTACAATGTATATTTCCTATTTAAGCTTGAACAATATGCTACCATATACACTTCTCTGGTCCTTTTTTCTTAAATAAAAAATAATTTCATTTACAATCAACAATTCTTGTAGTTCTTCTAATAGAAATATTGCTTTTCTCTACTTCTAAATACTATATGGACATTATTTTTCAACGATGTCATTACTTTCGTCATAACTTACCTAAGAAAACATCAGTGCTTGAACATTTTTTATTCAAATAGATTGGTTTTCTTTTCATCGCTTGCACTTGAGAAAAAGGAAGTGTGAGGTTAGAGCTCTGTAAAACAGTTTCAGCACCCAAGTTGGTTCCTTTTACTGACTGTTCCAAGGCGATAACTGTTAGGGTTTGCTCTTTTTGTTACCGTACAAGATGCATCACAGATTTGTTCTTACTTTTACATTGGCTTGCTTGTGAATACCTTTGTCCTGTGCCTTTTCAATTTTTGGTATATGTTGCAATGCTCATAGGACTTTATCATGTTTTCTTAATCTTGCTACACAATTAACTATTTTTAAACTCAGAAAATTATGTCGCTGCTTACTTTTGAGATCATCATTCAGGGATCTGCCCTGATGTTGGTATTTTTTTTAGCAAAAAAAATCCCTATTTTGCTTACTTATAGATTTTGAAAATTATGCAGAAATTGTGCCAACATTTCCCAAAACAAGGAATCTTTAATATTTTTTCCTAATTCTTTAGGCAGATATTGAATAATTGTCCTAGTTTTTTATTATTTATATAACAATAAAGTTAGGTCATAATATAAACCCTAATTTGTAATATTATAAAAACAAACAAAAATGATTGTGTATGTGTAATTTTTTGCCAAATAAGTTGTGGGGTATATATTGCTGCAAGGTATTTATTACCAAAATTTAAACATTCATGAAAAAAAAAGGTTAAGCAGGGTATACTCCAAGGGGGTTTATAATATGCAAGACATAGTAATATTAGAAATTAAAAATGCTCTTAATGAAGTTACCGGTACTCACAAATAAAAGTCTTGTTTCTCAAGTTAAATTGTATTTTTATAGGTTTAATTTTCTATTAATGTGAAATAAATGTGTCTGATTTTTTTTTTTCTTCAAATAAACACAGGTTAAACACAGTACCTCTGATGTTTCTATTGACTTGTATTCATTTTGTCATCAACTATCACCCTTCCATTGTAAAACTAAGTGGATACCTTAAAACTTGGTAAAAAGTGGGGTTTTTTCATATTTTATTAAGAACATTTTTTCAAGTCATTTAAGGAGTAAAACTAGAACACTCCTATCTTTGTGTGTGTAGGTCTTTGTAAATAGGTTTGCATGTTGCTGATGTTGTCTAGTTGAATGTATTTGAAAATGTCTATTAAGGTTTTACATTATCATTTCAGATACACAGCAGTGCAAGAGGAAGGCTCTGTCTCTCTTATCTGTTACCAGGACCCAACTTTGGCTCCAAAAAATTAAAACATGGTGGTTAACATGAAAAAACTAAAGCTTAGTTTACACCATATAAACTGATCTGTTGTTGCTACAGTATTAGGTGATTGTGAACTCAATAAGAATTGTGATATTAGTGTTAAAAGCATTTATATTATTATTAACCTGATGTTTTATTTGGTATTTTATACCCAGGAGTGCCTTAAAACTGTATTGCTATGAAAGTGTGTGCCAAATTATCTTGTAGGTGTTTTATTGTAAAATATACAGAAAAGTATAGGACTTGGATAACTTTGTTTGTCATATAGTTTCAATTACACATATTCTTATTTTCATGTATAATTTACTTTATGCATGCTCTAGCTGTATTGAGAGTTTGAGGTTGTCGTAATGGTGTTTTCTAGTATCTTGGTCCATGAAATAAGTGGAATAATATCATATTTTGAAATGTGTTTTAATTGTGAACTATTCTATGAATATAAACAGAGATATTCCACTCGCCTGGCATCTGATTTATCATTATGCCTGCAAATCTGTAGAGCTTATATCTAAATCAGTGTTAGAATGAACCTTTGTTTCTAGATACTATACCCATTATTATGGTTACGTTCAAGGTCAGTTCCATGCTTACTCTTGTTAGAAATATGGCATTTCATGAACCTAGAAAATTGGTGCATGTATATACATGCATGTTTAAGTATTGCAAGCAACCTTTACTAACCTTATATCCCCAAAACCACTCCATAGATTGGAATAAACTTCAAACAACCGTCTTTCTATTGATCTCTACAATCATGTTCGAGAGCTACTGGTTGAATTTTGTAAAAAATAATGCTCCGGGTTTGTATTAGAAAATGTTAGAGCATATTCACGCAGGTAAAAATTAAGTATGCCAATACCGTCAAGCTTACGTCATACTTGTACTTGAATATTCTAGTGTCCTGTTCTGTGACAGTTCTTCTTAATATACTTGCTTTTGTCTGATTCTTGCCATGCATTTAGAATTTAACTTTTTATTATGTAATAAAGGAGTAAACATTATGTTTTCATATTTTTTTAAGTTTAGTGAACCAATCTTAATGTGTCAAAACATTCCATGTTGGTGTCTTTTCTGTTAATAAAAGTGTTTTTGAGAATGCTTGACTTCTTTTCCTTCCAAACCCAAATCAAGTTATTCTAAAGTAAAGTTGGTTTACTTCACACTGAACATTATATTTTACATAATTATGACAAATGTTATATGTGTAAAGCTGCCCTGCTAATAAATATAGAGCAGGGATCATAACTTGATTTACATGGTAAGAAACTAAGGTTAGCCTTTGAACCAGCAATCTAGGGCTTGTGAACATTATGTTTGTTTGTTTATTGGGTTTATTGTCCCACCAACAGTATTTCAGTTATCTGGAGACGGTGTCCACTTAAAGCAGATATAGTGCTGCCTTCACTGTGTATAGCATGCAGTGAACACCTGGCATGATACCACACCCAGTCACATTATCCTGACACCGGGCCAACCAGTTAAGGAACTACCTTTATATTTGCTTGAGCGCTAGCAAGGGAGCTATACCACTACCATTTTTAACGACTTTGGTATGTCGCGGCCTGGAACGAACCTGGGGCCTCCAGTACCTGGAGCCGACGCTCTACCGATTGCGCTACCAGGTCCGGTGAACATTACGTAAAAATATTTATGTATGTACATAAAAATGAGTATACTTTATTAACATCTATAACCAGGTGACTTGACTCCATGTATTTGTTTATTAACAAGGAATGTGAAACATTCAGATTACATGTTTAATCTAAAGTACGGTAAATACTATAGTATAGTGACAGCGGTATCTGAGGAATAACTAACTAATATACAGTTATGAGCCATGTTTATTATGTAACAAGGTAAAACAATTAACTATGGCAGTTACAATGAAAAATGTCCAAGCAAATATAAACTCAATAAAACAGATGAAAGAGATCATTAATATTAAGTGAGGAATGTCATTTAATATTTAAATAAACGGCCATCTGATACCCAGCCTTATTTCGATCTTTTTTTCGTGCACACAAGCAACAATAAATATTAAGTCCATACACTAGCAAACTACAAGGTAACATGTTTGTAACTATGAAAAGTACAACAACAACATACACATAATTGAACAAAAACAGTCTTTTTCAATTATAACAGTAGAAAAACGAATAAGCAAAGCTATGAAAAGCAAAGTGAACTGTCAAACTTGAGCAATTTATTTTTTGTCCATTATGAGCTTGCACAAATAGAAGTAAATCTTATTCATCGGTTTACAAAGTTGAATTGTAATAAGCTTGTATCAGCTAACAAATTAACTAAGCATGAACCTTTTAATAAATTATTATATGTAGCTAACCCTAAATTCTATTAAAAACACTTCAATCTCATTAAAATCAGCTCCAGTATTACGCGTAATAGGATCTGATGACTTCCCATTACGGTTCACCTCAAATTGACCTTTTCAGTAGCCAATGAAATTCTCGGCAACAAAATCTTGTGGTATACTGCGAGCAACGTTCTACACGCTATAAAATTTTAATGGTAAAGGGTCGCGTTTAACTCGTGATTGCATGCAATCTACACACATTCTTAAACTTAACTTTACATATTTCAAAAGAGACATATATAACCTCTACAAATATGTATAAACCATCCAACAAAAAGAAGTTTTGAACTAGAAATCCTTATTTTAGTAACACTGGTAAATACATTCACAACTCGCTCGCTGCAATTGTCATGGCGGATAACGAAAGCGTTTTCGCAGTGGATTGCGTTGAAAATCCTTTCGTATTCTACTTAAAAATGGAATTATGAAATGTTATGGTAGATACCGATAGATAAATGGTTGAATGAACAAAATGTGTAAAAATTTAATGCATGCCAATAGAAAGGATGGCTGATTCAGCGGTTTAAAAAGTGGTATGTGTTGACTGGTGTATCGGGAAGGATTCTATAGTAGTTTTGAAAGGAGCGATTGCATTGGTCGAAATACGGGCACTTGTCTATGCATATTCAATTACACAAAGGTCATTTTGACACGACCTCTTATGCGATGTAGTCAGATCCTAATCACGGACAGTAGATGAGGGAAATTAGGATATGATTTTAATGAGATTGAAAACACTTCTACCTGTGTTTTTGTTTTTTCAAATGCTTTTAATTTACTTTTAAATATTTAAATTCCAATGTCTCAATTTATAACACCATTTTTTATTTCTTTATTCTAACACTATTTTATTCTAAACCAGCAAATAACAAAATAGGCACAGTTTTTTAAGAGTGTTTCTAAGTTACCATTGATCAACTTGAACAGAAGGTAAAACAAAAAGCCAGAATCTCCATGTAACTGAGCAGCTCCCCATCCAAAGGCTATTTGGAGACTTTGGAGGCACTCTTTGTTTCAATGATAAAGTGTTACAGTAGCCATTGGTAAAAGTCCTTATGCCACACTTAACTTAAAACTGTTGTTCAAAGATTGTACCCGTTTAATCATTTTAGTAGACAAGATGTCATATTTTGTCATGGTTTGGCATGTTCACCAAGAGATAGTAGCATTTGAGACATAATTGAACGCCCCTTTATAATTATCTCATACCAAGATCTGTAAGCACTGAAACAAATATAAGGCTGCAGCCAGCAGGTGCAGAAAGATGCATACTAACAAAGAAATCTTGATAAATTGTACAATGTAAATAAATGACAAACGTGTACATTAACAGAAATATCACAGACAAGTGTGTTAATTATCATGAGATAGAGAAAACAGAATGACGTAACACTGAATACTGATTTAATTCTGGCAATTAATCATGTATATTTTAAATACATTACAAAAGCGATACAGAACTGTTTAGCACATTCAGAATCTGTCTGCCTTTTAACACAGTAAAAGTGTATGATTCAAACTCAACCCTCAACATCTTGTTTTATTATTAAAAGTGGCAAAAATACCATACATGAAGTGCTGTCAAAAAAATATTAAGAAGTTTTTGTATGGATGATCGGTCATGTTCATTTTCATGAATATTCATATCAACCATGGTCCAATGAAAATGCAATGTAATTAAATCGGCACTACTCTTCAAATGAAGTTGCAAAAACACTATCTGCCAATGTCAGCACTAACCTGTGATACCAAATTGTAATCATTTCATTGGCTGAATTTCAAGGTCTAGTCACAGAGCCAATCAAATGCTTCATGCATATATTCATGAGAACTGTTTTTCTGGCCAAGGAACCCAGAGTATTTGTATGTAGTGGTAACAGAATGTTTACCGTAGGTTTTAATGATGGAATGATTTCTAACAAGTAAATGGAAAAGTGAGTATAAATTTATGATAATGCAGCCCAATATAATTATGTAACTTTACAAGCCCATGTACATGAATCAAGATGCATTGTTTGAGCAATTGCATCTACACTAAAACAGGTAAAAGCTGAAGGATAAAAGGAGGTGTGAAATGAAAGAGCCAAAAAAGTCATACATAAATAATGGAGTCTTGAAGATTTAGCTTAAAAAAAACACTTCTTAAATTCCTCATGACCATAAATCAAAACTATTGCATTCACTTTGACAATGCTTGGAACGCATTGTAAAATTAAAACATTTGTTCGATTACCGATAAATAGTGCATTATTTTCCTGTAAGCAAGAAAATAGCACAAATCAATCTATGAAGAGTGCATTTAACATAGTAATTGTTTTAAAGCTCGGACATTCACATTACAATACATATTTTTTCTACTGTGTCAATAACCTACAAGTCTAGAAATAAAAGTTTCAATGTCAATACTCATTTTATTAAGAAAATAAAATTAATCAACTATTCTGTAACTGCTTGAAAGTTTTAGATCATTTTCCTTTCATATTTTTAAGATGTGACAAAAAAGGTATAGGCTATTTATTTTACAGACAACACAAAGAATGGAATGTCATGATACAGTAATTCTACCTTTAATACAAAAATACTTCTACAGAAAATGGACCACTAATTTGGAGATCATTGGAAAGAACATACGTTTGTATTTATAGAAGAACATTGATATGTTATCTGAGTTATGGACTGGTATTAATAAGAAAGTAAGTGTATAGTTAAATTAACAGACGTTTTCTTAACAAAAACAAGAATAGGTTCAAAGCAATTTATCTGTACCAAACAACAATGAACAACGATCAAACATTAGAAAATATAAAACTATAAAATAAAACAACAACTAAATAAAGTAACCAATATAATGGTTTACTAATTGACCCGTTTCTGAGAAAGAACAAATAACAGCTCAATTTCAAAAAACATAGTCCACAGCCAAATTTATATCTAGTAGTTAATCTTTTCCAGTACTTCTAGGTACAACAAAAAAATCAACCAAACACCATTAGTCTAGTGCTCAACTTACATGTTGTTCATAACCTTGCTATCACTGTTGCAATATATAAATTGTAATAATTGTCCACAAACACAATTTATCTTCTAACATTTTTACATCCTCCTACATAGAAATGTTTGTTTCCTTCACATACACAGATGCAACAGACTCGTGACCATGAATGTCAAGATTCTTGACATAATACGGGTAAAGACATTTATTCTGATCTGGAGGTTCATGTCTTTTGCACATCTGAAGTTTAAATGAAATATATGTTGTGTTGGAATGAAAGGTAAGATTACTTGAATAACTTAGCAATAACTGTTGAAATATTTTCTGCACTTTTTACTCTAGGCAGATAAATATGTGATTAAAAACACCACTAACATATGTTTTAAATAGAGACAAAAAACAACAACATTAATTCTAAATTGATATCCCCTAACTTGCAGCTTCTATATTCAAACATTAAACCAACATTTAACCTGACCTCAAATTGAGTCACATGGCCTAACGTACACTAAGCCTGTCAAAGAGGTAAAGGTAATGAACAGTCAGTGTAAATTAGTGAAGTTGTAAGTGACAATAATAATAACAAAATGTACCTATGCTACAAGTATAAAAAAATAACAGACACCCGCATGCACAGTGAGACAGTTTGAAACAACCATAGGTAATAAGCATAAGATTCATGCAGTCTATAATTTCAACATATTCTGCTTATTTCAAAAAAATAGAGGTATTGAGCAACAAGTCATGTTTGTCATGTATATGATAGGTCAAAGTTACAGAGGCAAATGTTCTTGTATAAGAGTTTACTGTCTGGTTGCATAAAATGTTTCCATGCAGGCCCCTGAAGACATTTAATCATATTGTATCAACGCAGTTACCAGTATCTTGTTAATTAAGGCATGTGCTACAATATTTGGAGTAGCTAAATTAATGACCATAATAATTGTTTAAGTTTTACACAAAAGACCACTTAATTCCTGTGTGAAATAGGTCAATCTATTAAGCTCTCTAAAATTTAAGATAAAAACTTTTAGAAAGCGGTGTTGGGCATGAATACTTTAAGTATTTGTGATCTTTAAACTGATAACAACATGATGAACAATGTGATACCTGTTAATAATAGGCAATATTAAGGTGCAATAAGACAGAAGAAAGTGGAGAACTAAACGAAGTTGTATCAATTAAAGGTCTGACATTTTTTGGGCATGTCTTGCACTTGGGTATAACTTTAACTAAGTGATTGTGACAGTCTAAAAAATATTAGCAACTATGCATGGATTATAAGCACTACTATTTGAATAATTAACTATGCACCATAACATAACAAGACACTGATCAGTTAGCTTTGACAGATTTTGACTCACTAGACTTCTCAATGAATGGACCCCAGTAGAGTTGGAGTGTGAACGGTACAACAATTCCGTCTACAATAAGACCTAGCATGTACCACAGTGGTAAATACTCAAGGGTAACAATGCCCATGAAGTCCCCATCATAGTGACTGTAATCCCATGGACACATGTCAAACTGTTTCAGGAAAAATCCGGTGGAAAACTCCCAGAAGTATGTCCAGATCAGATATACACAACCTCGGATTATGACCGGAAAGCCCTTTCTATTACAAAACAAATGGAGTTGTTCACAAACTAGTCCAGAAACTCCATATATTGGCATAATCAAGATACTTGTGTTGCCCATGAGTGTCCAGTCTCGATGAAAGATGAACTGCCACATGCCAGTGAAGATTATTTCAGTTGCATACCCATGCAAGGCGTATATGTACCATCGCCAGACAATGTGCAGTGGAACTCCCTGTGTCATTTCTCTTTTTTGTGCCATCTCTATTTTCTAAAATATACAACAACAGAGGTATTTTAGTATTATGCTTCCTTTATCCATATGGTACTTTACTTTTCAAATAAATGACAACGAATATGTAGAATGACAGAAACTGGCTGTTAACAAGTTGTGTAATCTGCGGAAAAAAACAACATTGAATGAAATCAAACTGTATGAATGAATATGAACCCATCAATCACATGTGAACATAATTGGCACATATCGAAGCTAAGAAGAGTTAGTGTGCCCTAAAGTTTATTGCCCCAACAACAGATTGACATGTGTTTATTGCCAGCTAACAGTTGTCTGCTCTCAAGACGTGACTGAGGCAAGGTGAGGAAGCGGAGGGGAGATGTGGCTCTGAGTGGTGATATAATACAACAGTGTGATTTGAGTTGGAAATTTAATTCAGTGAATATAGCTCTATATACTGCTTCCATACAACTTTCTATTAACTCCAGTTCTCCAGCTCAGTGCTGGCCCACTCTTTTTTATCAGGTGATTTAGTGGAGAGCATCTGGGTAATGCAGATCTCTGTGTCAGTGAGAGGCTCATTTAAACCTCCACTCTTATTTACTACAGAAAATAAGTTTAAAGACAATATTGCTTGTTGTAGATGTATGAATTTATATTTATACAACTTGATAGTCCTTTTCTTAGATAATCTGACACATGGGTCTTAATTCCTCAAGTATTAAAGTTACAATGCAGACTTTCAATTTGAATGCTTTAAAAGTAACACTGTGGAATATCTGTTATTTAATGGTAAATATAAACTAATACAGCTACGGAAACATATTGACAACATATTTTAATTTTTATACATTGGTAACAATAAAGAAAATGCTAAACATCTATGCAATTTACATTCTTAACTTTACAAAATGTAGATACTACTCTTGTATATAAAACTTCCTTTGTTATCATTTTATTTTTTATTTTTAATTACAGTCCAGTAAACTTTTACAACATTTTTTGTCCTAACAACAAGTTTTAGCATGATTCTGTACTAACAGTACTTGCTCCAAAACATATTTGACTGATAACTAACTAACACTAATGGCATTTATATGTTGCCCAAATCAATTGGACTTAGTTTACAAAACTTTAACTTAGAAACAGGAGATACAGAAAAGACAACAGCTTGGGGTTAAACCAGAATGCAGTTATGCTGTCGATTAAGCTTAAGTTGTTATCATGGCTTGGCATTATACCGTTTGTTTACTAATTGTTTTGTTCCTATGCAATATTGTTCATAAATGAACTCTCAATGAATGGAGTCCATTAACATATATAGCCTATTATAACAGCTTTATGGTTGTTCTAGCAATGTGTCACAAGCTTCTTATGGTCCATTGGACTAACAACACATTTCCCAAAATCAGGGTTATATCCTTTTGAGACAAAAATAATGGAAGAGTAGCAAATTTTCTTCAATTTGTAAATGTGGTAAAAACAAAGATTATATGTTAACTCACAGATTAATGTCAAAATTTTAGATATTTGGTATAACTAAAATTGTATGCACTTTATCATTATATGTTGATACTTCTACATTGATCTGACAAGTGACATCACTGCAGCAAATTTTGGCTACATAGTTTGCCCAGTTCTGACAGCTTACGGAGCGCCTGTGCACCACTGTTTTTGGGACTGGTATTGACCCATAAGCACTGAAAAATCATCAAGGAAACCAGTACAAGTTAGAGAAATACTCTTCATGAAGCGAGTTATTGACCATGTTTAATGCGGTTATTGACCATGTTTAATGCGGTTATTGACCATGTTTAATGCGGTTATCGCAATGCACTGAAGGGGTGCTATGCAGTTGTTTTCACTGTCACTACCCGCTAACCTGTCTGGTGACATCACATTGGAAAACCGAACATACAGACAGTGGTTTATATTCTACTTATCCAGTCAACTTTGTTACTGAAAACATGTCATATTCCTGTCATTAGCAACCAGTTGATAAAGCTGTATTTTTTTTTCTGGCATTGCCTGGTAGTTTACTCCAGTGTCACTGATAGACTGAATACCTAGCTGTAGGTTTTTCAGTCAGTGTACTTATAAGTCTTTATATCAGATAACAAACTTATTTTTGTATCAATCTAAACAAACTTATTTTTGTAAAAATCTAAAACAAAAACACAAACATACAACTGGTCAGCTAAATGTATGCTTTTATGGAATTCTTAGGTCCACCTCTGACTGGATGTGAGATTCTCTTGTATCATGCACACCCGTGGACCAGCTGCGTCTTGTACATTTAGTTCTCTGAATTGAACTGAACTGAACTACCGCCCTCCCTTAGTTTCCATAGGTTAGAAGACATCAAATATATTCGTTTTCTGTCCATTACCAACTGGCCAAGATGTTTTTACCCTAAAGTGTGTGACAATCAACCGTAAAATTGTGAAAAAATGTATTTAATATCTTAAAAATAAGACACACAAATAAGAGTACCTAAAAGATGTAGTTCTTAGAAGTTCATGTTTGCCTGCTTGCTACACTTAATTTGTCGTAATGTAACCTTATATTTTAACACCAAATGCACTTCCGCTCACAGTCGGAAGAATGTTTACATTTTAAAATAGCATATTTTAAGCATTGAACTGAAATGTATTAAGCCGGACAATTTATATTTTTGATACATATTAAAAGGGCCAGTTTGTCCCTTTAGCGTTCTTGGCGATATCGGCACAGTGTGCAGTTGGCAGCACAATACGACGCCACAAGACTGAAAAAGGTTACAATGACGATGTTGGTCCACTTACAGTTTACTTTCCACAAGTGAGTTTCGACTGTTTCTGTTTGATTTTACAAGCGTTTTCAACGTACCCAAGAAAGTGGATTCACGAATATTTGCTAATATCTATGATTCGCAATAAAACACTCCCATCATCAAAATCACTCATCCAAAATATGTCAGGGTTGACCAAATGGTTTATGAATGTTTTGGTAAATGACAATTTCGGTACAATGATTCGAATTATGGCGACTTCGTACCATGGAGACGGCGTTCCAAGAGACTTTGTACCAAAACATTGGAGACTACATACATTTACTATATTGGATTGGAGGCCTTAATAATAAATTAGTTCATATTCATTACAGCATTTTCTATGTACGTTTATTGTTTATATTATTTAATACAAAAGATAGTGCTATACAAAGCCTGTGTTGTATCTTTTTATTTTGACTTTATAAAAAAAGGTTTACTCATGGTCGAGTGGATTATGCTCGATTTAAAGCTGGTTAGATAAACTTTACAAACTAAACAAAGTAAACATAACTAAATTGAACATAACACATTTATATTATCATTATATTTTATCATTGCATTTAGCCTATTATATTATATTTATATTTTTTTCTTTTCTAGATGCATGGCAAGCTGTCAGAGAAGTCCTGCGACAGACAGTGATTAAGGGGTATACCTTCCAGTGATGGCAGAGAATATACTGGAAATTGAACAAGTTTGGTCTGTAAGGGGCGTACCTGGCAAGGGCTGGGACCTACCACTTCCTGAGGAAGGTACTGGCGCTACCCTATATCCAGACAGAACACATCAGAGGGGCGTTCGCCATCCTGCAGGTCCAGGCAGTAGAATCAGACAACGAGAGGGTGATCCAGCTTCTGAGCTACATCCAGTCCACATGGGTTGAAGGACATGTGTAGAGACTGGAGAATTGGTCAGTATTCATGGAGACAGTCAGAACCAACAATGACGTAGAAAGTTGGCATTAGGCCTGAACACAAGAGCTGGAGAAGCACAGCTTCCCTTCTATGTACGAGTGCCCTTGTTGTATGCAGAGTCACAGTACGTTGACATACAGGTCCGGTTAGTGAGCGCCAACGTACTGAACCGTCTGCACAGAAAAAGACCCATAAAGGACTGTTTAAGGCATGGGAACAGTATGACGAAGACAGGATGACAACAAGCCAGCTACTGAGGACAGTTAGTCACATCACGGGCTTGGGACCAGTGACAACATTGCTCGGTTATGATGAGGATTAAATTACAAAAGACAATTCTTTCAACAGCCGTTCACTTCAACAAAACTTTAACAATGGATATAATGGACAAGAGACAACTATGTATGTGTGTGATTGTTTTGGTGTGTTTTTTCCACCATCATTATGCCTGTAGTGTCTTCTCTGCTTGTAGAAGTATATATGTGTATATTTTGTTATTAATTATATTTTTTCTGAAACTGATAAAATATATTTGGAATGTAAATTATTTTATTGTTATTGAAATGCAAAAACAGCATTGCCAACTGGTTGCAATAGCTCAATTGGTAGTGCATCAGCTTGCGGATCGGAAGGTCGTGGTTCAAACCCCGGCCGGGTCAAACCAAAGACTTTTAAGTTGGTAGTTGTGGCTTCCCTTCTAACGCTCAGGGCTAAGGGACATCATTATGCCTGACTCGTCAATGTCAGTATAATGAACCAGTCGGTTTCAGTCCCTGGGCACCTCATAAGTGCCCATGTACTATAATGATAGAAATGTCGCTGCACAGTATTGGCAAAAATGCTGGCAAATCCCAACAATGCCAACAACACACACACAATATTTCTTCTGTCCGTGTGAAGGGTATATTTACTGAGTAAGCCGCTGAACATTCTTAGAAAACACCTGAAAAGAAAGATGATGATATGAAAGTATATAACTAAGTATACATAATATAAAATAAATAAATAGTTAGTATATGTATAGAAAATATACAAATTGGAAAGATGGTAAGTATGATACAAAAAATGACACTCGTACACATGCACATATAACCACATGCATATATATACCCTTTGATTTGCAACACTCCCTAACGACTTTATCAACAATCTAATGAAAGGTGTGAAAAACATATTTGCAACACTCTCTAACGACTTTTACATCGCTCTTATTAAAGGTGTGAACAACAAATCCTATATGTGGTACAAACTCTCCAAAGATGGTACATACATAACCTGGTTCGAAGTGGTAGTGGTACGAACTATCCATCATCCCATTGATTCTATGGTATGATTCTTTTTTTTTTTTTATTTCAGTATTTGTTAGAGGTTTTCATAAATGTTTTGAAGGTTTTGGTAAAATATGTTGATTGAGTTGTTTTAAAACACTTGCGGTATTCTTATTAGAAGACTATATTAACAAAAATTTAATGATAATAAATAATGTATAAAGTTACTTTTTAAATAATGTCCGTTAAAACATTTTATATTTAAAACCAATTTCATATCATGAATAAAAAAAAATATTTTTAGATAATATAAGGATGTTTTGGTAAATGACCAGTTTGGTAAATTGATCTTTCATAGTGAATAGTCATTCTTGCTTAACTCTTTGGACTCAATTATTAAATATCTTGTATGTTATTGGTTTATTTACCCTTATTATTACCTATAGCATACATGTGAATATTTTCTGAGGCCTAAGTGGGAGATTTTCACTTGCAAAGGGGGAGATTTGTTATTTTCATTTAAACAAAGAAGGAAGTTATCTGTTTCCAAGTAGGAAGATTTCTGAAAATGTGCAAAACACCCCATATTTTTAAATAATTTTGAATCTTAAAAGTGGGAGTCTCCTTCTAAAAGTGGGAGAGTTCACATGTATTCTATAGGTATTTGACAAGTTCCAGTTTATAGAAAATTAAAAAAATTGACTACCTTTATACTTCACTTGACTTTATATAGCATGTTCGCAAATTTACCTTCAGTTGTAAACTTTCTTTCAGTTACATTTTAATTCCAATTTAATGAGCCCTGTGATTACCCTCTGGTCACTTCTTAATAAATTGGGTGACAACATACTTCAAAGGACAGACTCACAAATTAAAATTATTTCAATCCTGTTGGTGGAATACTGTTATCAAATCACAGGCAATCATAGGGTGTGTGTTTTTTCTGAAAAAGGGGCTGGTCTGGGGGGCCTTTGAGAAGGGGAAAATTTTGCGGCCTTGAATCTTAATATTAGTTTCAAGGCTATCTCTATTTTTCTTGTTCTTGAACTCCTCTAGATAAGATTATCATAGTCCAGTACACTGAAGCTTCCACTGTTGTCACCAATCTGCATCATTGCGTCTAATTTCTGCATTTCGGCAATAAGATAATGAATTTTATCAGAATGGAATTTTCATTTTGTGGGGAAAACTTGCTTCTGAGGGGAAGGTGCCAGCAAATGGCCCCTTCAATATAAGGTAAAAAAACAGCCCTGAATGAACAATAATAGACATTCACACTTAACTTAAGGAGGAGTAAATGAGGTTTATGTTTATTTTAGATGATGAACATAAATCCTGTTGACAATGGTTTAAGTACTATTAATTCATCTGTTTTAAATGATTAAAAATTGGGAAACTTAAACACTTTTGAAAGAATCTTATTTATATCTAAATTTTACCAGATGAATGCTGCACAATAGATCTAAATGTATGTAAAAATGTATTATATTTAGATAACAAATGCATCTAGTGTGTAAAAATATAATTAGACAAATATTTTTTCAGGAAAATTGCAAAGTTAACTCAATTATGTAAAAATATGTTTTGCATTGTGAAGAAAATATGCATTTAAGTGAAAGTTTCCCTATATATTAATGATTATTTGAGACAAAAGAGTTATGTAGAGATTAAAAACAAAACAAACAACGGCAACAGGGTATGTTTTTCAAATTCATTTTAATATCACTTTATAATTAGTAAATATTTTTAATAAATTTACAATAAGATAATTTATTATAATCTGTTTTTTATGTTTGACAATATTACCCTATATAATCATCAATTTACAAAAACATCTAGACCTTCAGTAGATGACCAGATTCAGCTGGTGGGGGACAGTCTGCTCCCCAAGATTAGAAATAAAAAGGAGGAGGCATGGGAAAGGTATCAGAGCGACAAACTTCTGCCTTCAAAACTCCTGAGGAAAGTTAATCGCATTGTATTGCTGGGTCTGACAGCTGGATGCTAAGACATGTTGGATGATGATGGCTGTCAAATGTAATAGATGAGCCTTGATTGTTCGAGTTTGACAAATTGATGTTTTGTTGTTTATACTGCTTTTATTCCTTTATTGTATTAATTAGTAGTTTCAGTTATGGCATTGTGTAATTTAAAACGCATTAATAATGCTTTTCTGTAAATGTTCCCATCTCTTAGTCCAGTAAATTAAAGTGTTTTCCCCCTATCAATTGTGTATCATTTCATTTTCTTTATGTAGTTCAAAATTATTGATAGTGCTTTCCTGCTTATATCACTCAATCTATAAGTCCTATACAATTAATCATTGTTTTTAGTCCCTGAATAATTGTTGAAATTGTGTAATATTTTGTTTATGTACCTGTCCAATCTTTTATTACGTTTCTAATTTTGTACTGTTTAATCTGCATTTAATATTTCTGTCTTTATGATACTCTTTTATTTATACATTGTTATTTATAAGGTTTTCTTTTCTTGTATATTCAATGAAATAGTGCATAATACCATACTACGTCTTGTTAATATTTAAAGTTTATATCTAAATTCTTATTTTCTGTCTTAATCCACAATAAAAATACCTAATCAGCACACTATTACATATAGGTGGTAATTATCCTAATAGCTTTTCACCTCACCCCTTACCTTGCACGATTTACCGAAACCTCCTTAACCATATACTGAAACCTGCAAACCATAGGTACAGTAAAATCAATTTACCAAACTTGTTATCCTGATAAATTTGGAGGTAAATCATTTAATAATAAATTTGTAAATGGTCGTTTTGTAAACAATCAGCTTACCATTTCTTAAAGAAGCAAATTGTGCCATTTTAAATATCAAAACAGTGTTAAACTTTTGTAGGTGTATGTAAATAAAATAATTGTTTGTGGTGATTATTTGTGTTTGATGTCATTCTCTTGATTTATACCAAATTGATCTTATAAAATGGGTGCTAATCTGCGATCTGCGACATACCTGAGGTGTCTCTTCATCACACCGAATTAACTATTACCGATATCTGTTTTTTGTTAACTAATTAACAGTTTACAGCTTTGTTTCTTTAATAACATGCAAGAAAATATTCTTTATAATATGTACACAGAATATGATGTGTAATGTTAAAAAGAACATTTCTCTCTTTTAATTTTTTATCTCAGGGGGAAATACAGGTTTATTTGATTTTTTTTTCCTTTTTGACTAGTGAACTTACCAAAGTCAATGCCAATATTTTCACTCTAGAACTTAAGTATATTGGCCTAAAAACTGTCTTAAGTTGCTAAGTGGGGAAATGTGGGTAAGGGTTAATGGTATTCTGGACTTTTTGTCTCGGTAATGTCCGGTCTTAATGGTTTTGTCACTTCTACATTAACTTGTAGGTGCTTTTTCCTAGTAGCAGTTCACATTTTAATGTATGTGGTCATTCTTAAATGAGCGTTTTGTAATCCTCTTCAGATTTCCAAGAGATCCTGAGTTATGCCTGTTGTGGGTAAAAGCTGTGAATAAGACTGCCACTGATGGAACACTGTGGGTGCCGAGAGCTCATAATGTCCTCTGCTCCAAACACTTCAGAGATGAAGATTTTGACAAATCTGGGCCCTCAACAAGATTAATACCAAACAGTGTTCCATCTAAGGTTCACTTTTAATGGTATGTTATACGGTATTATGTTTGAATAAATACTGTTAAATATTAAATGTATGTATACAAAACTAATGGTGCTATTAACACATTGAATAAGTCATCAAGCACAGTCATGCAATCAGCATTTTACAGTAGTTGCAAGTGATTATATTTATAGCCTCTACTAAGTGTGATCTCCTTTCTAGACATCGATCATCCTTCCAGTTTCATAAACTGGCAGATTTATAAACCCTGTCCTAGCACCCATCCTTGTGTAGGATGCTTTTATTATTTTTTCCGCTTATTTACCAAATGATGCATAGATCAAAGTGCTGAACACTGCTTTAATTAGGGGGTATACTGTAGCTTAAAAAAACATTGATCAGTTTTAATAAATACTCTGGTTAAGGAAACTTTGGAGGAAAGTTTTACAAGACACATTAGATTGGTAAAACAATGACATTATACGTGCAATAAAGTTGCATAACTGACACTGTATTGGCGATATAATTAACAACAACCAAGTTATATATAAAATCCTGCATTTGAATAAGCTGGAAATACCAAATCCACACCTAACAGCCGATGACCATACTTACCTTTATACCCTCTACTAATAGGACTAGGTTCATTCTGCCATCACTAACTGCCGATCACTGTATTTTATTTTCAGAAAAAATTACATATTGACAAAATCATTTACGTTATATTTATCCTAAAAAATAGCTTTTTTTCCACTATGTGCTAACCAGAAGCATAATGCTGGCCTCCTCAGAGTTGCCAGGTCTATATTGCAGGTCGCAATAGAGTAAATGAAAAATGGCGCATGTGCAACGTCTTCTTGCACTCTTATTGAATGTGTCAATGCATACTATGGTTCTATAACCTTTGTGATAATTGAACAGTATTCAGTGTGGTTCAGTATTAACAAAATACCTTTTTGAAAAAAATGCAGTACAGGTCTTTTTGCATCATTTGTTTTCATTCAGCTTATTTTAAATTAATCATACATCACTAATTGCACAAATTCACTCAGGACCATGCTAAGCAATCTTCATAGCTTATACAAAATAAGATTTAATAGGATTTGATGTTTTGGTGAATATATATGGCTGTATTGAATCATTCTAATTAAGTATTTGTAAGCTGTTAATTTACATCAATACTGATGCCTCATTTAAAAAAGTAATTGATTCTTTGTTTTTTTGTGGATTATTGTACAATTTTTTGAAAGTTTTGTTGTCATATGAATATTATTTAATTTCATTGAAATTGTAATTTTATTTGTTGCAACTTGTAGCATATGAACAAAATTGTTATGAATAAATAAAAAAAATAAAAAAAAATATTGTATTGTATTTTCTTTACACTAACAGCATTAAATTTGACAAGAAATTACTTAAATCTTAAATGTATAAATATTGAGTCAATGTTTCAGCACAAAATATATAAAATAAAATAAATTGAACAGACATTGTATTGGACCTTTAATACAAAACTGTAGCTTTGTGAATAATTCCATGTAAAATTTATGGGAAATTAATTCGCAGAACATTACACAAGTTTGACCTATGGTGACCAAGTCGTAAACTAACCTTTATGAATAAAGAAATACATGTACTTTTGTCTTCACCAGCATTGTTATGACTTAAATGTTTAAGCATTTTTATATAAGTTATAAATAATGTTAAAAAACAAAAACTAGACAAAAAATCCCATTTTTTTAATTGTGTCAAAAATAACTGAAAACATATACATGCAAAATGGAATTTTAAGAAACAAGCTTAAGACTGTCAGTTATTACTTTTTAATTTATAATATGTTTATACCCTAATCTTCTTAGACATGTATGACAATATGAAAATTTATTGCACAAAATAAAAACAGTATAGAAGTAATAACATTTATGCCAATAATTGGTATAAGTTGTCATCAGTGACTCGGACTATTAAGGGCCTTAAAATATAACATAAATCTTTATTCATAACCATCTGTAATCATCAGTTATCAATTATAACAGTTTTAATAAAACGGCATATCAGAAAATGTATCTGGAATGTATGTGGATAAAAGGTTCTCCAAAAGAAGTGTTGCCAGGATACAGAATGTCAGTGCTTCCAATCTCCATGTTGGACAGAGAACTGAAAACATATCAATGGAAGCAAAATGAATACACATTTAAAACCAGTAATGAGTACCTGTATGAAGAGGGATGTTTAATAATTTTGTGGAAATTATCATATACAGTTAGCATGTAATTATTATTAAGATGAAGAATCACTTAAATTTTAAGAACATGTAATACACCTGCATTAAAAAAGAATCAAATACATAAATGAAGTATGATTTTTATGTCAGTTTAAGAAAATGTGCCTAAATAAACATTTCTTGCCTGGAAACAAACATGTTCTTTGAGAACGAGTGTTGCTTGGTTGTTCTAATTACCTTAAACAAGCCAGGCATCAAATTTATGAGAGAACTTTGAATCGTCCAATGTCCTGGGTTGAAATGTCTGGTGGAGGATACTCTCTATGCCTCTGTCATTGGAGGCATAGTAATACCTTGGTTTCTGTTTATAATCTCAAATCACATAAGCTAATAATGGCATCACACTACTGACTGCCCGTGCATGAACCATTTTGTGTTTCTAAATATGCTTCCAGTAGACAATTGGCGGGCAGCATAGAATTTAATATATACGAGTCTTTGAACATCTGTTAATTTCTTTGGCGATATACAAATTTAACACACACATATTATTTGTGGAACTGTGTCAAATGAAAATGTCATGACATCACTAATACGTCTATTGGGAAGAGATATAAAACAATGTGATGTCATTCATGGAAATGGAATGGGATTTTCAGGCATATTTGCCGATACTGTGCAGCGACATTTCTATTGTAGCACAGGGGCACTTATGAGGTGCCCAGGGACTGAATACAGCCAGTCTATTATACTGACACCCATGAGTCTGGTGTAATGCTGTCCCCTTAGCCCCGAGCATTAGGATGAAAGCCACTTCTACCAATTTTAAAGTCTTTGGCTCGACTCGGCTGGGGCTTGAACCCGCAACCTCCTGATCTGCAAGCCGAATTCATGGAAATGACATTGAACTTTAAGTACAATAAATATGCCATATTTGCCCCTTGTTTGAGCATTGGAAAACGTTTTGTATTTCAAAGAGAAAAAAAAAGTGAGTATTTGAGAAAAGGGCATCTGGAAATATACAGGACCTGGTGCATATGAAAGTTCTATCAAAGCCTGAATACTGTACAAATCAATAAATCAAAGCTTCAAATAACTTAAATAAAAAATTTAAAAAAAAATCTCAATTATAATACATTTTACTAGGGATGGTTAACTGGTTAATGTATTCCCATGTAGGTTAATGGCTTAAGAATTCTGTGAACGGTTAATTTTCTTTTTTTTAAATATTTGGAACATGTCAGGTTACATTTGTGTTTATTGACTGTATAAGTTTTGTTTTTTTTTATCACTTGTAGAAGTGACACCAACTGGTTAGTCATGTTATCAACAAATCTATGAAGTTGATAGGGCATGCAATTAACTGTGACATTACAGTCCCTTGTTATCCCATGCAAATAACCTTCATACCCCATCTTAACAGACATTTTCTTTATCAGGGTAGCTAGTAAGCAAACAACAACAAAATATTGTTTATAGTACATCATCTTAATATGAATGAAAAACATACATCTTCATCATGTAAATATATAGACAACCATCATTTGATTTCAAAATTATGCAAGGCATTAAAAAGGTAGCATATGTAGATTCTTATTCTCTGTATGGCATAAATGATTATACTGGTAATATTTTTCCAGTTAACTGGCCATCCACTGGTAAATACTTGCAAAGCTTTGCTGGTAACTGATTTTATTACTGTTACCATCCATACATTTTAACAAAATAGACCTTTTATGAAACTGAGAGTTAGGACATACCGGTATATCCTCAAAAGTATCTTTGAGCTTCATTGTTTTTAACTAAAACATACACAATTATATTAATTTCTGAATTGTCTGATCAGGATCTGCACTATTTGTTGCAGACTATTTACTAATATGTCCTTATTACATTTATATAAAGATAATTAAGAAATAGTACTGGCTTTTTTAGAATTGAAAGGGTTATTAATAGGGCAGCAATGTTACCTCTGGCAGCTTGTATGTTTGCAGCAGCAGTGAAAACCTTACACATCCATACATAGCCTGTGTTGAAGCTTTGGGACCACAGGATTGGGGGCAGAATCAGCACTTTACCAAGTCTAGACAACATCAGACCATTCATGTAATCTCTGGCACTAGGGAAAACAAGATATTATTTTTGGTTGGTATGATAAATATGACACTGTCCACATGAACACGTAAACTGTAGGCAAAGTTTCTGTGTCTGTACCTGTAAGTGTATGCTAGTTTGCTGTGTCAGTACCATTGAGTGTATGCATGGTTGCTGTGTCAGTACATTTGAGTGTATGCATGGTTGCTGTATCAGTACCACTGAGTGCATGCAGGGTTGTTGTGTCAGTACCAATGAGTGTATGCATGGTTGTTGTGTCAGTACCTTTGAGTGTATGCATGGTTTCTTTTGTCAGTACTTTTGAGTGTATGCAAGGTTGCTGTGTCAGTACATTTGAGTGTATGCATGGTTGCTGTATCAGTACCACTGAGTGCATGCAGGGTTGTTGTGTCAGTACCAATGAGTGCATGCGAGGTTGTTGTGTCAACACTATTGAGTGTAGGCAAGGTTGCTGTGTCAGTATTATTGAGTGTATGCTAAGTTGCTGTGTCGGTACTATTGCATGTATGCCAGGTTACTGTGTCAGTACCACTGAGTGCATGCAGGGTTGTTGTGTCAGTACCATTGAGTGTATGCATGGTTGTTGTGTCAGTACCTTTGAGTGTATGCATGGTTTCTTTTGTCAGTACTTTTGAGTGTATGCAAGGTAACTGTGTCAGTACCATTGAGTGTATGCATGGTTGCTGTGTCAGTACCTTTGAGTGTATGCAAGGTTGTTAAGTCAGTACTTTGAGTGTATTCAAGGTTGCTGTGTCAGTACATTTGAGTGTCTGCATGGATGCTGTGTCAGTACCATTGAGTGCAAGCAGATTGCTGTGTCTGTACCTTTGAGTGTATGCATGGTTGTTGTGTCAGTACTATTGAGTGCATGCAAAGTTGTTGTGCCAGCATCATTGAGTGCATCCAAGGTTGTTGTTTCAGTACCTTTTTAGTGCATGCATGGTGGCTGTGTCAGTACTATTGAATGCATGCAAGGTTATTGTGTCAGTAACACTGAGTGTATGCATGGTTGCTGTGTCAGTACTATTGAATGCATGCAAAGTTATTGTGTCAGTAACACTGAGTGTATGCATAGTTGCTGTGTCAGTACATTTGAGTGTATGCATGGAAGCTGTGTCAGTACTATTGAGTGTATGCGAGGTTGTTGTGTCAGTACCACTGAGTGTATGCATGGTTGCTGTGTCAGTACTATTGAGTGCATGCAAGGTTGTTGTGTCAGTACCACAGACTGTATGCATGGTTACTGTGTCCTTACCACTGTGTGTATGCAAGGTAACTGTGTCAGTACCACTGAGTGTATGCACTGATGCTGTGTCAGTACCATTGAGTGTAGGCAAAGTTGCTTTGTCAGTACCATTGAGTGTATGCAAAGTTGCTTTGTCAGTACCATTGAGTGTATGCACTGTTGCTGTGTCAGTACCATTGAGTGTATGCAAAGTTGCTGTGTCAGTACCATTGAGTGTATGCACTGTTGCTGTGTTAGTACCATTGAGTGTATGCAAAGTTGCTGTGTCAGTACCATTGAGTGTATGCAAAGTTGCTTTGTCAGTACCATTGAGTGTATGCACTGTTGCTGTGTCAGTACCATTGAGTGTATGCAAAGTTGCTGTGTCAGTACCATTGAGTGTATGCAAAGTTGCTTTGTCAGTACCATTGAGTGTATGCACTGTTGCTGTGTCAGTACCATTGAGTGTATGCAAAGTTGCTGTGTCAGTACCATTGAGTGTATGCATTGTTGCTGTGTTAGTACCATTGAGTGTATGCAAAGTTGCTGTGTCAGTACCATTGAGTGTATGCAAAGTTGCTGTGTCAGTACCATTGAGTGTATGCAAACTTGCTGTGTCAGTACTATTGAGTGTATGCACTGTTGCTGTATCAGTACCATTCAGTGTATCATGGTTACTGTGTCAGTACCACTAAGTGTATGCAAGGTTACTGTGTCAGTACCACTTAGGTTATATGCAAGGTTTCTGTGCCAGTATTATTTGTACATGTCCTGGAATATGATTGAACATTCTTTTAAGTACATGTTATCATTTTATTTAACATACCAGTATTCATACATATCCATTCAATTTAAACAGGACAAATTGATTGCAAATATGCAAAGGAATGTTTTACTAGTGATTAAAAATTGTCTATCTTGTTACAACATGTCAATTCAAAAGTGTAATTTAAAATATGCCACAACAGCTCTTTTTAGTTGCTCATTATGCATTGTCTAGGAAAGCCATTCTGAATAAATAAGAAGGTTAGTTTGCATATTATAAAATATACCCATATTCATCTCTTAATATTTACAGATTAATTTAAAAAAAGATGCATTCTAAAACTTATATTTATTTACCTTGGCCAATCTGAGGACTTGTGAATAAAATGCTTCCAGAGAAGCATGCAAACGGTTGTTCCACTTATGAAAACCACTAGTTCTGAAAAAAAATTGTATACACCTTAAACTTGCAATGAAAAGACTACAACATACAGCTTTTAAAACTAAGGATGACAATCTCATGTGATTTTACTAGACTGGGGTGTGGTAGGGGCATACACAGCATTTTTCAAAGGGGAAATGACCTTACAAACTGCAAGGACATGGAGACTTTGTGCAGAAAAACTGGTTATCATCGAACACCTGGCATGATACCACACCCACTCACATTATCCTGACTCCGGGCCAACCAGTCATGGAACTACCCTTATATTTGCTTAAGCATTAGCAAGGGAGCTATGCCACTACCATTTTTAACAACTTTGGTATGTCGCGGCTCCATAGTAGGACGCAACAACATCCCATGATTACGATTTTATTAGTGAAAATTACACCTTACAATATAACAGCAGTGAGGCATGAATACCTTTCTCTATTGCGTCTTAACCACTCTTCTCCCTAGCTCTCCGCAAATCCTCTCCCTCCCATTCTGCACTCCAAATATATATAGTCTTAACTACCGGTAATTGCTCAACCGACTAAGCTGGCCTATATTTTTGACGATCGTGTCATTCTTACAGTGCACAACCCACACTTCCCACCTATATTTGGATGTAATCATCAATTACGGTCCTGAATCGTGCCTCTTCGTTGCCATTTTACTTGTTACCCATGCGTCATAGTATATTTCCTTGTTTTTATTATTAGTCCTGACATTATTTGCAGTTTGAAGTTAACTTTTTGGCACTTAGTTTAATTAAACGGCACAATGTCTTTAACTAACCAATTATAACTAATTATAATTTAACTAAAAACTAATTACTATGGTAATATATCATTGACTGGGCCTCCCATACCTGGAGCCTGGAACCACCCTTCTGACTGTGCTACCAGGCTCGTCACAAAGAACAAGAGATTACACTACATTGTTGTTTGCTTCATATTAACTATACTGTTTCTTATGTAAGGGTCTTCTAGTTGTCCTGCAGTGCACCAGTGATTCTATCAAGACTATGTCTGGGGTTTTCCTTCACCAACAACTAGCTTGACATCACCAATATGTCCATACTTGTGTCAGTGCAATATAACAAAGAAAGAAAATGAAACAAATGAACAAAACTGTAATGTTGTTATTTCCATCAGCTAGTAGATTTGTTGACACTTTAAAGGTGGTATACAACAGTTTAGACCATTTATTTGTCTTTCAAACAACCCTATACATTATTGTTGCCTGAAAAGATCCTGTGAAAAGTCATTTATTGATGTCCTTTTTACATGTGAAAGATAAAACATAACACTCCACTTGTCATTACAAACATGTATTCTATATTTTGGGTTTTACACAACACCAAAACTAGATAGGTCAAAGGGCACCAAATACAATGAAGTTTAACATGCACAGGGTATAATCAGGTTAAAATTAAAATATGTGAGTAGAAATATACAAATCTATTCGGTTAAAAATGAGAATTATAACTGACAACAGTTTAGCACATTAAACAAGTTTAAAAATTGGTATTACAAACATGTATTTCCTATCAGAGCCACATAGCACAGTTACCGTAAAGTTTTATAGATAAGACGCAGTTTTTTGCCCTAAATGATGATAAAAAAGTGGGGGGTGCGTCTTATACATGCGAATTTAAGTTTTCCCCTTTTTTCACAGACCAAAATTGACCATTAGACTAATCCGACCGCAGAGAATATCGCCGATAGTATCGGCTATAGACAACTGTATTGTGCTATTTTAAGGGAAAAGTTACATTGTTTTTACCTAAAATTTGACATTAAACATAAAAAGAGACATTTAAATTCGTTTGTGTATACATAAAACAACAATATGCAATAGATATTTGCATAAATATCAATTTATTCTAACAAAATCGGCGAAGTTTCATAATCCGGAAACGGTTATTGAGTTTTAGTGGAACGGGCATATTCATTGACGACGCTGTTATTATCATCGTCTAAGTAATATGGTATTATTCAATTGATCAATTTTGAATGATTTTTCTTTATTTTAAATGTTAACTACGAATTCATTTTAAGTTGAAATTAAAACCCCACTTAACAACAATAAAATGTCCATCGGCTATTTGCGCAGACAAGTTTTCACACCTCTTTTGGATGTTAATAGATCGTCCATCATCCGTAAGTAATTACAAAGGTGCATAGAACTAATTTGTTGGTAAGCGGTCACTTAAATAGCATGGTGTGAAAATGAACATATAAAAGCCTTTAGTTGTTATTTTAAATGTCATTTGTGTGTTTGGCCCATGTGTCGAAAACTTAATTATAGGCCGAGAATTTTATGACATGCTGCCGCGTGAAACAGGATGTTCTCTCATGTGTAGGGCTGGGATAGCCGCGAGAATATCCTGTCTGGCGTGTAAACGATATATTGGGGTAGAGTGTCATAACGTAACACAATACACACGGTCTCACTAGGCAAACAGTCGTCGCGACGTATTATTCAAGACACTTAGAGAATAATTAGCATTCGGCGCAAACACCGAGTTACGGAACAATTGGAACATGTTCCCTTTATAAACCTAATTAATAAAATTATATTATATACAGTTATAGTAATAATTTGGTATAAGAAATTTTTACCCTGCCCGACATGCAGAAAGCACTCTGCCTTTTTTTAGAGCTATCCTGTCCTTTTTGAGCTCTAGAATTATCCCTATTTTATGAGCAGTATGTCTTAATAATAATAATAATAATAAAATCCTCAAAACCGTATCTGATTTTAATGAAAATATCCTGTTTAACAGGTCCTTAATTTTTTTTATTCAAAACATGTGTTGTTGTTATTAGAAATCTGTGTTTTATCAATTTAAAGAAGAGAAAGTACAAACCTATAACTGCAACAATAAAGTTGTAATAGATATCAATCTCAAGGGCTGAATAGATCATATGATCGGATCTCCACTTCTGATTGGGTGACTGGGATGATTGTTTCAACAACTTTGTAAAGGCTTCACTTGTCAACAGCACCATGCAGAACTTCCAATATGCCTTTGTGGATAAAACAAATATTAAATTCATATATTATATATGAATTTTGTACCTGAATCTGTTGTTAAACAAACTGTGCCATTTGGGCTGGTATGCAAATTTTTAAACATAGAATCATATTTACTAAATTTTCTTTTAGCTGGTTTTTAGGATTAAAATATTCACAAATGCATTTTTGACAGAAAAAGACCACACACATTTTTTTAAAGTAAGTTTTCCTAATATCTAAACATAGCTAAACATAGTAAACAAAATCCTCAGATTGTCAACTTATTAATCTGTTGAAATAACAAACCTCTATTCCAGCATTCTTCAATATGTGGCGGAAAGCTTTTCTTTTGAGTAGAATTGCATCAAGGCTGATGATAACTAAATCATACTCAATATACTTGTCAACTACCTCGCCACATTTGTCCTGCAATGAAAATATATAAAAAAAACATATGAATGCCATTGATGAAACTTACATAGGCAGAAAAAAGGTGCAATTCATCTAGGATTAGAATCTTGGTTATTCTGGTAACAAGGTGAATGCTCTACTGCCTAAGTTGGTCCATAAAACAATATAATTATTAAATAGTTAACATATTATATTACACACATTGGACCACAGATAGGAGGGTCCTGGCTTTGAATTCCTACCTGACCACACTTCTGCCTGTTTGTCCATGAACAAGACTATTTACCGTGATGTAACTATACTCTCCCCAGTGTTCTCTGCCCAGGTAGCTCAGTTGGCAGAGCACCTGACTATGGAGCAGGGGGTTGTGAGTTCAAACCCAATCACAGTTTACAGCTTGGTTCTGAGGTGAATATGCTATCCCCTGAGCTGTGGGTTCTGGTAGCTCATTTAGTAGTGAAAATGACTCCAGAGCAGGTCATAGGTTCAAAACCCATCCTGGGTAAGTGATTCTTCAAACAAACAAAAAGGTGAAAGAGGGGAGGACTGATGCGAATAATTCTCCTCTGAGATGTCCGCCTGGGTAGTTTAATTGGTAGAGCACCAGACTCCTGAGCAGGCAGCCGTGGCTTTGATCCACACCATGGGTAAAGGGATTTTTCTAGCTCGGATAAATTCAGATGACAACTGCACATTACCAGTGCTACCCAAAAACTGAGCAGCTGAGGATGATTCAATGTTGGAAAATAACAAAATTTAACTATATTTTGCCTCTTATGGAATGCATTTTTTTTATCGACAGATGTTTTGCTACCCAGAGGTTTCGCACCTGATGTTTCGTCACCAAGGTCCGAGATGTTTTGCCACCCGGAAGTTTGTAATTGAATTATCAAAGCTGAAAGATGTGTGTATTCTATATTATTCTGTATGATTAAATGTATCATTATTATTAATGTCTTTGTTGTTGTTTTACCACCATGGCCTTTTATAATAAATACTTAAAATAAAGTTTTTGTTATCATTTTTAAGCCATGTCCTTGTTGCACTATAACAGGCATATATGTATATAAATACAAAATATATTTTTTTATAAAAATATAGTTGAAAAAAACCTAGAATGAGTGTACGGGAAACATTTTTATTAATGTTCTTACTAAATTTTATTTGTACGTGCATTTATGTATATGCAAAAATGAAATAAAATTTTCACTAACACTAAAGCCTACATGTTGGTAAGTGATTCTAATGTCAAATTTCAATTCAATATGTAATTATAGTAATGCAATTTTTTTTTTATCTTCTCCTTAAAAAAGTAATACCAATCATTTATGCACAACCAACAGTTAAGTTGTGTTAAATTTGCTAATTAAATGTGGATTAACGTCCCACCTCAGGGAATCATGTTTAATCTAAGGTGATACAATTAAAGGTGCTAAATGAATCATGTTGCATGTGACTGACAGTTTGTTTATTGATTGCTGACTGATTTTTGTTAGATGTATTAACTAACAATACAGGGTGTGAAAGTGACTGTATTATGCCGACATAATTAGATACACCTGTTTTAAATATGTGCGTATGTTTCTTTAGGTGGCATCATTATTGCATAAAATTATTTGTTAATAATAACAAACAAATACCAGAAAGTACAAACACAAAGCATATTTTAGACTTAGTAACAGTCGTAACGGGTCAGAAGTGGTTTCACTGTCTACAATGTTGATGAATTGCATTGAATGTGGGCTGTGCATGAGTACACGCCAGCATGCTATTCAATGTGACATATGCGAACAATGGCTGCACAGGTTGTGCGATACCTTAAGTTATTTATCATCATCTCAACATATATCTTAACACTTAATATATTAAATATTCATACATTAAAAATGAACTGGCACTTGTTTATTATCAAACTAGCCTTTAATTGAATAGTCTTGAAAAGTATACAATACATATTTGTATACTAATAATAATTATCATAATATTAATCTAATTAATTAAATCATTAAATAATTGCAATTTGAAATAATATTGTTATTGTATTTTATATATTTCATCATTTATAGTATGGATCTACATATAGTTTTTGTTTTATTACAGGAATTACTCTGGAGCAGTACAGAGCCATGACGAGAAATACCATAGACGTGCACTGGTCATGCCATGGCTGAAGAAAAATTGTTTAGGAGATGAGAGACAATGAAATGAAGGTGGAGACTGTGGCAGCCGAGATGATGCCTGATGATGAAGCTAATGTGCTAGACCAGATTCTGGACAAATCCTTCAGAGTAGCAGGAGACATCTCTCCAGTGACAGAGAGTGAGTATTATATTAAAAAATTGTAATTTATACAGCATATGTATATGTAAGACAACAACCTAAATGAAAATATATAATACAACATATGTATTAAAACAATATTTATTATAATAGTACATGAATATTTAACAGCACACTGCGGGATGAATGAAAATAAATAATATAATATACGACAGAAGCGTCAAACTGCACACTTCTGGTAGAGCTAACAGACCACGTGGACAAACATGGATTAGAGGACTGAAGTGGCCAGTCCAGAGCTGGACAATTTTCAGAGAGACTGTCCCCACCAACAACCATATGGAAGGTATTTACAAATATATTGATATTTAGGTTGAATGCATTTGATCTTTTATATCTTAGCTTTAAACAATAATCCAGATACAACTATAAACTATACATAATTAAATGTGTTGTTTTTTTCTAGGATGGCACAGAAGGATTAATGAAAAGGCCGAAAAAAGAGACCTGGCCCTTTATGAGCCGAGATTGTTGATATGCAGCTCTGTCTGGTTTTAGAGAATATGCTGACCAGAATGCACAGGAAACAGTATGAGGCCACCCACGGTCATCTTTTTGCAAATATATATATATATATACTTGCAGGTTTCAACAGAACCTTAGTTAATTGATCATATATATATATATTCTCAACTCTCAACATGCATATGAGAATACAGACATAGTAACATTTCATGTGAATACAATTTATTAATTCATATTTAGTTCAATAATAATAATTAAAGATAATATAAATATTACCGAACTTTTACATACAAGTAAAATAAAAATTCCGTACCACTTAAGTCGTAGTTTCGAGATTTCTATATAATTCAAAATTACCATCGAAGACGATACAAACAATGAATGCAGTGACTCTTTTAACAACAGTCTCCCATACACATTATACATTTAATCATTTATTTTTTAAATTTAACCTTTATAATCCATAAAAAATATTTACATCTTAGCATATTTATTCTTTATCCAGGTATCTCCAACCAAGAATATGATGCCGCTGTTTATGAGTGTCGAGAGCTACAATTCACTTGTATTGGGTGTTGGCTTGAAGAAGCAGATATGGAGACAGACGAGCAATTGATGGAAACAGATGTCTGTGGAGCATCATCCCACATTGATATAACTGTTAACTACAGTGATCTGGCCATACCAGAGAGAGAGAGTACTAGATTTTTAATCGCCTCTGTGATGCTACAAGAAGAAATCAGAGAAGACTTCTCCGACGATACACAGACATTCCACGTCAATAGACAGATCTATGGTAGCAGAGGAAGCTGAGATGTCTCTAGAAGACAACACAGTAACCGAGGTATTACCCAGCACAGATGTCACGTACGAAGTGATCGGGAAAGGGACCAAAAGAGGCAAGCCGAAATTGGTGTCATCTGATGGGTACGCATACGTGGTCAACAGGACCTTCCTGTCTGGGACCGTGGACTAGCGTTGCAGCATAAGAAGAAAAGGCCTATCGTGTTCCGCCATGGTCAAACAGATAGGTGACTCCTTCAGGGCATCCAAATGCGGTCACTGTCATTCGGCAAAACCAGGATTGAAAGTCTCGGTTGAGGTGAAATTTCAGCTAAGAGAAAGCTGTTAATGACATATTTGAAACAGCGCTAGTACTGGTTAAGAACATCACAGAGAAACTTCAAGACGGCAACCAACCTGAGGCCTCTCGGCCAACAATCCAGGCACTATTCCAGTTGTGTAGTCGCGCGCATTTGGGACTGCACCCCATGACCCGGACATTCTTGAATTTGAGGTAAATATAGTAAATTTGACATTAATGTTGTAATTGAAATTTAAGTTGTAATTGTTTATTGTAATTATAAACGATGATTAATATTTAGTATGTTAAAACTATCTTTTTTTTATTTTTGCAGAATGAAGAGGACTACCTCTGCTGCACAACGGGTTAGCCCTTCTACAGTGAGACAGTATGAGCAAAAGAATGAAGACGCGTGGTCCTCACAACAGACACCCAGCTCCATCTCCTCTCCAAAGCTAAGACGTGGTATATTGATGGAACCTTTAAAGTTGAGAAGGCACCTTTCACACAGCTTCTATCAATTCACGCTTTCATCAAGTCCAGTGACAACATGAAACAAGTCCCCCTCTGCTTTGTGTTAATGTCCAGAAAAAAGCGATGGGATTATAAAAAGGTAACAGATAGAAAAAAAAATTAAATATTATATTATAAAGTTATTCATATATATTTATTTAATATATACATATTATATATGTTATTTTATATATCTGCATTCTATATTATTATAATATTTTATTAATTCAGATCTTCAAAGCAGTCGTTGGCGTGTTGAAAAGTTCATTGTCGACTTCGAGGCAGGGATGTGGCAAGGCCTAAGGGATGTATTTGATGAGCCGCAGATCCAGGGCTGTGCGTTCCATTTTGGACAGGCACTGTATCGCAAAGTGCAAGAAATGGGTTTACAGGTAACTAATAGCACATTTTAATAGCACATATTTGTACTCTAATATGTATAGGCTAATTTAACCCAATTTATTTCACATCATTCAAGCAGTTCAACATGCATAATACAGAAACCAAGTTATTATAAATCGTCAAAACATTCAACTTATATGTTTTTTCCTTATTTACAGAGAGCCTACAATGAACGGGATGACATTTATAGACTTCTCAGGAAGACCTTTTCTCTACCTCTTCTCCCAGCAGACGGCATCTGCCCAGCATTTCAGCACCTTAAAGCAAAGAGCGACACAGAAAAGACAGACGAGTATATGAACTATATAAAAACACATGGTTAAACAACCACATCTGGCCTGTCAACTCATGGAGTCAGTATGGAAGGACAATTAGAACAAACAATGACTGCGAAGGATGGCACAATAAGCTCAACCGACGAGCAAGAAAGGGGAACTTGCCTTTCTACGTTCTACTGATGCTACTTTTCCAGGAAGCAAAAGAAGTATTCATCCAGACAAGGCTTGTCAAAGAAAAAAAACTTACAAGGTACCAGTCTAAACAGACAAAGCAAACACAAGGATGCCTGTGGGAGAAGTATAGACTAAACAACTTAACCACCAGTGCCCTGTTAGATGAATGTGCCGCCATTTATGGACCTGTGTAAAAAAAAAAACAAGTGCAAACCCACCCTCCTCCTTTCCAAATTTCAATGTGCTTTTGCACATGTGCGTGTTCACGTTCATTCATTGTGCATCTATGTTGATGTTTTGGAAGCAAGACATTTCGACCCCAAGACATTTTGACCCCATCTTAATTCCTGGGACATTTCAACCCCAAGACCTTTCGACCCCAACCCTGGGACAATTCGACCCCAAATCGTCGAGACTTTTCGACCCCAAGAAGTTTACATATAGTTGAAGTATATTTTCATATTAAGATATATACATGTAATAAAAAATAATTGAATATAGTTAAAACATGAATTGAAGTATAATTTTATATTAGGATATATACATGTAATTGAAAAATATGCGTCTTAATATTTGTTTCTTTTTATGTGCTGGTGCGCTTCTATCACGAAGATGGTACCTCGACAGCACCTTTAAAGTTGTAAATAGGCCATTCACTCAGTTGTTTTCCATCCACGCCTTCCTCAAACAGGGTGATGCTATGAAGCAGGTTCCACTGATGTTCATATAAATGTCGAGACGACGAAAGCAAGATTATGTCGCAGTGTTCGCAAAGATTCTTGAAATCCTCCCAGAGGCACCAGTCGTGGATGGATTTGTGATGGATTTTGAAGCAGGACTATGGCAGGCCATAGGAGATGTTTTTCCAGGCGCTAACTTGAAAGGCTGTACCTTCCATTGGGCACAAGCAGTACTGCGTAAAGTCGGTGAGGTTGGGCTTAAGACCACGTACGAGAAAAGAGAAGGACCACATCTCCTTATCAGAAAAGTACTCTCACTGCCGTTTCTTCCAGGCCAGCATATACCTCGGGCCTTTCAGCGCCTTAGAGAAAAAGCGGAATGCAGCTCACAGCCAATGATAGAACTCTTCCAGTACATAGCGGACCAATGGGTAGAAAGCTCACTTTGGTCTGAACAGGAATGGTCTGTTTACCGACAGACCATCAGGACAAATAATGACGTAGAAGGCTGGCATCGCCGTTTGAACTTTAAGGCCGGCAGATCCACTCTGCAGTTCTACGTGCTGTTGACTCTGCTCCTGAGAGAGGCCAAGCTGGTAACAATTCACACCCAGCTTGTTTCCGAAGCTTCCCTCAACCGTCATAGACGTACCGTGTACAGAGAACTGGATGGACAGTTAGATGACTTGTGGACCCGATATGACGATCATGATGTGACTGCCGAGGACTTCCTTAGGGAAGTGGCTAGAATTTACCATCCAGCATCCAGTTCAGGTTAAGGAAACACAATTTCAGGCAACATAACAGCAATAAAGGGAAACCATAATTCTTTTATTCAAGTCCTTACATTCTGTTCGTTCGTTTCTGTTACCTTTAAACATGTTGTATATAGTGACTTTTGCAGTTGTTTAAGATTAACATGCTATGTGTTATGAAAGAAAAAGTTGAAACATTTCAGTGTTTAAATATTTACACGAAACGTAAAGTTCAACTTCTATTAATTCGTTCAATTTCAGATCAATCATTTATTACACATCATTATCCAAAGTAATCACACGCAGATTGGCGACACACTTTAATTAGTAACACTCGGCTATTGTTGACACCTCTTTTTATTACTGCCGGTTACTGATTGGTTGTTATCCCTATTATCCCTGTTATATCAATAAAACAGCTGTGGAATGCTACACTAATCAGCTACAGAGTAATAAAAAGAGGTGTGAACAGTAACCGAGTGTTACTGATTGAAGCCAATCGGCTTGTGTTCACTTTGCATAATGAGATGCTAAAATATTGGCCAACGTTTCATGCTTGTATGTCTATTGTCAACATAATGAAGTAAGGAATTGTCAAATATTACAAAATTTATAAAATATGCTAATGTTAATAGAATTTTAGGTATTTTATTTAGAGCTGGTTATATTCAGTCGGACAAACCGAAATGTTAAAACTTATATAATTTTATTTGATTGAATCCATTAATTGTTATTACTAATTTTACTGATTTACATAAATGTAATTTGATTCAGTGTCATAATTACATGTAAAATTAAATATGTTTGACATTTATATGTTGTATTTTAGTTTCAGTGTTTACATATATACATGACGTTTTATAGCGAATTAAATTTGTTTTCGTCGTATGTAATTGGTATTTATTTTCTTCCAATGATGAACATACCAATGTAACACCACATTAGTATCATTAGCAGGAACTACTCACTCAATGGCCTTAAATTTCCCTGGGGTCGAAATGTCTTAGGGGTCGAAATGTCTTGGGGTCGAAATGTATAAGGGGTTGAAATTTCCTGGCTAAACTGATTTTGGGGTCGAAATGTCTTGGGGTCGAAATGTCTGGCATCCGATGTTTTCAGTCATGTTCACTTATTTCATTCACAAATTCATATGTTCTGATTAGATTATGATTATATTTAACTCATGCTGTGATGTTTTGTATTTTTTTTTTGTTATTTAACATTGAATGAAGAATAAAAATATTTATCAGAATGACATATTTATTGTGTAACCCTATACGGAGATAAAAAAAATGGAACGCAGCAAAATTTAAGTGCCAATTAACAAGTACTTTCCGTATCAATATCATTTATCACACCTGTTGCCAATCATTTTTACTACTGTAGCGAATCATTTTTCATAAGTGGCGAATCGTAATTGTGGCGAATCATTAATATACCTGGCTTGTAACTGTCAAATGTTTATGAAATTATTCTACAGTGTTAAGAGAGTGTTTAATGCTAATGATAGTCACCTCCTTGTCTAAAGACTAAAGCACATGCTCTCTGCGGCGCCTTGGAGTCACGTAATAGCAATAAACATCCTAGCTCTTTCTTGTTGCCTATATTGGTACGATATTTCTCAGACGCCTACAGTACAGTAATGAAAAAAAAAGTCGAAAACATATAAATGTACGTAACTAAAAATTTGTCCACGTACACAATGAGGGATTTTAATGATGCCATCACCAGAGGACGAATGTTGTCTGTATTCATGGTACAGTCGTTCAGCTCTAGCTTCACAATTGATGCAGATAAAGGGAAACTCTTCAGCCGTCGTCGATTTCATCGTTTTGTTGTTGTTTCACCAGTAGGACCCGATAACACACTTCACCAAAGTTTCGTCCTACTGGCAGCACAAATAAGCTCTATTTTATCGATGATTTAAACTTAAAATAAAAACGGTATTCAAATGTTTCAACAGATTTATGCATTTTCTTTAAACTCTTAAAGAATGTAGAAATATTTAAAGACCTATGCCTGCTAATGGGACTTTTTTTTTTTTTTTTTGAAGAAGAAATTATACATTTTCTTAATTTAGTGTAGTTTGTTGTTTTGTGGCGATTGCCCCTCTTTGCTGCTCTCTAAATGTAAACAACATGCCAACTAACGTGTTGTTTTTGTCAAAAGTCACGTAATAGCAATAAACATTTATAGAACTGCAAAATGTCAAAACTTAAGGACCCACAGGTAGTTAAAATTTTCTTTTCCTCACCATTTGGTGGAATGGAAGAGGAAAGAGAAGAGCTGACACGTCGATATTTTCCATCCATACACCACTTGTGTAATTCAAAAGGTCTTCAATTTGCAGCTGTAGATATGAGATGGGGCATCACATCAGAGTCATCAGATAACGCCCAAGTCATCAATATATGTCTGAGAGAAATTGACAGATCAGATATGTTTGTTGGCTTTTTTGGACAGGTATGGATAAAGTGACATTATAAAATGTAGTCTAGCCCAGATTTTAAGAATTCACTAACAGTCACTATAAGATGCATATCGATTCATATTGTAATCATCTTCAATTCATTGCATATATCTTTACTAGAATTTGGTGATTTTAATTGTTATGGTAAACATTTTACTTTAAAGGCATTTCATTTTAATCATCTATAAGCACACTTCCCCATCCGCAAGATCACACCTCAAGGCAAGGGTGCAGCAGTATGTCCCATATTTCAGAAAGACACATAAGACAGTGATACCTGCTGCTTAAGCAAGTGAACACACACCAATCACTTTGGACCATCAGAGACTGGCTCATAAAAAAACTGGTTAAACATGCACAGCTCTAGTCTAGTAAAAGAAACAGTTATATAATTTAAAGATTAAAATGTTACTGCATGAGTCTAGCAAACATGATTCATTTCCTGATTGACAGTAGTTATACAATGTGGGTTGTTGAACAGTTTTTACAGACATCATTTAGATAGCTGGAAAATGGAAACCAACATTGTTTATATTAATTTTCACTGATTGTTCTCTTTCCAGAGATATGGTTGGCATGGTGCTGATGACAAAGTTCTTCAAGACAACTTCAACAATGCTGTGGGACGGTATCCCTGGCTCAACAACTTTAAGGACAAAAGTGTCACAGAGCTGGAGTTCCTCCATGGCTTCCTTAACAACCCTGGTCACCTCCCAGCCACAATATTCTTCCGTGATAAAGTACTTTGTTTATCGATGTACATTTTAATTTTCTAATTTTATAAGCAATATATTATTTACTGTTACATAAGCAAAAAAAACCCAACAAAATACAAGTTAATAGATATTGTTATAATTTGTTTAAATTTATTGCTAATATTATACTAATTATTTCTGTAAAACCATGCAGCATTTTACTACTGTAATCTTTTAATTCATCAGGTGACTTTAGGAAATATTTTGAGCATTTTTTATTGTTATTTTTAAGACTTATCTAAAACCAATGTCTTGTTTTGTTGCAATGATCATGGAGCCTTTGAGATAAGTTGCATTTTTTTAAACTTCTAATTTTTTTTTCTTACTCTATCCTTTGCTTTTAATTGTGTATTGCAGTCATATGATGATATTCAAAGAGAGGAAGGTATAAAGAATGGAGATAAGAAACAAGTGTTTAAATACACAGCTGAGAGCGAACTTTCAACACAGCTTATGACCGACTTAAAGAGAAGGGTCTTAGAGAACAAGGACAAGGTACTGGAAACAATTTGGCTTTCAATTTGTCTACACAACACAAAAACATACTTATATGCAGTTAGCAAAGTGAAAAGATTGGTAAAAAATAGGTCATATTGTTCAAAAATGGAACAGACAATTAAAACAATTATCTTTAAATAGTTCTTTGTATCTTCCTTGTGTATAACCAAGGTGCACAATACTGCTTTACCTCTGTTATAACATACCAGGTCATTTTGCTTCACCCTTGTGTTATAACAACAGGGTGACAATACTGCTTTACCCTTGATACATATCCAGTTGACAATACTCTTTACCCTGATATACCATATCCAGGGTGAAATACTTGCTTTGCACCCTTGGTATAACCATATCCAGGTTGACAGTACTGCTTCCCCTCTATGTATAACCATATCCAGGGTTGACAATACATGCTTTCACCGTCTGTGTTATAACCATATCCAGGGTTGACAGTACTTGCTTTCACCCTCTGTATTATAACCATATCCAGGGTTGACAATACTTGCTTTCACCCTCTGTGTTATAACCATATCCAGGGTTGACAATACTTGCTTTCTCCCTCTGTGTTATAACCATATCCAGGGTTGACAATACTTGCTTTCACCCTCTGTGTTATAACCATATCCAGGGTTGACAATACTTGCTTTCACCCTCTGTGTTATAACCATATCCAGGGTTGACAATACTTGCTTTCACCCTCTGTGTTATAACCATATCCAGGGTTGACAATACGTGCTTTCACCCTCTGTGTTATAACCATATCCAGGGTTGACAATACTTGCTTTCACCCTCTGTGTTATAACCATATACAGGGTTGACAGTACTTGCTTTCACCCTCTGTGTTATAACCATATCCAGGGTTGACAATACTTGCTTTCACCCTCTGTGTTATAACCATATCCAGGGTTGACAATACTTGCTTTCACCCTCTGGTGTTATAACCATAGTCCCAGGGTTGAACAGTACTTGCTTTCCACCGCCTCGTGTCATAACCCATCATCCGGGGTTGGCACAATACTTGATTTCTCCCTCTGTGTTATAACCATATCCAGGGTTGACAATACTTGCTTTCACCCTCTGTGTGATAACCATATCTAGGGTTGACAAAACTTGCTTTCACCCTCTGTGTGATAATCATACATATTTGTTCATACTTGCTTTCACCCTCTGTGTTATAACCATATCCAGGGTTGACAAAACTTGCTTTCACCGTCTGTGTGATAATCATACATATTTTTCATACCAACCAAATAACTTGTCAAAATATTAGACATGGGATACACTTAAATGTTATCTAAGTCCATGCTTTGCTTTTGTTATTTGATAATCCATGATTGAATTGATGCATTTTAATTTTATTTGTTTTTATAAGCATTTATTTTCTAAGACTCCATCTTTTAAGAGAGTGAGGTCAAACTGATTAATTCACAGGGCATTTTCTTAATATCAGAGTTCCTTGCAAAATACACTATAAGGGTTGGGTATGTGTTGTGTTATTGAGATTTAAATGGTGTTTCCAGGAAGTAAAGAGTTTAACTCAGTTGCCTGTAGCACTTTAAGGAATTTATTATGGGTGAGGTAAATATTTTTTTTAAACGCAATTTTTTAAATCTTTTTCTAGAGTCTTGGTGTTTTTATGGACTACAAAACTCCAGTAGAGGTAAGAGCTGCATTTAATATGAAATTAACATAACATTGCTAGATATTTTTAAATCTAGATTATTGCCAGAAAAAAAATGTATATGGTACAAAACAGTTCAAAACAAGAATTATATGGCAAAGAAGATCAAAACAACAGTGATAAACCACCTATTGGACCCAATTTTAATCCAAATGAACATATAAAATATTGTTTTTTGAGAAGGTATTATTATTTATTATAGATTTAATATACAACTGTTTTTGTTTTCCAATTTGAATAATAGAAACCAGTTTCATTTTTTTATTTAAATCTGATGCCAGGAAGTTGTATATATATATATATATATATATATATGAAGAAGATATTTCACGCTAGCAATCATAAGCCATAAGGCCTTAACAAAGTTCAAGATCTGCAAACTGTTTACATTTATTTTAGCTGTCAAGTCTAATCTTCTCTGTATCTCCAGGCAGCAAAGATTATGTATGAGATCATCATGAAGCACCTGAAGGAAGTGTTGCTGGCTAACTTACAGGTGACCATTGGCACCCGACAGGAAGAGCTCCTTGGTCAACATAATGCCTTCCTCTCTAGCAGATGTAACATCTATGTTCATGGAGAATCAAACATCCAATTGCTAAATAAACAGCTGCTAGCAGGTAGGTAGTTTCACTAGCCATCGTTTCATGATAATAGTTTAACACATTGCCCTTTAGAAGTCATCCACTTATCTGTGTCCAGAGCTGACATGAGATCAAAAAGTAGGTCACTTGGTCAAAATATTCAACAACCCTGTCAACCTCCTAAAAGAAGGGCCTAACTATCTCTCTGTCTGCAAGGAATATGTCCAAAATTGTAATCTTTGCATGTAGTTGTTAGGAAAATAATTAAGAATGCATGTACAAGGTTATTGACAAGGCTTACAGGTTCAAAAATAAGTAAAACGGTTTGTGTCTGTATGGTATTTCAGAGGAGAAGCAGAATGTGTTAGTGACAGGGGAGGCTGGGTGTGGGAAGTCAGCACTGCTGTGTAACTGGGTCACCTCCCTCAAGGCAGTGGACAGGTCCAGCTATGCTATTGTGTACCACTTCGTTGGCTTTGCAGAATCAAGCACAGGTGGGATAACTTATATTCATTATTCCCAAATGCACGTTTCCACTGTTAGTATTACATTGAAGACTGTGCAATTTGAATCATAGTTTGCTTTTCACATATCTTATTGAAATTTAATAATTGTTTTATGTAAAACAACACTTCAAAAATCAATTTTTATACATATCAGCCATGGCTACATTTCACATTTATAACTTATTATTGTAATAACAAAATAAATCACTGTACTTGTAAAACATAACTAGTTGTTTCATGTATAATGTGATGTGCAGTGCTTAACTGTAATTAAACTGTAATTACATAAGCAGTACCTATATTTTTCTTCCATTGCCTTGCAGATGTTCTTAACATCCTGAAGCGCCTTGTGGAGGAGTTTGAGCTCATGAGCAGTTCTATGATTGATGGTCAGTCTACTCAGGGTGCCCCAGACAACCAAACCTCAACCACGGTGGATGTGCGACAGTTGATGCAGAGGCTGGTGGCAGCAATGTTGACCATTTCTTCCAAAGGAAAGACTCCTGTCCTTATAGTTGATGGTTTGGATAAGATTGTCAGTTCAAGTAAAATTTCTAAGGTGGGTATACATGTATCAAACTACATTGTGGCACAGGACAATTCACCTCATGTAAAAAAATCATAAAATATGTCTTTTACAAGTGAAATACATTTTTTTATCTAAGTATAAATTGCTTCTCAAAATAAGAATTTTGAGCATGTTAACAAACTTAAGGTTTATCAACTTTTTCTTGATACCAAATGAATGTTTTAATAAAAGATTACTTCAGTGTATGGCATTTAAATTTGTTCAAAAGGTGCTGTACTGGCTTCCCTGCAACTTTCCCAAAAACAGCTTAGTGGTGGTGTCCACTTCAGACACGGATCAGTCCACTATTGATGAATTGAACCACAGGAATTACACCACCATCTCTATACAGGCTCTACCAGATACATACAAGAGAGACATGTGTGTGGTGAGTTCACATGTAATTCGCCAGTAAATAGTAATTGTGCATGTGTCTCTGTTTTGACTCAAGACAATTCAACACTTTCATGAGCTTCATAGAAAAACAAAACAAAACAAAAATGTTTGAGAAGTAATTTTGGAGAGCATCCTTTTGATATGTATGTATCATGATGCTTCAAAAACAATCCTACGTGAAGTCTTTATTGCTAATGATGTTCAAGTTCAGTCAAATTTTGGTGCTTTGAATCTTACGATGTAAAATTTATTTTCCTGATCTATATTATGCAAGAATTGGGAAAATTATGATTGTTTTTTTCACATAATTACATGGAATGCCTTTAGAAACCTAAAATCCTATTTGTCCGATATTTCAGAAAACCTTGCAAGAGAGTGGGAAAGAGTTGTCCCCACACCAACTGGATAGGATTGTTGCTGCAGACATGACCAAGAATCCTTTGTTTCTCAAGGTTACCCTTTCTGTAAGTGCTTTTGTTGGTTCATTAAAGCAACATGGTCACACTTCATCAAATTTTCATTTTTTTAAATATCAAATCTGTGTTGAACCATAATGAAGAATTGTTTCAAATGTAATTTCTAGTTTATATATGAACATGCTGTCCTTCAACAGATTGTGCTCTCTTTTGGTTTGAGGTAAAAATCAGAATCAAAATGATAGTTATTAGCCATTTAATCTCAATTTCCTAATGTATCTCTGAAGAATGGGTGTAGGAATATACATCATGTGTTTATATCAGTCATAAACAATATACTGATATCCTTGTAATGAAATATTTAAAATGATATGATGGGTGCAGATCACCTGGTTCTATGTGCCATATACATATGCTGAACTGTGACTAAGGGGCTTGAGTGCAGACGAAAGGAAGTAACACAATTTGTTTGGAATTCTATTAAAGCGATACTTTGTGTCTCCCTCTATAGCTGGAAATCACCTTGATTATCTTATAACTGTTTGTGTGACTGAAAACACTACAAATACAAAGAGGTTTGTTAGATTAGATAACATGTAGATACTGTTGACCTGACTGAAAAAATATGCCTTACAAGTTCAAATCATTGTTTCATAAAATTGAATGTCAGAATGCAAGGTTTACATTTTAATTATATTTAAAAGAATATAATTGGCTAACAGTAAGCAGGGTTGTGTTTCCCAAGGAAATTGTCTATGGTAAGAATGACAACACATAACTATGGACATGCACATTTCATAACATAAAGTGAAGATTAAACAAGAGAAACAGTAAACCTTTTCATTCAAAGGATGTCAATGTTGATGCAGAGATTTCAATATGGAAAATTAACATCAAAACTGTGGCTTACTTCGTTATAAAGACGTATATTGATATAAATCCAAACTTACAGTGAAGAAAACATAGCTTTGAGCTAAAAATTAATGTCACATCTGTATGGAAAAAGTCAACCATTCCAATAATAGTATGTAATACATGTAATCTATATAACGGGTAAATTTGAAAGCATCAGCTGATTAATTGAGAAACAAAATAACTTGAACTTATTGTTTTTATAGATAATCAAATGTATTGCTGCAGTAATATTATTGTAAGAGTCCACTTTTATAAGCAAACTAATAAGCAGAATCACCATTTTATAGATAATGATATGTTCATTTAACATATACAATTTACCCTGGATGAAAATAAAGTTTGGTAAATACACACAATGGGTATGCATATACTTTAAACCAGTCATACAGTTTCCCTTTTTGTAACATTCTACTTACTACATCAGCTATACAACATTATTTACATTTATATAGATAACTTTCAACAGTTTTATCTGTGAGCTTTGAACATATTTGTATGCCTTTTTTCTCCCAAGGAACTTGTGTCTTTTGGATATTTCCGTCTTCTGGACAAGAAAATAGACTCATTGGTCACATCTGCAAGGTAAGAATTGACAAAACAATGTAAGCATTATTTATGCCAGTCAGATATTACATTGAAACCTTTATCATTTGTTTGAGTCCCATCCTAAATTCTTAGTTATTTGTTAACAACTTCATGCATAGGTAAGGAGTGATAGAGACTCACCAGCCGATAATGCAGATCCTGATCATATAGCCTCCAATGGGAGCTGATTAATTTGGATCTATTCTAGGTTAACTTTTGAGTGAATGGGATTTAATATGGTTCAGTATCTTCAAATTAAATTGTTTTCATAAGTTTTTCTTAACTTTTGAGAAAACAAACCTATAAGGTGTATGATTAATTTGGATCTATTCTAGGTTAACTTTTGAGTGAACGGGATTTAATACGGTTCAGTATCTTCAAATTAAATTGTTTTCAAAGTTTTTCCTAACTTTTGAGAAAAAAAACCTATAAGGTGTATCTTTGTCTAAAATATAGTGTTAAATTGTTGTTACCATACCAACCAGATTTACAATAAAACAATTTAATTGTTCACATGTCCAATTATTTAAGTCATGAGAGGCATACATATTTTAGAGCATAATTGAGTTTATATATTACATTGCATTCAGAAGGTACTCACTGCTTCTTTAGTAAGGACAAGTCAAAATGATGACTGCAGACTGGATACATAGATCATCATCAGGATGACTCCATCTGCCCTGAGACTTTTGAAAGCATTATAAGGGACCCCATTGCCTATTAGTAGAGTCACCAGCTTGTAACTCCTCTGACAGCTAAGCCTCTCTTAGTATGGGTTTTAGTCCGATTTGGTGGAAGGACTTGTCATGTGCTGATGGTTGTACCATCTTCTTCCACCAAAATTGCTGAGTGTTGCTATAATTTCCATAATTGGTTGCTGCCTTGTACTTCAAAAACTAAAACCAAATAAATTCATGCATCCTGTTACCTATGTAATTTAAAGCCTCTTTAAAGCTTTCATAAAATCTGTTCTTTTTGTATTTTGTTTTTTGCCTGAGACATTTGTGAGTGCTACATTCACAAATTTTGTTTTTTACAAGAAATAACTCTAAATTGTCAAATGCCTTTTTGTTTTTCTTTTCCCTTTTAGGGAGGTAATTTTATATTTACTAACTGTACTTAAATTATGACATTGACTCTTTTGTCACCAATAAGGATGCAACATGCACATAACATCTTATATATTAGAGAAATGTATGTCTCTATTTACTATATGGTAATTATATCTAATTATATATGGTATTGTTGTATGCACATAATTATGAAACTAAAAACCACAACATCAAAACATGAGAAAAGATTTTTTATTTAAAGTATATAAAAATACATACCGATTCTCACAAGGAAGATAACTAATAACAAATTCCAATAAACCAAAACAGAGAGTTTCCAAGAGCTGATGTATGTTACATGTCTGCTTGCAGCATTGAAGACCTTCTGCTGAAAGTGCTGCTAAGACTTGAGCAAGACTACAATGTGGAGGAACATGAAGGACCTCTTGTAGAGGAGGTGGGTTGTTACATAGTAGTAAATATAATAATTGCATAGCAACTGTTGACAAAAGTATTTGAACAAAGTCTTTTGATGTCTTGTTGGCATTGGAAACACCTTTCTGTTTTAACTTTTAAAACAAAACTACATTATTACTATAACATTATATGTGGCACTCAGTCAACCTTAAGTCTATTGCGATTCTGCTCCTACTGGGAGCTTTCTGATCACTAACTGCACTATTTCTTTCAAACTCTCTTGCACTTTGTATTGTTTTATACATTTATATGCATAATGTTTAAGATTTTGTATTGCTTTGTAAACAGTGACCCATTATGAGTGTTTTGAATCCTACATTTGCAGGTGTTCAGCGTGATTGTCCTGTCCCGTCAAGGGATGTCAGAGACTGACATCCAGGCATTGTTTTCTATCCCTGACCATGTGTGGTCCCCTTTGTACTTTGCCATTGAGAAATTAGTGGTGAACCAGTCAGGCAAGATCAAGTAAACACACATTGTATTATCAGAATATATTGTCTAAAGATGCTTCTTTGCTTTAGAAGTACTAACTATAGACCATAAACATTGAAGTATCTAGTATTATGGTATGATTGTCTCTTTCTTGGCTTGATACTTATTAAATAGTAACAATGGTGTTGATTTGGAGCAGTCCTTAATGAATTTAATTATCTAAAATATCTGTTACAAAAAAAGTATTTCTTTCCTTTGATCATGGTTATTAAGAAGCTTTTTTAAATAAAACTTCTCTTTGTTTTGTCATAATAAACAGTTTGATAAACATACATGTTTATTCTTAAATACAGTACTAACAGATACTTTTATTACTTACCTGTATGTGTCATCTTTTTTATATCTTGAAATATGTTGCTTAACTTTATAACCTTGCAGTCATTCCTAACACATAACTAATCTTATTAAAGCACTGACTGTGTTCCAGGTTTGCATTTCGGGAGCTGGAGGAAGCTACCAGGAAAGCCTACCATGGTGACAAGGCGAAAGAAGTATGGACTATGATTTAATGTGTGATTTATTCTGATAAAAAAAACTTTATATATACTAAATGTGCTTTATAAATAAAAAAAGCTAATCACAAGAAATAGTTTTGTCAAGAGAAACTTGTTTCTGTTTTTTAATGATAATACTTAATCAATTGTTAAAACTTTTTTTAAATAGAACCTTTTTAATCCAGATTCAAATATACAGTACCAGTAGCTGAGAAACATTTAACTTTAGTATAAATCACTCAATGAAGTTCAACTAATATTTGTCATATAGCTGTTTTTGTATATTCTAGATCTCTTTCAAAATGCATGTTATTAAATAAAAAAAATTAATAAATATAAATATGATAATAAAATGTCCCCCAAAATGCTGTTTTAAAATAAGGTCAAATAAAAGCATGTTTTTTCATGATCTTTTTCCCTGACACCATAATCTTGCTTTCTGAGAGCCGTATAATGCCCCACTTTAAGACAAAGTGAAGATCTCATATCCTAGAGGGCCATTCTTTACAATTCCAGATCAGAAAGAAATACACTTTTCTCAAAATCATTGGCTTTATAATTATATAAATAAAAAGACCCAACAATTTTACCCTAATCTAGTGAGTAATTAACACATATTTTATTTATTTCAGAGATACATATCTGAAGAAGATGATCCACTTCTTTGAAGGAAAAATGGTGGGGTTTTACAATATAACATTAATCTTTTCCATGCCTTCCAAACATATTAACTGTGAATGTTAATGACATCTTCAGTTCTATTCTTGTAATACTATGGTCCTCATTTATTTTACAAATCAAATCCTATATCAATTTATATTTATTTTCAGTTTTATTCCAGAAGACTAACTGTCATTTATCATCCAATGAAAGTTCAAGACAAAAGAACAAAATTAAGTTATATATTACCAGATATACCTTAATACAACAGTATGGTATATGCAGGCTGACATGTAAACATCAAATATATATGTATAAGCAAAGTTTGCAAATGTAGATTTCTAATGCCTAAAATAGCTTTCAACTGTAACAAAAATATTGCCTCTTTTTTGATCGTAGAAAGTGGTGCTTGCTTACCATTGTCTATTTGTCCCTGTTCTACAGCATAGCACAAGCTCCCTCACTGCATTGTGGGAAATTAAATACCTCTAACTAGCCATTTCTACTGATACTTTTAAGTACAAATGTAGTGGCAAATAGAATAGACCACACATTCTGAACATTTGAAAGTGCTCTTTGCAGATATATGGACTTACACTTTATATTTTGGTCAATAATGTCTTATATACCTTAACCTACTGCCTTCATTCCATTCAGTTGACCTGCACATACAGGCATTTTGTTGATGACTGCTAGTGAATATTAATCATATTTTATTATAGCTTAGTGATACCATTTTTAACTATTCAATGTTAAAATAAGATGACAAGGCTCTGATTTAAATTCTGATTATTAACGTCTGCTTCGAGCATGCTCTTTGAGGTCTTGTCAATGTTGATGGCTTCCTTTTAGATAGTCTCTACCTGCCATATGTAAAACACAAGCTAAATAACACATGCTTAATCTTTTTTTTTTTAAATTACAACTATTGCAGGTGGTGTTTTTTTTACCTTAATATGCATTCATTACAGTTTAACATATTTTTTTTTCAAATATGAAAAGAACTTTATTTTACTGCTTTGACTCTAAGCTTGCTAAGTCCAAATTGATTAGACGTAAGCAAAATTAATAGTGCTTGGAGCTGCCTGATCAGGATCTGCACTACTTGTCCATGAACTACTTGCCACTAACTCTTTATGCAATACATATCTTGACACCTTTGCATTTAAATGAGAAGATGACTAAGAAGTAAAATGGGTTGTTAATAAAATGTAGCATGTTAGGACTAAGTATATGGATCCATGTCTTTCGGTTTACCTCCAGAATACACCTGCAACATCTCATTTCAAACTCAGTCACTCTGCAGCTGAGTTGCCATGGTTATGGCTGCAACTAGGGGATACAGAGGGACTGGCTGACTGTCTTTCAAACTTCCAGATCTTTTCTGATCTAGAGGAGTAAGTCTATAAAAGATTTTTTCTAAACATATATTACTTTACACAGTAATCTGTGAAACATGTTCTGTGAAATTTTATTTATTTATTGTAATTTAATTAAAAGAACAACATCATTATTCAATAAGACTTCGCAGTTTTAAAAATCAATATATTGATGAATTTGTGTTAATTCTTAATTCTTTGTTTTTTGTTATTATTTTTGCAACACTTTCAATTGACAGATACTCAGTTTATGACCTTGTATATCTGTGGAGAGAGACCAGGTTGCCTGGCAGCAAGATCGTTGAAAAGTTATTGTCCACTTTTGATAAAAGAGTAGCAGAAGTGTACACAGATTTGGAGGAAAAATTTCAATTGAAGACTTCATTGTCACCTGGATTAAAAGTAACTATGATTGGTGACATTTTCTATTGCATTAGTGGTGAAAATGAAGTAAAACTATTTCCTTTGTAAATAACAATAATTATTGATTGGTGACATTTTCTATTGCATTAGTGGTGAAAATGAAGTAAAACTATTTCCTTTGTAAATAACAATAATTATTTTAAAAAATATTTTTTATGAGAAAAAATAAAGATTAAGTCAGATATTATTAACAGCTTTATTTTATCCCCAAATATATTGGACTCAGGCCCATCTGTCAGTCTTTTGATATTATGTATCATGCCTAGTTGTTGTAGTTATTGGCATATCATGACTGGATTAATTTTAGATAAATTGTCTTGTATTATATTTATTAAGCATACCTTTTCCACACCATTTCTGACCTACGGTTGGTTGGGCTCTTTTATTAAAATTTACAACATTTATAAGTACTCTGCCTAGCTGCAAGTATCATTGACTGGATTAAAGTTAAAAATGTTATGTATCCTGTTTTATTATTGAATATTTTTTTTCACCATTTTTAAGCTAGCATTGGACTGATTTGCATTTAACTTCATAATAAGTACAAGTTACATGCATACTTGGACATTGTTTATAGGCAGTCTTGTTTGCTTCCACTTTTATTGAGTTTTGGCCCTTTGTCATATTTCTGTAATACATTGCATCTGTTTATTGTTGCACTAAGTGGTTAGTCAGTCTTTAATTCAACTTACATGACATAAAAGTAAAAATTGCTAGTTGTGCATCTATTGCATATTAATTCAATTGAGTTGTGACCCTTAATTATATTTATTGAATATTTTTGTTGGAAATTTTTTTTTTTTTTTTTTTTTTTTGCACATTGACGCGATTACAGTTAGTGTCACCAAGCAAAATCTGTGGGTATTCATTATCTTCATTGATAATTCTTGTTTTGGTTGTTGGTGTATTTTAATAGAAAATATCTTTAATGTGAGTCATTTGTTCTCAGTTTTTAACTATTAAATAGTTAAGTAATTTTGATTAAAACAACATCAGGAACAACAATATCATTCTGACAACTTTCCTTATTCTAGTTTGGTATAAAAGTGAGTGATATTTATATGTTTATAGACTTGAAAATGAATGTTATTTATATGTAAATAGATATTAAAGTATGTTTTTTTTTTATTTTGATACACAAAAAAGTGTTATTTATAAGTTAATTGACATAAAACATAGTGTTATTTATATTAACTGTAGCTGCTTGGACACATTTGATGTCTTTAATTATATCAAAGTACTGATCCTAGTAAATTAAACAAGGATAGATAAAAATGTACAAAGATTATATGTGTTTTTTTTTAAATATTTTCCTTAATAATTGACTCTTATTGTTATTACTGAAGAAGTCCTATGATAACAATTGTTTGTTTGGCCTTTGACTTACAGCTCCACAAGTTCTTGCAGAAGGTAGATCGGTATCTTCAGGAGGCTGGTTTCCATGAACACCGAGAGAAGGTCATTTTAAGGCGAATCAAAGTGCTGGTAAGATCTGCATGCATTTAATTGTGTTGCTGCTGTATTATTTTGTGTATTTTGTCTAATGCGATTATAGGACTTTAAAGGGTTATATTTATTTAGTAGTCTTCCTAAAATATCATCTACTGAAGGTTGCAATTAGAAAAACAAATGTATTTGAAATACTGAGAACCAAGGCCAGTTGACTATACAGTGAGAGAATAGCTCACTATACCTATGCTGGATAGGTCACATGTTACATGTTTTACTGGATTTCAACACACATATAAAGGTTGTTTAGTAATATGTGAAGCTGAAGAAATTTATTGGTACTGTTTATAATCAAACTTCATTTAGCTTATACAGGCTTCATCTATTTATGTAAACAGTTAATGGTTTTACTGCTTAAAAAATTTAACTGTGTGACCGTCTCTTGTTTTACCTACCTAAGTGCACATTTTTTAAATGATAAATTTAAATGTTTCTTATTTTTCCAAGAAGGAGGGTTTGGAACATGGATGCGTGGATGATGTCAAAACTGTTAACTCAGAACTGCTCTCTGCCAAGTACCGCCTGGCATGTGTTTACTGTCAGCTGACCCACACAACACAGAAGGGCATAACACTACACAAACAACTGCTAGAGGAGATTTTGTAAGCTATTTTTTTAATATTTGGTAGACCTAACCATCATCATACTGCATTTGTTAGTAACCCCATATGAAAAAATGCATCAGAAACCAGACATACATGTACTAGTTACTGCTTGTGACATAGTAGCAACTATTGTATATCCTGGTCTGACATCTCCCTCTAATGGGACAGGCAGTTTTAAATCTATGCTATTTGCCCAAGCCTTAGCAATTTGTGAAGAGGTGGCAAGGAAGGTGAAAGCTCCACAGTTATGAAACCATGAATTATGTGAACTGTTCCAGAGTGGAAGTTTTACAGATATCTTGAACTATCAATTACTGCAGATGCTGTTTTGGTTTGGTCAGAGTATACCTTTTCTCATCCTAGACAACCTTTGTAGAACTTGGTTGACAGCCCCAACTGTCCACTTTGGGGGTAAAAGAGGTACTAAAGAATTTACTCTCTCAGCCTGCAACACTGCCATGACACAGGGAAGAGGAATCATAAGCCCCATGAGCAGCTCCTCAGAAGGATTTCCTACGAGTCTTGATTTTGAAAGTACATGTAAGAAGATGCACCAAAGACCAAAAACAGTCCCTTGCCAGATTAACTTCATGAGAGACTGACTGGATCATGATAGTTGATCTTAGCTTATTGTTGAATCCACCAATGGTCCTGACAACTCTGAGACCAGACATTATGATCCATTCTGCTGCAAGAAAATATCTCATTATTATCAAATTGACATTTCCAAGGAAAGAGATATGCCAGACTGCCCACAAATTGATGAGATTCAAGTACACAGATCTGTGATAACTGTGCAAAGGAAGTGTTTAGCATACCTAGCTCTTTTTACTTGAAGCAGGATCCAGAGGCTTATCATATTTTCTCACTTATAAGACGGGGATTTTTCCTCAAAATTTCATGTTCAAAGTGTGGGGCTCATCTTATAGTCGAAGTCTAGTGACCTTGCAAAAAGTTTTCACATTGTTTTAGGATGAAAACATACCACACAAACTTGTAAGCAGTAATGAAATGACCCGACGTGCCGTCATTATCGACCGCCAATAATTTACCTCAATTAAACTTTGAATTCTGTCGGTCAACGATTAACTGTCTCACATACATTTCCCTTTGTTCTTCATGAAACACAGCTTATTATCCATCAGTAAACACTGAAACAAACATTCAATTTCAGTCTGCCAGATACACCAAGCTGTAATTTACTTGGTGTTTCTGTGTAGACTTGCCTCATTACACAGGTCAAGTTGACTGACTCAGAGATAAGCTGTTGTTGAGGTGATATCGATTGGAGCAGTTTGACAGTGAGGTAGTGAATGATGTGTTTTTATAAGCAGCTGCCGATGACATTTCTCCATGAAATTATTGATTGGCAGCTTGTACAAGAGGACAGTGCACTGTCCCCCAATATATTGTGTTCTGTCATACCAGACTTGGTGATGTAGATCAAAGAAATTAATGTCATGTCATCACGCACTACAGGATAGCGGTGCAGCTGAGACTAGAAACATCCTGCAACTTGTGAAAATTACAGTCACTGTTTACCAATTAACCCTTTTGTTGAGACAGCATGACTGGTCGATGCTCCTGTTCATTTTTTCTCCTTGTCTTATAAGCGGTTCGAAGCAGAAACCGGCAATTTCACAGGTGAAGTAGGGGGCATGTCTTATAAGCAATTAGTCTTGTAAGTGAGAAAGCATGGTACCTGCAAGCTCTTTATAGACACTGTCGTACTCTCTGGGTATAGTAGGAAAGTGAAGAAGAGTTTCTGTGCAAGAGCATTGGAAAGACTGTTGAAAAAGTATTGAGTTGACTTTGGTGTAAGTATGCACAAGACTGCTAGAAGCCATTCACTGAAGGGTAGATGCATGATTCTGAATCAGCTCTATTGTTCTCTCAGCCTGAGTGTGGTCTAGGACTAACATGAATAAAACCCCTGCAGGTGAACAAAGCCCAGCTGATGGTCTCATGTTGATGAAGAGTTTCAAAGCTGTATTCAAATATAGCAAGTTTTAAGTTGCATTTAACATCCAGGGCTCTGTTTCACCTGTCTTTTCTTGATCATTAATTTGGAATCTCTAGTCCCAATGGTCAGTTCCTGTACATTTGCTTATGATTTGGAGTTGTCATGTATAATATCAGGACAATCTAGCGTGAGACCATGTAGAAATCAAGGAATGTAGTCTAAACAAAAAGCTCCTATTACAGTTTTTTACTGCAGAATTTTTATCAATATTATCAGATACATTTAAAAAAAAATTAAGTTCATTAATTGATCATCAGAATCGTAAATGTGAATGTTAATGGTCACAGTTGTAATGATGTAACAACCATTATACAATAAGGAATGTATGTAACTCTGATTGTCACTTTACTGAGCAACATGATATTGCAGAATATCAATCAATATTTTCAGAGAACGGCTAACCTACAAAATAAACTGTTAATACCCCTCGCTCTGAAAAATTTCGCACATTCAAAGAAAAAAAGGTGTGGGGTATATTGTATAAATAAGGTAACAGAAATGTAATGAGTGCTTTTGATGATATATGTATTGTATTCAAGTAGTAATTTGGAGACTGGTAATTAGTTATTTGTAAAACAGGTCAATTTAAATTGCAGTTTCACTTGAGTTAAACCATGTGTTGTGTGACTAGGTTGGTGAAGGTAAGATGAGTCTGTTTATATATGTTGACATCACACAAACCATTAACTGTTACTTAGTAAGAAAGTTTTATTAAACTATTTGTGATAAAAGTCATTTACAATGATAACTTATTGTCTATATTAAAGTTTTTTGGCTTAGTCTCCATGTCACACCCTTAAGGTGGATTTGCATTATAATTCTACTACATATTTTTTACTGAAAATGAAATACACAATACAGTGAGTTAATGAGTTATATTATAATGTACCTTCTATGTTGTATCTAGGGCATCCAAGGAAGTGCAGACTGGACCATTTAGCCACAAGAACATTGGCAACCTGTACCATGGGATTGGTGTTGGATATATATACCTTCAGGAGTATGAAAAGGTTAAAAAAAATCAAATGAAACTGCTGAAAGAAATATGTGTTGAATTTAGTTAGTGGTTTGACAATTAGAAATATAAGAGGCTTTAATTTTCTCTCTTATTTTACCAGACTTTGCTAGGTTTCAGTAGATCCTAGTTAAGTGGCAAGATATCAAATAAATATTCAGCAAACAGACAACATTTTACAAATTACTGACTTGCACAATCATTATTATAGATCATTGTATCAGCACACTTATAACATGATTGACATCATATCACATCAGCTGTAATGTATTGTCTTGGTCCTGTTAATCTGAAAGTGGTCAGGCTTGTGCAAAATGTTTAACAGCTAGCTGATGAGGATCTGCATTATTCCCTGTAATGTCTCTATCAATATATCCAGTAAGCATTAAATGTTAATTACAATACATTAACAAGTTAATAGCAAAAACTGAGAGTTTTGTAGAGTTAATTGACTAATGTAGCATGACAAGTGCCATATACAGTATTTATTTTTCATTCCACAGGGTATAGAGTACTCCCTGAAGGCCATTGAAAGTTTTCAGACTAATGCTGGTGACAGCCTCCTGAAGGAGGTCGTGGTCAGCTGGACCAATCTGGGATTGGCCTACATGCACACTGGTCAGCTGGACAAGGCTCTTGAATACCTGGATAAGTGCATAGAGGTCAGTATGAAGCAGGTTATGTTTATCAATGTGCTAAAATGCTGTTTGGCCAGTGTAATTTTAACCATGTTAGTGATAAAAGTTATGCAAAAAATGAACCAAGTTCAAAATAAACTCCCAGTTTATTTCATCTACACATATAAGCGGTTAATATATACAAAATAAAGCTATTTTAAGTCAATAAAAAATATGTACATTAAAGATAAATGCAAGGACAGTCATTTTTGGCTGGACTTGACATACTTACTTATAAAAGGATAAATATTCTTACAATAACTAACAAATAATGAACTTTATCACAGAAACCATGTATACTTGCTAATAAATGGTCTTCCTACTAATAATTTAAACATTGAACAATTCCTAGTACAACTGTTTAAGTTCCCTGTGCAAGTGCTTATACCTATATAACCAGTGCATAGATTGGAATGAAGCTTCTTGTATTATGTCTCCCTTGTAATTATATCTGATATAATCAGGTTAGATAGTTCTGGGTTAGATTTTGTGAAAAATGTGACCTTCCTTCACAAGAAAATGTTGGTGTACATACATGCAGTTTAAGTTTTGTGTTCAAGTACTTTCAGCTAATATCTCCAAATACAGGGCATAGATTGAAACAGAAAGAGACATACATGCTTAGTGATGATAACTAAGTTTGATATTTCCAGATTGAAATTGTGAGAAAATGGTTTTAGGTTGACTTAGAAAGTTTTGGAATTTTCTTGGCATTGGAATTTTCTTGGCATAAATATGCAGGTTAAAGTTAAGTAGCAAGTACTATTAAGCTCTCATAGCAAGGATTTGAATTGTTCAGTATACAGTGTCTTTTGTTCTCATTTTAATGCCAATATTAAAAAACTAAAACTATTTTAATTATAGTTTACAGATTGTTAAAATGCTTTTTTAGGCCTTTTTTAAAATCCCAAGCTGGTAAGATTGATGAATACTAGCAGTCATTGTTTGATGCTTTTAAACACATTTTTATGTGTTTTTTTTTCTTTTTAAACATCCTCTTTTCTGAAAAATTTCCTGCTTAGCTACTGAATTTGAGATCTACTTTTCTCTGAGTAGATTTTTTCCCCCTTGATACATGTTTAATATGTTTTTATTTTATGTGCCTACTTCCAGACATGACAAAGATATCTGCATTTTTTTTGGAATAATTCTTTCCTTGAAACATGCTTGATATGTATTTCATAAGCTTCCTTCCAGGCATATGAGGAGATATACTTCAGTGAGCTGCCACCAGAGGTAGGGGAAGTCCTGACCAATAAGGGACTAGTTCTGAGACGGTTGAACCGCTTAGGTGATGCGGAACAGGCTTACAAGAGGTAAGGTTATTAGGAAAAAAACCCGCAAAAGTTGAAAATAAAGAATATGAACATTTTTTTTATGCTTTTTAAATTGTTATTAATTAGTTTGAAGCACTTACATGCTGAAAAGCTTTCACTAAATGGAAGTCTTAACAAAACATGACCAAAAGATCAAACTTACTTCATCAAATCAAAATCAAATTATGTTTACACTGACCACCAACTGCATACATATTATATTTATTATATATATATATTATATATATGCCTATTATTTTATATTATTAAATTAAATTATGTTTACACTGACCACCAACTGCATACATAATATATATATTATATATATATATATATATTGTATATGCCTATTATTTTATACTATTAAATTTTAAAATAATTGATTTTTTTTTTCTGCTTGTGGTGACATACATTAAATATCTTAGTCTAGCATCTTTTATCCTTATATTGTTTTGATTTACTTCAACCTTATATTATTGTAAGAATCAACTTCTTGTTGCTTGTTTCCTGAAATGTTAACAGTACAATTCATTGTAGCATTTTGCTTTATATTTGTAACATGCAGGTATATTTCAAGTTCCACAAATTAACAATCTTATGAAAAGCATGTGGACAATAGACCAGATTTACCTGATTTTGACAGATATCTCTGGTGGTCCAGTAAAATCAGTTTATTTGCTAGCTTGGTCGATTGAAGGTCAAAATTTTTTACTTTCATTCATAAAGACCGGCCTAACAAAAGTAAAGCAAATATTGTTGTCAAGAAAATAATACTGTCAGTCTTTTACTTAATGTTAACCTTATTTCACTTCTTTTTGTGTCCCTTTCTTTAGGTCTATACAGGTGAAAGTGAATGCACTAGGGGAAAATCATACAGCAACCGCTGTTGGGTACCTCAATATGTCATCATTAGAGCTGTTTCGAGACAATGTTCAGTCTAGTATGGAATATGCCAGCAAAGCTATTAGCATACATGAGGTGGTTATAAGATGGTTACCCAAAGTCACACTTTATACCATTAGACTTTACTGAATTTATAAGCCATTTTGTATGTTCAGATGAACATTTTTTGTAAATAGACTCTTACTTTTTAGACATTTTCTCATTAACAATAACCTTGCTTTTAAACATTCTATTTGAATAAAAACAACATTGTTTTCTGTCATTTTGTCATTGAGATTTTATCTCCATAGTCTCCAACAGCAGTTTAAACACCAATACATATGATACACTGACATATATCGCATATTAAGGCACATAAAGCATACCAAGCTTGTCCATTTTCTTACTTACTGACCAATTGATAACAGAAGTTTCTAACATTATTTTGTAAGGTAATGTATATGCAAATGGAATATATTTTCTTCTCCAATTCATTCTGATTTAGGCTGTGGGACAGATGTGGGAAGACCCAAACTACATAAAATGTTTGGAGAACAAACTGGCATGTCAGACATCACTCCAACAGTTTGATGAAGCAGATGAAACCTTCCAGGCAGTTTGTTCGTAGATTTTTGTGTTGTACTTGAATGACTGAGAGATACCTTATTCACTCGTGTAATGGTTGCACCCGTGTAATTGCCGCACCCCCAAAATTTGAAGGAAAAATCCTAATTCAATGTAAAGGCCGCACATTTTAAACAGCGGAGCTCTGCTATATCGTCAATACCACGTATTTTGCTAAAGACAATGATGGTCCTTCTGTAATGTACCGAGAATCGTTGAAAAAAAATTTGATTAGCGTATGATAATTACCATACTATTTATTAAGTTAAGGCGTCAATTGATTGGGACAGTTTAAAGACAATTTGAAAGGTTAATTCCTTCTGTTCGACAATTTGAGAGAATTTAAAGGCAGATTGAGCTACTCATGTCCCCTCAAATGTCAAGTGTCAATAAGATATTTCGCACCTTCTCAACATGTCACCATCTTCTCTGGGGTCAGCGGACAGGTGAGAATTACTTTTCAATTAGTGGCTCTGAGAGATAATTTCATTTTCATAGAAATATAATAATATAACAAAATTTTGTATAAATTTAAATATTTCCATATACATGTAATTTCACAAACTTGTTTTAAAAACCCCTTAGTTCATATATGTACATTTTCTTTGATCAACCATCCTGTTAATTTCATATGGAGGTTTTGTTTTATTGACAGGCTGTATGGAGTTCAACATCGATTTTTTCTGTCTATGAAATGCAACTTCAAAGAGATTGTCGGCTCGTATTAAAGCTGTTGTTTTATTGGCTCTGCTATGAAATCTTTTGATCTGCATGGTAGTGTGCACTTGACATTTTAGCTGGGTGAAATTGTTTGAGGATGCAAACATTCAGAAATATGATACAAGAGATAAAACTAGGAAGTACCTGGTAATTTATAAATTATTGAATTTGGAATATGTTCACGTTGGTAAGTGTTTTAATATTATAATGCATTTTTAAACAAAATGTTTGAGCTAAATTAGAACGCTACCGGAAAAGCATAGAACGACGCTATCTCGTTCGTATCGTCCGTCAACCTCCTATTTAGAGAGCTCATCTAATTATATCACGAAGTATATGCATGGTGTCCCAAAAATCGGCAGAATCGTTCTAGACAGAATCGTTCTAGAAAGAATAGCCCAAGGCCTTACACCTATAGAATGGCTGCACCCCCAACTCCTTAACGATAAAATCGGGTAAAAAACTGTGGCGATTACATGAGTGAATACGGTACTTACAGACATGGTATTATATTAATTTTTTGTTGTAAACAATAATTTATAAACAGACTGCATAATAAAAATTATCTTAGTTCAACAAATATAAACAAAAACAATACACAATTTAAAATTGTGAAGTTTCATATTAATCATTTAAGATGAAATGTATGAGTTGTTCTTATTACAGTGAATTGGAGAGTAAAGGAGAAGGATATGGACTCGTGTATGGCATCCATGTATCGGGACATGACAAAACACTACCTGCGGGCAGGGATGTTTGAGAAGGCCTACCACACAATATATGCCCTGCTGGACTCTGTGCATAAAACTGCCCTTGTCCAGTATATTCTCATGGATTGTGCTTTACAAGGCATGCCCGCTGAGTACAGGAAGAATCTGCCAACAGAAATGTCTTTGGTGACAGCGGTAGAGAAGTAGGTTTAGTTTACATCTGTAGTATATTTAATACAATATGAGTTGAGAAAATAAATGAAGTTTTGTTTGTATTACATGCACAGTAAAATATCTGTTAAATGTTTAATGGTTTGTTGTACAACTGTTTAATCTAATACAATTCATACACTATATGATAAAATCATTCAATATTTTAATTATCATGTATTAGGAATATGTAGAGAACAAGATCTATTCAATCTTTAGGCACCCAGAGGAAGTGATGCTGGTAAAGAGACTGATTGAGCTATATCTGGTGCCAGCTGGTAACAGTGATGAAGTAGTGCATCTGATAAACCGTCTCCATGACCACAGTGACCTTGGTGACCAGGTGTATGTGCTCACATGTGATTGGTGCAGAAAGAACCAGCAGTGTCTTCAACGCAATGTGGAGGAGGGGCTCCAAAGATATCCTGGTCAGCCTGTAAGTTGAGCTTTACTGTGCTATTAAATGTAAACTATTTTCTTGCTAAATTTATTTTTAAGTTTTATACAACCTCAAAATGAATAATATCCATAATGTAAAAGTAATCAGACATATTGCTAGAGACTCATCAGTAAAACAAAATCTAATTTGGGTCAATACTAGTTGCCTTAGCATAATCATGCTTTTCAAGGAAAGAGTTACTTTTTTTCATCTGATTTTTTCAATGGTTAAATGATCTACTATTCTATAAATATGAAGAGCTACTCCAGTCATCGTTAACGTTGGCTTAATGCTCAGTTTAAAGTTTTGCCTGTAAGGACTATCAAGCTTATTTGTCAAAAAACAGCGCAAGAACTTCAAGAAACAATTGCTATGGTTGAAAACATAAAATCATTTTGTCTGCAAGTAATATTAAGCTCATATCACAAAAATCAAAGCAGGATTAGATGAAAGTAAGGTTGGTTGTTTTTATACTTTGAACCATTAATAGTATAATTGTTTTGTTTGTTTATTGGGTTTATCGTCCCACCAACAGTATTTCAGTTATCTGGAGACGGTGTTCACTTGAAGCAGACATAGTGCTGCCTTCACTGTGTATAGCATGGTTTGAACACCTTGCATGATACCACACCCAGTCACATCATCCCGACACCGGGCCAACCAGTTGCGGAACTACCCTTATATTTGCCTGAGCATTAGCAAGGGAGCTATACCGCTACAATTAAGTACCTGGAGCCGACGCTCTACCAATGGCACTACCAGGTCCGGTCTAAAAGTTTTGTGTGCTTGTACTAACAAGCTTATTTCTCAAAAACCAGTGCATTGTAATGAAATGCTTGATATTGAAAATGTTTTTACTTTCAGATTATGGTACATAATTTTCCCACAATCACTGTTTAACAAACTGGTTGGATTACCTTCCTGCTTGAACATTACTCATTGATGGCAATTTGACCTACTTAACTTGTTTTTTTCCCCTTCTTTATTAACTCTTAACCTACTAATCACAAATTGACCCCACATAGGCAAATAGTTGATCCAGATTATTTACTTCCTACTAGGAATTGTCTGATCAGGATCTGAACTATTTGTGAAGCTCACTGTGTCTTGTTACCAGTCTTTGTATATGTAAGAAAAAACTACAGATTTTAGCATGGGCTTAAATAAAGGGATAAATAAATCATGTGTTTTTGCTGTCTTGTCTCAAACAACAAAATAATCTTCAGGAGTTAGTCCTTGAGCTGTGCAAGTACCACGTCTCCCAGCAAGAGTACAAAGCTGCCCTAGTTCTATTGGCGCCACTGGCTGAAAACAACCCATCCAACTTCTCCTTGGTACACTTTGCAGCCTACACAGCTGCACATGCAGATGATGCTGAGACCAGTAGAAAATTTTGTCAGATAATAATACAGAACTGTCCTGAGGAAGCTATCGTGAAGAAGGTAATAAATAAATTACATCAAGCAATTTTGGTTCTTGTTGTCTGTTTTTGTAATTTGTATATTTGCTGAAAAAAATTGTACAATATTTAATATGCTCCTTTATTTCTATTGAAGTGATCGAAAGAGAGACAATAGCTGGTATATTTATTCAACACATATTTGTAGCTATGCCCTCTTTAACGGTCTGCCTTCACTATAACTATAGGTGAGATAAAAAATTGCCAAATTAGTGTGGCTAATGTAATGTAGGTGTACTTTGTGACCGAATTTTCAGTTAATAGGTGCGCAACTGAGTTGACAAACACCCAGAATGAAAAAAAGTTATTAATTCATATTATGCTTGATATGTTTATCAAATTCTGTCTTTCCATTGGTAATACATTTGCATGTTGTGACAGAATGCAGACCAAATAAACAAAACAGTACATATAAAATCAAATAACAGAGTCGTAAAATAACAGAAAATATAATAACATAATGTTTTTGTTATTTTTAATGTCAGTCAGATAGATGCCAGATAAAAATGTAAATATCATTATATCAAACATGATGTTCACAATGTTATGCAGATTTACTATAGTTTGCATAATGTTTGGACAGTCAATTGTTGCCTTGTTTGGTTTTAATTTTACAACATTCATGTTCAATATCAATCCAATATCTAATTCAAGGTTTTGGGTTTTTACGAACCGACAACCACATGTGCATTGATAATAAAATAAAAATCAAGATAACATACAATAGTTTTCTAGACAGCTGTTTTAATTAAATGCTCATTAATATTTTTCATGATTTTATACAACAAAAGTGACAGTTGCTTTGGGTGTAAGTAAGTATTTCATGGTAACTTTTAATTCATCACAGTGAAACAGGTCATATGTTCATATTTGCGAAGTCCTGCTAATTATTGGCAGGGGAAGACCCCAAACAAATGTTTGAGTAGAACCAATGGGCAACACAGGTCAGCTGTAGACATTCCCCACATGAAAGTTCCGCCCCAACCTTGACTCGAACCCACATGGTGGGCTGAGGAGTTACAAGGTGGCTAACAACTCGGCTATTAGTGCCTTCTCATGATAACTATTAATACTTTAGCACAATCATTGACGTTTTAACAGATGGTTGGCCTACAACAGGGTGATAAAACTGTAAGCATATGTACTGATATGCTAGATGGCCTTGTGTACTGTTTAAATCCATATGTGTATGAGTACCCTTTTATTTCTGTTTTTAGGCAGAAACTATCTTGGACATAATAACCCAAGTTAATAGTCAAGAGGAGATCAACTCTGGAAGTGACGGTGGAGAAGCGGCCAATGCATAAATGTGACAAGTAGATTACTTCTGTTTACATTTACAAAATATTGCGTTAGTTATAAATATAGCTGTTTAAGAAGACTAACAGTTAATAAACATCCCTATTAGATGGGTTCTCGGCAGTTGCTTTCATTGAAGATTCAAAGTATCATTAGACTCCACAACGTGTAATGTATAAATACTGGAATTTTTATTTATACTCTGTTTAATAAATTCAGTTGTAAAGACTTAACAAAACCTGTGATGGTGGACTTCAAGGGAGTGCTATCTAGAGTTGTGATAAACCTGTGATACAAGTGGAGACTGATGTTAATTATTAATTTTAACAATATGTCATATTTTTTAATATACTTTTTATGATTTTTTAAAAATTATTGCATGTATATTTAACATCTGTTAACTTCTTACACTTACTAAGCAATCTTTTACCTTTAATATATCAATTATATTTATTAGATTTCTCATCTGTATTAGTGCCAAAGACATGGTTTGTGTATTTTATACCTTTTTTAATGTTGATTTAAATTAACTCTTTTACATACCTTGCATTTTGGGGTATTTTAGAGATATGAAATCCTTTGCTTTTATGATTTACATCTGCATTTCTGCTGAACTGTTTATGTGCAATATATCAGGTAATATATTCCAACAATTAATTTTATAATATTTGTGTTTTGTACTTTTGGACAAACATTTGATTTTTTGATATTCTGTTTTGATTTGAATTTTTCTATGAACATTAAAAGCAAATTCAACATGAACCATATGATTCATCATTTAAATTATGGTTTGCAAAAATTTGCAAGTGGAAATGTTACACAAGGTTATTGAATTTGCATTCCTTCTTCAATGTCAAATTTTTTTACCAGTAACATGGATGTTTCCACAACAGAAGACATGGCAAATGACAATGAGTAAGTTGATCGGTTATGCTTGGTTATAACCAGATGTATACTGTGAAACAAGATAATGCAGCCTGGCCTCACAGTGATTGTGTTAGTTTTTGGTATTTAACAATCACACAGGACAAACTTATGCCTTACAGGAGAACTCATATTTATTTTGAAGGTATTTTGAAGGTTTTCAAGAAAAAAAATGTTTTGCATCTATTGGAACTGTATCCATGTAAAACTTGCTTAGATTGTCCCTGTGTCAATCCATTACTTGAACAGAAAATTTATTACATTCTGAACATTCATCATACACATACAATTAAAAAGTCATGTTGTCATTTCTACAAAAAATGCACCATCTGTTGGTTTATAATTATTGTTTATCAGATTTGACAAGGCCATTCAATTTGCAGTTAGATTTTTTTAGCACTTCATGCATTTGAAATTAGACAGATTTGCAAAAGTTTGGTTTTAGTATATTTAATGTTTTACATATAATGTATTGATGACTCATTTTTTTATTATTTTATAATACTTCATAACAACAATATAATAAAAATGTAACATGATGAAACTTGTATTTACTTCACCCCACAAACTATGTATGTGGTCTTAACACATTCAACAGTTGACAATTTGTAAAACCAATCAGCTGAGACAAAAGTTGAAAAATTAATAAGGGATGGACAAATTAAGATTAAATTAAACATATACTGGTACATAAATCTATCTAGTATGACTTATAAAGACAATGTCCAATCAATAGACTCATTTCACTCAAACTCAGCATTAAATTAAGTATTGAGATACATTACCATTTTACATAAAGTTTACTTCTGCATTACATTACAGACAACCATTCTAATACAATTTCTGACAGTACTTTTGGACATTCGTGTTCCTCTGTCTTTCGTCAAAGCTGATTTGATTATGTTGTAATGACATCAAGACGTCTCTGTGTTTCATGAAGTCATTGTCTAGACAGCAGGTATAGGACTTTGCTCGTCATACTGCCAGGCTTGAAAACAAAAATCTTCTACAGATTTAAAAGTACCCCATGACATTGTTAACTTCATTGTCAGTGGTCAGCATGCCAACAGTGAAAATATTGTCATTAGAAGTATTATAGGAAAGCATCTTAAAGTGAGACTCCCATTTTTTTTTCACAATATAATTTAGTGTATTGTGGTCCTTGAAAGATGATGACGTTTACTGTAGAATGCAAATTTACTTATCTTATTGATCTCATAGAAGCCCCTCGGCGCAATACAAAATATGACGTGGCAGCATCTATTTAGACACACTTTCTTCAATACACCTACATCCATCCTGTTTTCATAATAAGCTGTAATCAAAAGCGATCAATAAACTGTGCGAGCTGAATGACATTATTTCATCCAGATACGTGCCTTTTATATTTGCCATACAGCTAGTCTTTATGACACCCGTTTGGCAGCTAGCAGTTCACATCTTTGATCTTTCTCATCATCTCCCCACAAATTCTGAGCGTGCAATGTATTGTTTGTAAGAATATACAGTGTTAAAAAAGATACATTTGTAAATTTGACTCAAATATTTATTCTAACAACTAGATTTAGGCAAAGCTGCTCCACAAGTCAGCCACTTCAAATAGGCCTTGCTAAATCAGAGCATGTCACATGTATCTTCCATCTCCCTTTTTACTACATAATTCTTTCAGGCACTAACTACTGAGACATGATAATGCGCTCCTGGTTCTACCCAATCATTTGTCTGCGGTCTTCCTAAAAAAAAAACAAGCTGGATGATAGGATAATTATCATAATTGGTCGCTGCAATGTATCTTAAAAACAAACAATCCACACTCTACACTACTGGTGTTAATTAATGCAGCTTCATCCATCTTTGTTACCAAGAAAATAACTATGAAAAGACAGTGATAATTTGATGTTTACTGTCAATTATTAATAAGGTATGAATGGAAATTGTGAAGCTTTTCTGGTGTATTTCTCTTTTATCCAACATTTTTTGTCTGCAAAATTTTTAAAAATGGCAAGGGCACTTATAAAAAAAAAGGCATAGGCCTTTATTAGAAACTAGAACTCCGCGAGTCGGATGTCTCGCCTGACAAAAATTTTGTTATTCGACATAAAAAATGTTAATTAGTTTTTTGTTGTACAGATATTAGCAATGTATTTGCACAAAATTCACATATAAAATAACCTTTTAACTGTCTCATTGCAAAAAACATGCACAACAAGTTATGCCCTTTGCAAGAAATGCACTAAAAATCAATCAAATGGGAATAACTAAAAAACGGAAGAAGGTAGAGTTACCCTTTTTGTACAATGTACTTTGAGTCATTGCCAAAAACATGCATACCAAGTTTGGAGTCATTTGGATTTACAGTGACAAAGTTACACTCCGGACAAGAAATGCCCTAAAAAAATTAATCAAAGGGGAATAATTCAAAAACGGAACAGGGTAGAGTTACATTTCTTGTGTGCTGCACTTCGAGTCATTGCCAGAAACATGCATACCAAATTTGGAATCATTTGGACCTACGGTGACAAAGTAATGGCTCCGGACAAGAAATGCTCTATAAAATCAATCAAAGAGGAATAATTCAAAAGCGGAACAAGGTAGAGTTACGGTTCTTGTGCACTGCACTTCGAGTCATTGCCAGAAACATGCATACCAAGTTTGGAGTCATTTGGACCAACGGTGACAAAGTTAGGCTCCAGACAAGGAAATCCGAACGCCGCCGCCGCTGCCGACAAAGTAATCCCTATATGTGACCTTTTCAGGCGACACAAAAATACAAGTTTTAAATTTATTGATTACACTTTTTCTTCTTAGTTTACTTTATTGCAACAAACATAACATCATAAATGAAAACTCAACATGGTTAAACTATATTTTTTTTACCCCCAAATCTATAAAATAGGCTTCGCATCACATCACAGTTGCCAGTTACTGACAAAACTGAAAATAGTGTTCTAATATAGTGAATAAGAAATGAATTGATTTTTGACAGGATACAATTAAAAAATAATACCGGTACATAAATCTTTTTTTCAACATCCCATTAAGAATTTAAAATGTGTTTAATCAAACTCAGATTCAACGGACCCTTCAAGATGGCCTATACCCATTTTAGCAACAAACCCAGGCTGCAACTAGGTTACAAAATCATTACCCAAAATGGTGTTTTTTTCAGTTGCTTAAACATATCAGATTTGACTACATGCAGAACGATAACTGCAGTGTATTAGTGTGAATATTTAATACAACTCCCACTACTGCATTATATTAAAGTTTGTGTTATTGTTTTTATTCAAAAAGATGCTTCAAATTTTAGTGGAAATATGTCTAGAAACTGACTTAAATACTGGTACATCTTCAAATCAAACAAAAGCATTCTTAGTATTCATTCAACAACGGTAGAATAAATACCAAGGTAACAGTTGATTAGTAATTTTGTGTGAAGCATCACATTTTTATGTATACTAAGGATTCTAATGTATTGAATGTTGTATGATTTATTTATTGTCAATTTTACAAAAGGTAAGTTCAGCATCATAATTTGTTATTAATGTTAATGTTAAAGCAAAAAAGGTTAGAAAAAATGAAAACAATACCAATGTAAGAAATGGAAATGTTCACCATTTAATTCCCCATGTCACTATATAGCTCCTTTATATTAACATTTAGTCAAGCCCTGGTTGCTAGAACATCCACAGGAATGACCTTCCAATTTCAGCGAGTCGGGAGTTCGAAGGAAGAGAATTCATCTACAAGTCAGTTTGTCAACTGTTTTCATTAATAGATGGTTTTAAACCTGAAACTTGAATCTCTTTGTTTTCTTCTGTGATTACATTTCACTTATTATTTGTTTTGAAAATAAAATCAACAGAACATGAATACATGTTTTTAAATCATATTAATCAAGTTAAAAACCATACAAACATGTTCCGTAGTTCAAATTGCAAAAGTTAACAACGATCAAGAAATTAACAATCAAAAATCTATTTGATTTTTTCGAATAAACCAACAAGGTCAGAGAACATATTCCCTCAAAATAGACAATCACATGAGAAAAATAATAAATGATACATTACTATGGCTCATGTGATGTTCATTTCGCTGAATATTTTGAGATGATTAAATACTGGGATTGATTTACGAGAATGGTTAGAACCGGTTCAATCTTGAGTTGGAAAAAAGACAGGACATGTGTTTGTATTTCTTTAATTTTGTTAAACACAATTTCATTGACATATTTGAAATTAAAACAAAAAAATATATAAACAAAAATATATTTCAACATTTGAATTAGTTTGCCACATCAGGTAGTCAAGTTTCATGACATCAACCTGTTTTTTTTTAATCCCTAACATCTCAAACTATTTTATGCTTGCTTCAAGAAATCCTTGATTTTCAATTCATTTTGTCAATTAAACCTAACAATGGCTATTAAGAAGTGCACAATGACAATAACATGTTGTGTTGGTGTGAAAAACATGATCACTGGTGGTTTGAGAGCACAGACAATCAGTCAGGGTTAATGAGCAGATATTGCTGTTCGACCCACAAGGTGTGAAAATAAAAAATAGGCTTTAGGGACTGGCAACCAGTTCGACTCTTTGAACTACAGGTTGTACCAGCGATCCCTGGGTATTTAATAGAGAACAAAGAAGGCAAAATGCAGGGACTGACAAATTTGTTAAACCGATCTGTTAATTCTACTGACCGAATGTTCGAGCAACTGGGGTTTGACTGTACATGTAAACAAAAAATGGTCAGAAAACAGTAAAACATTAATGCATGATTGATTGGAACATATGAGAAATAGAGTACATTTGGTGCATTTTTTTAGCAGTTATTGTGCAGAAATTACTCATATCTATGTACAATATATAAAACAAGAGGTCCATGTTGGTCCCTTGGGCACACTTGCACCTTGGACATTTATCCCTTCTGGCTATGCTTTTAGACAAATAAAAATTCATTAACAATCTTCACACAAGGCAACCAAAATAATACATAAGCTAAATATCAAAGCTCTAGCTCTTGTAGTTTCTCACAAGAAGATTTTCCGAGTTTTCCTATATAGCCATATATGGAAACTGTCTAAGCCCCTGGTGGCCATGTTTGTTGACAGATCAGAAGTCTTTGAACTATCTTGATCATGTTCAACCCAAAGAACATGAATACCAAATATCAAGCTCTTGCTGAGATAAGAAGATTTATGAAGTTTTCTTCCCCTGGTGGCCATGTTTCTTGACATTTCAAAATTATTTGAACAACTTTTTTGTTCCCCTGTCTACTTAAAGAAAGTAAGCTTAATTTGGCCCCGCGGTTTCATTAGGGATGTTGTTTGAAAATGTTGATAGATGTGTGATGCCAAGAATTCACAATAACTCACCCTGAAAATAAGTTCAAGTGAGCTAAAAAAGCTCCAGATTAGCTCACTTAAATATAAAGTTTCAAGGGTTTAAAAGTGTTGATTTGTTTTGAAACTATTACAATGAAACAATCATAACACAATTTAATTAAAAGTTAAGTGATACCTACATAAAAGCTCTGGTGCAATGATCTGCTCATAAAACAGTTGAAGATAATATCCTGTTTATTCATAAATATTATATAGGCAAATAAAAGCATGTCAAAATCAAAACTAACACTGCCCATGATATGGCCCCCGACTTTTCCCCTCAGCCAACAGCAAGCAATGATGTGAAAGGTTTGTACCATTAGACAATAATACACATCTAAAATAAGTGGCACTGAGATTGTATAAGTTTAATTCTGGTATTGTCAATTTTGTATAAGACATGTAGCAGACACTAACTATAATATACACCTGGTCATGATGAGAAAATATATACATAACATTTATTGAGTGCTTAAATTGTGATTATTGTAGCAGCAAGTAATTGCTCAAGAATGAAATGACGATTCAATTAAAATACTGGATGACACATAATTTCACAAGCAACAAAAACAAGGTTAACCCGTATCATTTTGTTACAATCACACAATTAACTTATAAAATAATTTTTGGCCGTCTGTGGGCTGTTGGCAAACATACCATGATTTGGAGTTGAGATGCGCCAACCTTTAACCACAAGGCTGTGGTTAAATTTCTAGCATCTAAATGACACTTGGTGCATATTTTTATGTTGTTTTTCCTTTCTTTCTTTCAGTCCTGGCTCGGACATTTGTTTTCTTTCTGTTTACTTTAAACAAATTACTTGTGTGCATGTGTGTGATCTACATAGGTATTATACTATAGTTATTTTAAGAAATTGAACTTTGCACACACACAAAAAACTTGTTGTATATGTCAGGAAAATATTTTAATAGTATTTGAAGTTACTATATGTTGTTTTTTTTAAAATTTGTTTTGATGTATACTTATAACTTGTGATAGTTTTTAGTAAAGCTGGAAATTATAACTGTTATACATATTTGTTGCCTATTACCTTCTGAAGAATGTTGAGGGTCATACTATACAAGCCACATGACCCTTATGACCTTGAAATGACAACACAAAAGTAAATACATGACATCTCTTGGTTGTAAGTTTACCCTTTTCTGTTGTGGAGATTAAATACACACATTTCATAATAACAGGTTTATTCTTACAATTAAAAAAAAGACATTTGTTAGATTATTCAATAAAAAAGTAAATTCTCTAACAAAATATTCAGTTGTGCATTGGGCAGAAAAATGCAAGGAATCAGGTACACAAGGAACTGGTTGTTGAATTAAACATAATTTTCCAGCAAGGTTGTGGGTTTTTTAATAATGATTGGCATATTTCTTTGGTAAAACCTTAAACTTTGAAAGTACGTTTCAAAAAGGCAGAACAGCACTTTTCCAGCTAGAATCCAACTTTGTCTATTAATAATAACAAATCTGTTCTCTAAGAAAAAAGGAAGCAAAACCACAGATCTGACAATGAACTGTGCCAAAACAACTTTAAATCAGCCTTCTAAGTACATATTAACAAGGCTTTGAAAAATATTGAAGATTCACATCAGTCATTTCACTTCAACCTTGTACATCTACAACAGATTTAAAATAATATTACTAATTCAGCTTGAACACAGCTTTTGATGGAATCAGGACTAGATGGCTCAAAGTCACAACTATAACAATGCAACAAGTCTTGTTACAAACATGTTACAAAAAAGTCAGTTGCAAGATGCAACAAATCTTGATACAAACATGTTACAAAAAAGTCAGTTGCAAGATGCAACAAATCTTGATACGAACATGTTACAAAAAAGTCAACTGCAAGATGCAACAAATCTTGTTACGAACATGTTACAAAAAAGTCAGTTGCAAGATGCAGCAAGTCTTGATACAAACATGTTACATACAAGACAATTCCATAATGGAATGAGTCAATTGCCAGATGCAAGGTGTCAGATCTGACAATCTAATGTCTTAAAACACCTTCATCAACTGTAAGCTGATGCGCTGTTTGGCTATATCTAGATTAGTGATCTTGACCTCAACTTTCTCTCCCAGTTTGATGGGATACCTTTGCCTAGTGCCTGGCAAGGTCATGCAACTGACATGTATCAGTCCATTGCAGCCAACACCAATGTCAACAAAGGCACCAAAGCTTGTCACATTGTTCACTTTTCCAGTCATTATAATGCCGGCTTTAAGTTCCTCGATGCTCTTGATTTTGCTTCGAAATAAGGGTTTTTCAAAGTCTGGAAAAAAGAAAGAAATTAATAAAAAACAAAACAAAAACAGAAATCACTTGTTATAAACCATTTCATTCATTTTTGATAAACACACACTTAAAACAGGACATTTGAATTTCATACAGCAAAAGGCAATGCAAACCTCCAGACAACTGCAACCAACATTAATTATTTAAATTTGACCAACAATTTGTTGTTGAGAGTTAACAAGAAATTTAAGCTGGCTATGACATGTCATGGTTATGCGCAACTGGAGATGATGCTTTTTAGACATGTAAAATTAAATAAAAAATCTGATCAATTATTGCTGAGAAATAGAGTGGTCTAACCATATTCAGGAGATATGACAAAGGTCACTCTGTGAAAATTGATGGAAGCATAACAATACAATATGCTTTGTACATGGAATTGTTGTAAAGTTCAATGAAATCCAACAATGGCACCTGACAAATAGTGGAGAGAAAATAGGTAAACTGAATACAAAGGGCCATGACTTATTTAAAATCCAAACAATTGTAACATGCCAATAAAATGCTTAACAAGGCTTGATAGTTATTAATATTGTGAAGTTGAATCAACCAATTGTAACCCACAAATATAGCTGACAAAATATCTTTAACAAATAAAACAAAAGGATAACTCATTTAAAATCAAAAGGGTTAAAGGGATACCCAACAAGACTTGGAACTGACCAGTCCTGTATAGTTAAGTCAAAATTCGAAAAAAAATCAACCGAGAATACAAAATACATTCAAATAGACTTAGTATCACACCAGTGGATATTCATCAAAATCTGACCAATGGTAGTCGAAAAATAATACCCACAAAATATATTCACAAAATATATTTAATGAATTTAACAAAGAGCTACAATTCATTTAAATCACAATGATCATGACATGCAAATATGTGCAACTAGCCTTGATATTTACTAGACCTATAATTCCATAAAAATCCAACCACAGTGTAGACAAACCCTGTTTACAGACCAACTGACAGATCAACTGAAGGATTGGATTAGCCGCATTTTTGCCGATACTGCGCAGCAACATTTTTATCATTATAGCACTTGGGCACTTATGAGGTGCCCAGGGACTGAACCCGGCCGGTCCATTTTACTGACACCGACGAGTCAGGCGTAATGCTGTCCCCTTAGCCCCAAGCGTTAGGAGGGAAGCCACTACTACCAACTTTAAAGTCTTTGGTTTGACCCGGCCGGGGTTTGAACCTACGACTTCCCGATCCGCAAGCCGACGCTCTACCACCTGAGCTATTGCGTCCGGTACAGATCAACTGACTAACTTGACTCCGATATATACATCATATACTACTTACCAACTTGAGATCTACCTACCCTTTCAAAAGTTGCAAGCCAGTGGTTTGGCACATTAGGATAACTTATCATGAAATATTCCTTAGGTGAATGATCCACTTACCCTCTCGAAAGTCATATGTTAGTGGTTTGGTAAGGGCATCTAGGATCAACTGGATGGTTTCTTCTCCACTGTCCATCTCTACAGACAGGCTCTTCACACCTAAAACAAAATTATAAGCAGGTAACAAAATAAAGGCATAAAACTTCAACACTCTTGCCTGCACATATTTATGTTACTTTAAAAACTCAACTTGTGATTGAAACAAAACAGATACTGCTAGATGACTTATTTAAAGTCTAATTTACATGATAATTTGCAACAGATTTAAATAAATATACTTTAAAGAAATGAAAGCAATTTGGTCAGAGAATAAAAAACTAAACAGATACTGCTAGATGACTTATTTAAAGTCTAATTTACATAATAATTTGCTACAGGTTTAAATGAAAATACTTCAAAGAAATGAAAGCAATTTGGTCAGAACATAAAAGTTTTTAATTTTTAGCTTAAAAAGCAAAACCTGTCCTTCAAAAGATTTGTTATCTATATGTAGGAAGAACTGAAAGAATAAAAACTTTTAACCTACTTTTGAAGCTCAACATTCTTGTACAGCTCCAAACTATGCAGGTCATGATAGTGACATGGTAATTTAATACATTTAAATCTCTATTACACAAAGTCTGAAGATCAGAAACCCCATTTCTGCAGTGCAATGGTCAGCATACACTGTTCACTTATGATACAATGATGGTTTTAATCAAATTTATCAATGAAATTAAATATGTAGACCAAGTTTAAAATCAGTGTGATTTACAGATATTTCTGTTTTATTGTGATAACAATGTACATATGAAGGTTATGATCAGATATTTATGCAGACTCCAAGTTATGAATATTACAATAAATACTTTTCAAGGCCACTTAGTATGTCTAGGATTCAAGTGGTAGGTAACCCAGAACAAGTATCTCCAAAAATCCTATCATAATCTATTGTGAAAAAAATATGTATCAAAGTTTACCATAAACACAAGTTTTCCAATGTTTAGTCTACAGTCTGTTTCTTCGAACATTAACTTTATAGTATTGATAAAACATCAACAGAACTACTGTAGTGACAGTGAGATACACTGAAAAGTAGTCAGAAGCATTTAACCTTAATGTGCACACCAAATGAAACAAAATTTTGAATGTGAAATTAAACACAAAATAAAAATGTCCTAGGAGTTCAGCTAGCAAGTATTGTAATATTGTATTGTATAAAAGTGGTATGGCAGATTTAAGATTTATACTGATATGTATAGTAGCAAGACCTTTTGAATCTGCTGTTACTCTGTGCACAGGAGAATACACACTTAACAAAACTTTGCAGATTAAGCAGTTCTGTTTATTTTGGGAAAAAGGTACATAGTGCATGTACGAATTCCCATAAATAATATATGATACATAAAACAATTTAGACGTCTTACTGTGTTTGGGCAGTTCTTGTTTTACAGCCTCAATAAACCCTGAGGATCCAAGGTCTGACAAGTCCACATCAAGCTTCCTGGCCAACCTAAAATCAAGAAACTCTGATATAGAAAAGAAACATGAGTATCTAATATGTGAACTTTCAATTACTGGATCATATACGCAGTGCTTACAGCACAGTCTAGATGCTACTTGGAAGATCCTAATAGAATGAGCATTGAAACAAAATGCAGTTGCCACTCCACGTGAAGGGCTGTGCAGCATTTTCATTATGAATGAGTTGTCTTGAAATCAGTATATTAAGCATTTATGATAATGAACACTTACAAGCAAGTAAGTAGCAATGTCAGTATACTATTTTTATCAAGATAATGCAGCATAAAGTAAATGCCACCAATAAACAGGTGCTTTCCTTTCCATACAGTAGCAATATAAAGTAGAAGAACACTCTGTCTACAGTAATGTGGATACACTGACCTATGTGTAAGATTGTAGGACTCAGGATGGATGCATGTCATGTCTAGGGGTGTCGGGTTGAGGTCTAGGTCATCCTTCTTCTTGCTGGTTCTCTTTTTCTTTCCTGCTGGGTTTTTTTCTTCATCTGGTCTTAAAAAAAATAATGAGTATTTAAAAATGTGTAATTTGTGTAATAGCTTAAGCAAGTAGAAGCAATAACTGAAGCTCATATTAAAACATTTTTCAAATCACAAAAAAAAAAATTTCCTATCTTTCTACTGCCACTCAATTTCAAAATGTTTTGCAACGTATGCATAAAGATGTAATGCGAACAACTTAAGTATGTATTATTGACAAACATAGCAGGCTTGGTAAAGCATTTTTCCTGCTCTAGCCTCTTACCCTGCCTGTGGTCCAGGACCTGAGTTGACTTGATGCACACGTATAAAACCAGCAGCCTGCTCAAAGGTCTTCTCTCCCAGCCCCTTGATTAGCCGCAGACTGTTCCTACACACAAACGGCCCAGATGTGTTACGGTGATCAATAATCTTCTTGGCCAGGTTGGCTGACAGACCAGCTACATGCCTACAACAGAAATATGTTCAAATTTATGCTTATTAAATTTAAATTGAACAATAAAATACATATTAATCTTGGTTGACAGTGTCAGGCCAATGCTGCAGCAAACAGCAGTTTTTTTGTTGTTGTTACATTGCATTGACAGAATTCTGGTCATATTGGTGACATTCAGTTAATTATGGGTGGAGGATGATCCCAGACTTATGTCTGGCGCACTTCAGGTAAGCTGGAAAACCTCCCCACATGAAAGTTTTCACCCCTACAGGTACTCAAACCAGTGAGGTGAGTGCTGAGAAGTTATGTAATGGCTATAACTGCTTGGCCACCGCAGGAGTTTATTGTATTAATACAAGTCTTAAAAAAAATGACAATACAAGTTAAACAACTCACACTATCATATTTCCTTTTACGAATTTGTTGAATTCTTGAAGTAATCATAGCTATGTTTAGACAGATATTGGTTTACTTTACTACAGACATAAACGTGTTATGCAACAATTTTACCATAAACATATATGCAGTCTAATGTTGTTCTATAAAACACTTACTTTCAAATGGAATGATATAACAGTGCTTTAAATCACCTACTTGAGTAAGCATTCACTGCAAGTGTTGATATCAACTCCCACAAAACTGACACATTCCTGTATCATGGAATCTAGTGCTGCCTTCAACTGAGTCTTTGGCAGGTCATGCTGTAAATCAAAAGAATAACCAACATGTATTGCTTTGCTATTACGTCCCAATCTGAATCATAAAAAAATATTTATTCAAACATCATCAAGATTGACTTTACATATATAAATGTAATAAAATCAATACAAAACAGGCTATGGGGCATTTTTTTTCTATTTAAAGCAGATAATGAGTTATAGAGAATATTATTTATTCAGAAGTCGTTCTTCTTTGTTTTGAGTTTTTACGTTTACAAGAAAAGGATCTCATTTCACGAGATGTCGCCAGTTTTTCCTTTGACACAATGTCAAACCAAATGAGCCATCACTATATCAAGGCTGCCTATAAATCTGAACTCTCATCAACAACCTTAAAGCAGATGCTACAACTTATGTGTCAATGGCCAAGCCTCACTCTCATATAGCAGGATGGGTTGGATAAAAATACAGTGCAGGTTTTGCAGGGCATGCATTGGGATGCCATTAGAATTGGTGACAACTGATGCCTCCGTGATCACCCTGCAAAAAAATTGGCTCTGTACAGCTGTATCTAGCCCTTTGGCATTATCAATGACATGACCAAGGTAGCAGAAATATTCTGTGACTCACAGCTGCTAATGCCGCTGTCATCACAGTGTGGCTAGTACATTGTCAAAAGTCAAAATCAGAGACATGATTCACCAATGAATGGCTAGACAACCTCTTATGGCACCACAAGCAACACTGGGTGCAGAAGATCTAACTGACATCAATGCCTTCATATGTTTCCATGCTAACTTTCATTGCCACTTTTTTTGGCTCTAGAATGGCCAGATGAATGTATGATCAGCATACAGCAACTTAAAAGGTGCATTATACTGACCATCATTTCGGTTTACTATAGAGTTGTTTAGAAATGCAACTTGTGCAATCTTTATAAAACCAATATACTATGGAGTTGTCTTGCTTAAAACTTAACATTGTGGCTATGTGGACACACTGACAAACTAACAAATTATATGCTTTAGGGGTAAGACATTGTTTTTTTAAAGCGTTTCTGCTTGAATGCAAAAAAAGGTGCTATCATGCCTTAGCAGTGCAACATGCGCTCAAAAGGACTTTGTAATGACTGAGAGTGGCATAACAAATTTATATCACAGTTATGGCAGTAAGAAAGCTGAAGCAAGCCTACATTGTCTTCAATCAGTCATGCATCATGATAATATAGAACTAACTCAATACATGGTTTAAGTAGTTCAAAAAGGCTTTGTATATTTAATTCTGGTAAAAGAAAAAATATGACAGCATGATACCAAGGTACTAAGTTGACAGATTCTTTTTCGAAGCATGTCCATATAGAAAGCATATAAGAGTCAAACCGAACTATACAAGTGCCCATAACCAGCAACCAGTTAATGTATACAATTACTTAAAAACTGTGGCAGAAATTTGTAATGTAACTGACATATAATAAATGACCACCTGTTACATGCACCCATCAACCACATTAAAACATGTCAAACATGCCTAAATAAATCTTCAATAAACAACCTCAAAGATTGTGGTCAATTAGATGTGTCTGTGTAATCAGCATAGTTGATTGACTTGGTCTCAAAGTGCTGTTTGTTCTTTCACACCATTAAACCGAACCAGGTTTGTTCTCATTTATGATTCTAATCACTGATTCAAAAGTATAATGATATAATTTCAGAAAAAGGAAGATGATTTCAACATGATGTGTTATTATGCGATCACTTAATTGAGCAATGAACTTCCTGTCAGCCATTTTGGAATTATATAAAATAATTCAATCATAATCTTTAATTCCAAAATGGCTGACAGGAAGTTCATTAATAAAAACAACTTTTTTTTCTGTAAAAAGTAAACAAGATACCTGGTACTGTCCAATACTGAGATGTTTTGGGTCAACCTTCACATACTCCGCTAAAGGGTCCAGCAGTCTGCGACCAATAGATACTGAAATCAGCCGATTATATTACTTTAATGCTGGTAAGTTGTACCTAATATTAGTTTAAGTATAACATAATTACTTGCATAGAGAGAAATATTCTTAAACACAATACACGTCTACTACTAAGAGCATTTCATCAGCTGGTATAATTACACTACTATTATTTGATAGTCAAATATTTGTTACTTTTATGCTGATAGCTTGTTTATAGTGTGCATTTTTGTCTATTTCCCAACCTGATACTTGGGGAGAAGCGCACAATATACAAGAAACTAGGGGTGCGCACACTACACAATAAACTTTAAAATTAAACCAGGCATCCCCAGCTTCCAAATAATCCCTTTGGTTGATATACTGAGTTCATATAATGTGACATTATGTTTTTTTGATAAAATATTATGATCCATTTTAATTATTTTTGTGTAAAGAATCTGATTAAAATTGGCAGAATACAGCATTTAATCTATTTTTCTCATTGTTCAGAGGTATAACAGTATTTCAATATTTTACTATTTTTTGTTTACAATGTCATTTCTATAATGTATAATTGTCTAGTTTTCTTTAATTTTTGATACAAATGCATTGGTAAGATACCAAGAAAAAGTTTTGTGCATTGTGCTTTAATTAGGTAACTGCCTGGTAGTTTCTGAAGTTAATATACCCACCATGTAGATTCTTGTTACAAATAATGCTTATGTGCAATAATTTTCACCATCTGTACACAGTCTGTAAAATGCTTGTTAAATGAAAAAGATGAAAAACATGAAGTGCTGGTCAGAGCTAGTTTTTTACAGTCAGCAAAAAAAAGTTCCTTGAAAAATTGGCATCGACAGATACTGATCTCTCTGTGAATTTATTATCAATGTCAGACTAGTGTTTTCACTGGTTTTGCTGGTGAAATGATTTAGTTTTAAAGGTTTTTTTTATGTCAACCTTCTGTTCTCAAAATTGTGCACATTGTGCATAGAGTAAGTATACTAGCACATGGCGATTTAAAGCAAGGCACACATGAAATGCATGCTGTAAAACCAGCTTAGCTGACTGTTAGTATGGGGAGATGTCTACAAGATAACATAAAGGGTTTATTAATTAGTATTTTAAACATGCCACTATGGGGAAGCTTTGACAAATTTATAAAATGCCCTCCTCAATATCCATGCATTTCTTAATTAATTAAAACTACTATAAAACAAGTCATATTGAACCATGTACACCACAAGGACAGTTCCCAAACTGATGCAACTATTCAATCTAGTGTAGCCATGACAATTATAAGATGCTCACCAGCTCCTCGGAGACTGTGATCCAAGTCGGGTAACTCCTGCTGGGCTATGTCAGACACACTGTACACAGAGGCACCACTCTCACTGACAATACTGAAACACAGCAGTATGAAAATTACAAGAAACACTGTGGACTTTACCAAGGGAGTAACAATTACAAATTGCCATCATACGGCCTCGGGGGGATTTCAAGAAAAAAAAAGGGGCTGAAATTTATTCTCTGGAAATATGATTTTTATAAAGCCACCCAACTGTAAAATACAAAAGAATCATTTATTTTCTCAGAAATCTGCTTATCATGGTCCTATTTGGTCACTTTTCGATGTGTATTTGTTATTCCCAAATCAAACAGTTAAAATATTATTCAACTGAAGGCAAATCATACCAGTAGTTTAGATGTGGAAAGTCAGACTGTATAACATTGGACACAATTTCTTCTGTCTCTCGGCATGCTTGACCGTTTCCAATGGCAATCACAGCAGGTCTGTAATAATGAACCATCCAGTCATTGGTTTCAGAAGGGTTCAAAATACAATGAGTATGATGTCATAAGAAGAAATGTGATGTTTTTTTTATAAAGTGATACATGTAAAATTGCATTTATGAAAACTTCCAAGTTTTGTCTACCGACTTTAGCTGCTTGCAGTATTGACTTTGAGTAAAGTGTAGTCAATATGTATATTCACACTTACTTGCTCAATTTTCCACAATCAAATATATAAAATTTAAATTTTATTCAAAACATAAATGAATGTAAATTAAAAACTGAGTCATGGCAGACATTAAACTGGAATTTCATTTTCTTGTAAAAACTTAAACAATTGGAATATGGGATTTTATAAACCTGTTGTTGATAATCAGTTTCTTCAATGTATTGAACTGTTCATTGCTGGGTTTGGATCCACAAAAATACAAAACTGCTGTATCAAGGACCAGTCCTGCAAAAGAAAAAAAAAGTAAAATTCTATATTCTTGATTCTTATATATTGTTAAGTAATTAAATAAAAATGTTCTTACATACAGCAATGATACACATATTAATGGTTATACTTAGGAGACATTAAAAAATGATAGAAATTTCCATTTTAGTTATTATCTATGTTTTAATTAACAACCAATCACTTACATCAAGTATCATGTAGCTGTCTTTAAGAACTTTTTTTATATTGAACATCCTCCTTTCTGTAGGCTCAATGGCATGCCAAGGCAGTATCTTATAGGGACAGAAGTACAAAGTTACCAGTAGGAGAGATGACAGCACTCTTGCAGCCATTCTTGAAGCCTGGATCTATAGCCAGAATGGTGTTTCCCTTGAAAGGAGCTGTCAACAACAGGTGCTTCAAGTTACTGGCAAACACCTCAATTGATGCCCACTCAGCTGTCTTGGTAAGGTTGGATCTGTTGAGGAAAAGTAATGTTTCACATCAATTATTCATCAACATGATTACTAAGACTCGCACAAACAGTTCACAACATATACATAGCTCAGCCATCTCTTACCTGACCAGCTTGATGATTTGAGGCTGGATCAATCTATAGTAGGCATCAATGAAGCACTGGACAAACAGGTCACAACACATATGTAGCTCAACCATCTCTTACCTGACCAGCCTGATGATTTGAGTCTGGATTAATCTATTGTAGGCATCAGTAAAACACTGCACAAACAGTTCACAACATATACATAGATTAACCATCTCTTACCTGACCAGCCTGATGATTTGGGGCTGAATCAATCTATTGTAGGCATCAGTGAAGCACTGGACAAACAGTTCCTGACAGATGTTGGAGGTAAGGGCGTGCTTGAACACCTTAAAGCAGACATCCTGGACCCTTTCCTTGACTCTGCCAGCTACCTCCACCTTTACACTCAACACTCCCTGGCTTTCTCCACGGTTTATAGCCATAACCTGGTCACAAACAACAAAGCTGGTATTTAATGTTATGCAGCAGGTTCTTGTTCTGTTGTTTTTTTCCAGATACGTCACATGACTGGCTTCATGACAGCAGGTCAGCAAATGGTGTCAGCTGACATGACAATGTGATACTAACCTAGTGAATGCCTGTAACAAGATAAAAGCAGCCAGTCTTGAAAAGAAAATTATTCTGTATCATCCTAGAAAACCGTCTCTGCAATAGTGATGATGACATTACTTGTTTTGCTTTTTTCATATACTTTCTGACCAGACAAATGTTAGAAAGCTCTCAGATGTATATCACTGTCCATTAGGTATATCTTCTTACAAGATGCATTTGATATCTCATCCTCTCATATCAATTAAATGGTATCAAGAAAATACACAGTACATCTCTTGAGCAATTTCTGAATATACATCATTCAAGCAAAGTTATTTCAATAATGAATATGTAAGGAAGCTATGTCAAAAAAGTTGTGCTTACTAAACAATCTTTGTTGACACAGTTGTGTGTACAAGCGCATTTTTATTACTTAAAAAAAAAAAGAGAAAAAGATAACTTTCAAAATCTCCTTAAAATATTTTAAAGAAATAATAATCTCTTTCAACATAACCAAAAATAATGAAATCTAAATCTACCTGATGTGGGTTGATTGAACGCACGTTGCAACGATAATCAAAATACAAGGAAAATTTGTGCTCTGGTTCTACTTTGACCCCTGGTTTCTGCTTGGTCTTATTCTCCTTTGTCTTCGTAGACACAATGTAGATGTCTCCAGACTTTGGCCTGTAAAAGTCAATACAAGATTGAATGTGTATTTAATATGAAGTCATAATAGTATATTATTTATTGATTTTTTTTGTATAGAAAGAGGATGATTAAGAAGGAAAACCATTAGTAATAAAGAATTTCAAATTGAAACAAGCAAGAAAACCTATTACATTAAGTTGTTATATAAACACCACTCTCTATAAGCTTGGTTTTAAATAATCACCTAACACTTGATAAGGTCAATACTGTTACAATATTGAACATCCTGGATATTCTAAATGAGAAGCAACAATAATTGAAAATTTTGAGAAATTATCTTGTCCTAATACTAATTTGAACAAGAGGGCCATGATGGCCCTTAATCGCTCACCTGATGACACAGGCTTTACGTAGGCTCAAATCTGGCATTAAGTAATTAAGAGTTATTTACTTAAGAAATCTTTGGTGAAGATTGGACCATTAGTGTGGCCACTGGGTAGATAACATTTTCTAGAATTTTACCAAGTAACCTACTGAATCCACATGACTCACTTCAAAGCATATTTAAGATTTCATACTGGCAAACATGATGGTCAAGTTTGGTGAAGATTGGGCCATCAATGTAGCCTCTTAAGTGTTTTCACAAGCTTTTTCTAAAATTTGACCTAGTGACCTACTTTATGACCCCACGAGACCCAATAACGAACTCATCCAAGATTTCATGTAGACAAACATTCTGACCAAGTTTGATGAAGATTGGCCTATAAATAGGGCCTCTAGTGTGTTTACAAGCTTTTTCTAAGATTTGACCTTGTGACCTACTTTTTGACCCCACGTGACCCAGTTACGAACTCATCCAAGATTTCATGCAGACAAACATTCTGACCAGGTTTGGTTAAGATTGGGCTATAAATGTGGCCTCTAGTGTGTTCACAAGCTTTTTCAAAGATTTGACCTAGTGACCTACTTTTGACCCCACGTGACCCAGTTACGAACTCATCCAAGATTTCATGTAGACAAACATTCTGACCAAGTTTGGTGAAGATTGGGCTATAAATGTGGTCTCTAGTGTGTTCACAAGTTTTTCCTAAAATTTGACCTCGTGACCTACTTTTTGACCCCAGGTGACCCAATAATGAACTCATCCAAGATTTCATGCAGACAAACATTCTGACCAAGTTTGATGAAGCTTGGATAAAAATTGTGGCCTCTAGTGTGTTCACAAGGTAAATGTTGACGACGAACGACGGACGAAGCGGTATCACAAAAGCTCCCCTTGAGCACGTTGTTCTCAGGTGAGCTAAAAACTGTGACTTATATTAAGGATCTTAAATTTTGAAATTACATTTGGTTATAAATCATTGGATAACATCAACAGACACAGACAGATGCATCAGGTAAAAGTTGCTTATAGTCATTGTGTGACAAATAAAGCCATTTTCAGGTAGGCTTTAAAATGTGACTTGTAAATGCATCATTTACACAAATGTATCTTCAACAAGTATAATACTGAAAAATATACATTTCTCTGATGGTTTCCATGACAAGGGGGTGTTTATGTATTATGTCAGCTACAATGTTAAGAACTCCTTCCAGGATTTTCTCCTCAGTCTGTAGGCCTGGAACATACATACACACATAAATATCTCATTATAGTGACATATTTAGGCAAATACAAATATTAAAGTGCTAGTCCTTTATAGAACATTCATTCACATGGACAGGGGTCACTTTTAAAATACATATTTATGTAATAAACATGTTAAATACATTACACTAATTCAATAAAAAAAAAACATTTAACATAAAGCCTTTAAATAATATTTGAGTCAATTCAGGGCAAGGTACAATCTTACAAATAAAAAAAAATACATATATACAATTAAAACATGATTCTTAGTCTTGGATTCATTTTTAACAAGTTTTCAAAAACAAAAATAATCTTAATTGATTTCAATGTAACATCATGCATTGTCAATGTAATAACAAGTGTGAGCCCCATTCAAAATACCTGGCTCCTCTGTGTTGATGTATTTTGCCAACTGGAAGCTGGAATAGTTTCCATCCAGAATGTTGAGAGCCAGTGGCTCCAATCCCAGACTTCTTGCTCGCTCTGCCAAGCTGCCCTTCACACCAGGTTTATAGGGGGCATACTGCAACAAACAAAAAAACGGCAGGAAATTACTGAATATATTTATTCCCACCTATTAATTTTAAAGTAATAATGTTTTTGTAGTGATGTTGCACCAAGCAGTTTTACAGCTTCAAAACCATATGAAACAATGTGACAAGTCATATTTTTAGGCAAAATCTTGCATTACCAGACAATTATTTTTGTTAATGTTTAAAGTACTGATATTATTTATATGGATGTGGAAGAATAGAGGTTTACATACCAGTGTTATCAGGCTACAGATACCAAAACCAACATCAGAAATTTGTATTCACTATAAATTCTAGAAGTAATGAAAGGCATTAAAGAAGTATAACCAACTACTGGTAGTTAACTTGTAAAACTAATTAGAACACAATTGGGTCGAAATATGGCTTACCAGACATTCCACCTCTGTAAGAGACTGGGCATTACTCAAAGCTGCATCCAACTCCTTGGACAACTTTCCTTGTTCCTCAATCTTTACTTTTATAGACTTCACTTTATTTTCTACAGCCCTAAAATATTCAAAACACTATTTCAGAAACAAATTTTTCATTAAGATTATTCCAGTTTTATTTGAAGTTGATATTAATGTTTATCATTTTTTCATAAATGCTGCCAAATAATTGTGATTTTATCAGTAAATCTTGGTTAAAAAAGACCTTCTTTTACAGTTCACAACTGGTTCAATTATTCTGTGGAACTTGAACTGTTTTAATTTAAGTTTGCTATTAGAAAATAAACTTGGAAATAGCTTATTTAAAATAAAATCAAAATGGTAATAATGATAGTGTTGCTTTTTAACTTTTCATGTGTTCAAATAAAATAATAATATAACATTATAATAAAAATTAAAAACAACAACAAAACAGTTAAGTACTTCAAATCTTCAACAAGACTACAGGCCTCCTTCAGTTTCTTTAGGTCCATATTGCCTGTCTTTTCTTTCCGATAACGGGCAATGAATGGAAATGTGCAGCCCTCTTCCAGAAGTTGTACAACATTCCTACATGCCCACGTTTCTACAGATAAATTGGAAGCAATAACTTCTGGAATCTCCCAGCTTACACCACTTGTTGATACAAAACTTTCTGAGGTATCCAGCTGCTTTTTAATAACAGATGGTCCAGTCTTGGCACTCTTTTTATTGGCTTTAGGTTTGGTGGCTTTTTCAGCCTCGGTTTTGACTTTGGTCGTTTTCTTGGTAGATTGCGAACCAGGTTCTGGCTTAACTTTTTTGGCCACATTATGTTTAGCACCAATGTTCACTTGGTCAAGTTTTAGGCGCTTTGGGGAGTTTGAGTACCTAGGTTCTGTTTTAATCACTCTCTTTCTTGGGGAAGACATTTTTTTCTGAAATGGAAATCAAATGCTTTGAATTCAAACGAAAAATAAAATACATTATTTTTCACTCCATGCTTTTTTAAAATTTTATCTATTAAAATTTTTTTGCATGATTAGTCTTCAGTGCCCTGATCTGCAAATTCTGTTTTGTTTTCGTTGGGTCTATCAGCAAGAAACCCAACTATCTTTCAGGTATTTGAGGACACGGCTAAACTGAAGCCGATATACTTTGCTGCGTTCACTACATATAGAATGATCTAAATATGTCTTCACACCCAGTTACATTATGTTGCCACTGGGCCTATCAGCTGTAGCACTTCCCTTACATTTGATTGACTAAATATTGACATACCTGTGAAGTACTGCTATTTACACTATTTGACCATCATTGTGTTGTAAATAAATCATTGTTAAATGTAATGTTGTAAATGTCATAAATATTGTAATTTAGACTGATAATAAATGCATGGGGTGGATGATGTGTGGATATTTGTATTATATACACAAGTGTATAAAAGATGGTGTGACAAAATATAATATACAGTACATAATATTCAGATGTATAATTTATGTTCACTAGTTTATCATTTTACATAGCTTGTGATAGTTGCAGACATAAAGAGTTATGGCTGTCGGGCGAAAGCTGACATGAAACTGTCTCTACAAATATAATTTCCAATTTATGAAATGAAAGTGCAAATTGTTGTACATGTTGCTTAGCCATTTATGCTTGCATGCATATGTATTAGGATGTTTATTGCAAATCTGATCTATTTACAGTCAACCTTTGTGAACTGGATTTACAGGGGACCAAACACTGAAATTACATTCATTATGTATACATTCAAATAAAGCACATTTGAAAAATGTATAAGGTTTTTTTGTAAATAAAAGCACAGTCATGAAATTTATGTGAAATGTATGTTCTCTAGTTTATCTGTCCACACATTAAGGGAGTCTTATCTTGATTTTGCTAGACATGGTGAGCGAATAACTACACAACTGATCTGTGGGGTTAATAAATGTTAGTTCTAGTTGACACTTGTTACTAAAAAAAATGCGTACAAAGCACATTGTTTGTTGATAGTCATCCTAACCTTATGAGTATGGCAAGACATTGCCTAAATTAGCTTTTCACACCTCTTGCATCGCACGTCTTTCATCAAGTCTATAATGTGATGTTAACTGATTTTTTACTCCTTCGTGCGCAGGTGGTCCCATTGAAGCTAATCGTCAAATGAATACTAATTAAGTTGAAATATTGACATCGGGACCAGCAACTACGATCGAGTAATGAACAAACAACAAACATCAACATATCAGCAGACAAAAACATTAAATAATGAGAGGTAAGTCAGGATCATGAGTTCCCATTAACATATACAAGGAAACTCACTTTTCCAAGGCTGGAAAACGAAGTTACATTGTATTTCTAAACCTTACTTACTCAACGTCATGAAGATTAAAAGCGCTTGTGATGACCTTGATACACGTGTCACTCAAGGTAATGGGATTTTAAATGTGAGAGCTGTGGTCACTCTTAGCGGTGTGAAAACTTGTTAAGGAGCATCTGCATTTCGTATTTGCATCCATAGTAGCCCATACACTCGTTAAATTCTGATCTAAATTATCATGATTTGACATACTTTGTTGTGTCAGTAAGGCTAGAACCTTAAAGTATATTGAACTGATACCCTTACCATTGTGCTATAAAAAGTCAATTCAAATCTAAGATTACCTCCAATATTTATTTATTTAAAGACCTATATACATATAAATAAGAAATCATGTTTAGACAATGAACAAAGCTTGTGTTTTGTTTTGTTTGGGTTTTGTTTTGTTTGTTGTTGTTGTTGTTTTTTTTGGGGGGAGGGGCATCTGTGACATTTGAGTTAAAATATCAATAGCAGTTGCCCCTGATATAAAAAAAAAATTGAAATAGGAGAAACAAAGACACAATAATCAACAGCATATGTTGCCAAATTAACAATATGACATTCATGTTTGTTACAGATCAAGAAAAAAAGGGATAATTAACATAGTAAAGAGAGGTAAGAAGTACAAGGGTACAAAGTCAGCTGTATGTTCACCTCCTCAACTTATTGCTCTTAATTTATAATGGGCACAACCCTAGGAATCATTGAAGCTACTTATAGCTTGACCCTAACGTTAAATGCACATAGTCCCATCGGTGCAAGTCTTTTCGGCCACAAACAAAATCTGACCACAAGTCAATACGGCCACAAAATAAGTCAATCCAGCCACGATGCCCTCGGTAAGCGTTCAAACGGGCCACATTTTTATATATAGCCTTATACTGAACAAATATTTATGCTCTGATTTTGTGTTTTATTTAATTCTTGTATATATATATATATATATATATATATATATATATATATATTAGGGATGTTAACGAATATTCGAATATCAAGTCGCTATTCGAATAGAGATTTTGGGATTCGAATATTTTATAATTTTCATTTCACTTTTGTTAAGTTCCAAGAAAAATTGAAAAGACATTTCTTTAGTTTATCGTAGTGTCTCCTAGCGACTTAAGACGTTAGCGATATGTGATCGCGCTCGCCTTAAGATAGAGGGGGTGGGTCATGTCTCCTGATAACGAATTGCCATCTGGTTAACAGCATGAAATAACCTTACCGCACACAGCTCCTTCTCTGCCCCCTCTCCCACTTAGACCCAGTCACATCACCCATATCACCATACAGCTGTGGAAACAGTTGCCAAAGTACAATAAACACACATGTCAGTTCAATGCTGCGGCAATTAGCTACAGCAATTACGCAACACTGACTCTACCCAGCTTCGGTCGGGATAGTGTGTAATAAATACATTATATAAGGCTATACTTATTGATAACAGTCCACCAGAACTTCTTTTATTTTTGGAAAGCACAACTAGATCACTGTCAAACAAACTTTAATTGCAATCACTTTCTGTTTTTGTCACTCTACTTCATACTTGTTATTTTATTTCTATACAATATCGCGACATCTGTTATTTTTTGTCACCGCGATTTTCTGTTCTGTTTTTGCTTCGTTCTCTCCGAATAACAAAAATGTAAATCTACATACTTTTTAATTGTTCGTCATAGGTTTACTTAACACACTTAAAACTCCCGAGCTTACAATTTTAATCATTCTTTATATATATATATTGGTTGCTGATTCATTAATTTATCAACAGTCAGGTAATATTGACACTAGCCAATCACAGTAATTGTCGTCATCAAAAGGTTTTGTTTACCTTCGCCTTTCACCCAAAGGCATATGGCGAGCAGGTTCGTAATTGTCACTTGTGTATTGGTAACTAAATGTCTCTAATTGACATATTATGGCTTCGGATTAACGCCCTTAGCAATATCAGCCAATCACAATTAAACACCAATCCGACCACCAACCAATCAAGACCCTTAATTGGCTGTACACTTGAGCGATTTTTCCTAATTGTCTTACAGTCGATCTAGTATCACCCACATTTTGTCCTTTTGAAAATGCCTCCTTTGATCATTAATGTATTTTATAAGATTAGTTCACAAAACATAATTGACTGTTTGTTGTTATACATTGTTTGCAGTTAGTAGAGTAAAATATTAAAATTGTGAGCTATTTTGCATGTGTTGTACAGTTTCATCTAATAAAATTATGATATAGTTTTATTAAATCGATATGTTAACATTAAAAGGAGCTTAAGTAGCCCTTTTAATACGTCATATGTAAATACAAATAAGTAATTAAGTACACAAAATGTCTTTAAATTGTAAAGGTTATTACACGAAGTACAACGCGTAACAAAAAGACAACCAAGTTAAAGGTGACTAATTAATAATGTATATACTATACGGGACTTTGCAGGACATCTTAACATTGATTGGTTACTGTATAGTTTTTATAAGAGTTTCAATAATAATAATAATAATTGTTAAGTAACGATGACATTGTTTACGCATTTACTGGCATTCTTCACTGACAGTATTTTCTTGCAAATTATCTCTGACCAAGTAAAGAAACACCCCGTCTGGTCCTTCAATATAAACAGGATAATGGCGGATTGATAATATTGCCGTTTGTATTTCAAAAAGAAGAAATCGTCGATGAAGAAGTTAACTGCTCACTTTTTATAATCATTATTACTCTAAATATAATATGATATTTGAATTATTACTTTTGAATAAATGTTCCTTATGCATTGTGGCCTGATTGACTTTTCTGTAGCTGGATTGACCAGTGGCTGGATTGACTTTAACTCAGCCCCATCAATGTTTATGGACTGTTCATGCGGAATTATTGTTTAACATAGCTTTACAAAACTGCCTATTCTTCATGCTGTGCATTCTTAACTGTGGTGTCATTGGGGTAAACCTTTGGATCCAGTCATAGAAATTAGGATTGAAATTTACAAGCAAGTCGGGCTAGTAACTAAACAATTTTTACTAGCCTGAGAGAAAATCTACTAGTTTTTTGCTGTCAGGATAGCACTAATTTCGCTCACTGAGGATCCACTTGAATGATATGGTACAATTGATGAAGACATGCTACTGAGAAGATGGCTAAGTTGACAGAATTTGTCAGTTTTTAGGTTATAACTAAGACGTCCCATTGCTTTTGTTTAGATATCTATCTCTGGACTATGGATTGTTGCGACTCTCTTTTTGGTGTAAGGGTTCAAGATTTCGAGCTGATCAATACTTAACCATACTGCTTAGGTGTCTTTATGCAAAAGTTATGCCTCATGAATCTCAATGTTGTATATTGCCTCTTGCGGCTTGCCAATCAGTTTGCATTACATTCGAGAGAGGGGAAGCTTGTGCATGTGCAACCAAGGCATTTAGTAAACTCTAGATTTCAATGTAAATTAAAGTACATCGGCATTTTAAATACATAATTGAACAACAATCATTGTGGTCATATCAACTAACAATGATCTATAATGGAAACTGAAAGTCAGAAACAGAAAGTCAATCAACAGCAGTGAGCAGACGATAAATTGTTAACAACCATTTCAAACCATATGAATTGAAAAATTGACTTCAAACGTTCGACTTTCCGATTGCACAAAAGGAACAACTATTTAACTTTCACAATAACTATGAAAATAAAAAAACAAAACCTTATCGATGTATACTGCTAAAAAAAATAGGAACACGTCAAATGCATAAAATGTACACAATTTAAAACGGAACGTTGATTGCCTTTAGCCCGGCGTGAAAAAAATAAATAGCTGGGTACCAAATTGGCGCGTTTTAAAACGGTGTAGTTCTTTAATTATCATCGGTAAATATGTTTCCTGTTACATAAACTTTGCCACATGTTGCTTTTTTCATTCGTCTGTAGAAAACATGACATCAAAGGCAAAAATCGTGCTTTGTATGATACGAAATGATTTAAGATATCACGACAATGAGGTAATTTTTTTTTTTTGTTTCCACATTTTAGTAATTTCCATCCCTTGTTCTATAAAACGTATGTACATGTATCATTTTCAGAAGACAAGTGACTTACTCAGTATCCTTTTAAGAAAGTTGGTTACAGTTGAGAGTGGCCATAGAGACTGGTTTTCTAGATACTTTCATAGAGACCATCCTATAATAATACTAATTCAGTTGGCCGTCATTACAACTTATTCTATAGTATTAAAAAAAAAAAATGCATTCAATGCATATTTGCCCATTTTATACAACAAATATAATACATTGTGTAATATAAAAGCGACTTTTTGTATTCACTAGACTAACTGCTTTACATCTAACTTAACAGGCCCAATCAACTCTGTCTCCACGTTCCAACTTGACAAGAAGTAGTTCTAATTATTTTCATGACATCTCCTTGTAACACACATTTTAATCCCTAAAGAGAACAAAATATTTACATTAATGTATTCATTCTTTTAAAGCTAGATTCAACAAATGTGATCATAAAGTGCAACTAAATGAACTAACTTATCAATAAACCCCACTTCAGAGCACACAAGAATCCAGACTAAGAATCCAGATTTTCTTGTGACATAACTAGCACAAGACAATAGTAACCTACTATCCTAAGGTTAACTTGAAGTAGTTTAATTGTACTTGGTTCTTCACCCTTAGCCTTCTGCTTATGTCAGCAATATTTAATGCAGAGTTGTATATTATGTTGAAAAATGAGACTTCCTGTTGGAAGCAGAGAATTATATTAGTAAAGTGACATATATACCCCCTAATAAGGGATGCCAGACATTTCGACCCCAAGACATTTCGACCCCAAGACATTTCGACCCCAAAATCAGTTTAGCCAGGACATTTCAACCCCTTATACATTTCGGCCCCAAGACAAAAGTTGATTACTTTGATATATACTAAACAAATTTCCTGAAGTCTCTAAATGCATATTTTTCTTTAATGACTTACAAAATTGTATAATACACAAAATTAACACAAGAGCAAGATAGCATTTTTACTTTCTAAACATATTCCATCTGCATATATCCAAATCAAAATACTGTAGTGTTTATATTGATGTCAAGTAATGTGAGGTATAGGGAAAAGAAAAAGCCAAGGCTTTTTTTCGGCCGATTTTATAGCCGATGTTCGGTCATGTTCCCAATGGCAAAACATATACTTTTTTCCCAATCAGAGAAGAAAAATTCCCAATTGGGAAAAAAAAAATCCGACAAAAAATAACGCAATCTGCGGTAGTTATGAACGTTTTAAGTACGAACATTGAAATAATTCATTCGGAAACGTTCCTTTTTATTTGTTGAATCGTTAAACGATCTCTGTTTCCGAAATTCCCAATTTCTGGCAAAACGAAATTCCCAATTCCAGGGGTATGGGTCATATTCCCAAAATGGTGAAAAAAAGCCTTGAAAGCACTCCCAATATCTGAAATGTCGCCATCAGCATAGATTACAGCATAGCACCTACAGTGCATAGAGTATTTAAATAAATCTATATGTTTGATGCGCATGCTTGGTAACTTGCTGTGAATATCTGACTATAGACTTATCACTGGCCATTCTAATATTTTGAGATATTGCCAATGTAGAGCGTCCATTATGTGCCTTACTACGTGTGTCCTGTAATTGTCCTGCTGGAAAATATGTTGTGCACATACAGCGTTCATGTTTTTGCAGATCACTACAAGCTCACACTGTAATTTCACACTAAATTTGTTAAACTCATCAGCAAAACATTTTCCAACTGTAAACACGCACTCTGCCATCCTTGTTTGTCAGTGTAGGTCTTGTTTCATCACTGAAGATGACATTAGATCATTGTCGTCTTGTTCAAAATAGGCCCTGTAGGCTGAATATATGAGTGCTTTGTGATGGTGTTGTCTTAAAATGGGCACAACATTGTGTATACTCCATGCTCATAAAGCCAACCTGAGTACAGTTTGACCTGATATAAGGCACCCCTGGATACCTATCGTGTTAGCTGCAGTCCTCTCAGCTGGTCTTCACAGTTTCTGGCATGCGACGTAAGAATGCGGTTGAGCATTCATTGTCACAAGACATTAAGGCACCATAGGAAGGTCAGTGATGCTACCTAAAACATGAAATGAAATTTTGTAATGTAATACAAAACTGTATGAACTGTGTGAAAATTGGTTTGTTTCAGGTACTTACCTGTTGCGCTGTACTTGTTCCATAGTCTTCATGCAATACTGGGTGCACAATGCCATACATTTGGGACATTACATTAATGTATCCCAGCCTGCAGTATTCCGATAACACAGCCTCAGTCCTCTTCACTTATACTTGGCGTTAAAGTTTCGGGTAGAACAATTCCAAATTTACTATGTTACCTGACACTCAATGGGCTATTTATTCAGCCGGAAATGTATAGAAAAATGTAATGTTCATGTAAAACTAAGATTGATATAACAATGAAAAAATAATGTTTTAATTTTTTGTAGTAAAATCATTGTTTCTGAGCTGGTACATTTTCATTTTGAATTGAGAGTTATTGCTGTTTTGTTATAATTTGACCACTTAACATTTAAAAAACGGGCGCAATAGCCCAATTGGTAGAGCGTCTGCTTGCGGATTGGGAGGTCAGGGCTTTAAACCCCGGCCGGGTCAAACCAAAGATTTTACAGTTGGTAGTAGTGGCTTCCTCCTAACGCTCGGAGCTACGTGGACAGCATTATGCCTTGTTGGGGTCAATATAATGGACCGGCCGGGTTCAGTCCCTGGGCACCTCATAAGTGCCCCTGTGCTATAATGATAGAAATGTTGCTGCACAGTATCAGCAAAAATGCAGGCAAATCCCATCCCAAATCCCAAATGAAACAAACACAAATTTAATATTTTTATTTACAAAAGCGTATTTACTGAACATGGTTTCAAACTAGCTTGGTGGTCTACAATTTCAATTAAGTGAAAAAAGATTGTTTACTTTGATCTTTTGATGTTTTACTTCCGTCTCATTTAATACAAAACAAACTGTAGGAGTGTTTATATGCCTTAACTCTGCTCTTGTTGGATAAACTGTTCAACCCATTAACATAAAACATACCCTGCCATAGTAGTGATTCTGGCAAGGAAAGAGTTAAAGCCTGAAAAACAATTAACATATTTACAAGTTGTTGAACAAATGTGAAACAATCTAAATGGTACATTTCAGGTTCTTTCCTGGGCTAACAAGAACGGCAATATTCTGTTACCTTTATACTGTTTTGACCCCCGTCACTTTGCGGGCACCTATCATTTTGGCTTTCCGAAGACAGGCAACCATCGTCTCCAGTTTCTGATTGACAGTGTCCAGGATCTGAGACTGACATTAAAGTCCCATGGAAGGTTTGTTTGTGCTGTTAGTCACCTTATAAGTTCATAACTGCCAATTAAGGTAAAAGGATTCCTGTTTATTGCTTGAGTGAAATGTATGTATTAAACTGTCGCTTTATTGGGGGGATTACAGAGACAGCAGTGTTTTTTTTTAAAGATTTACTTCTTAACAGTGAAAGCTTGTATTACCATACAACAACCAGTTATACAATGTAATACCAGCATTTTATGTGGTCCAAAAATTTATGTTGCATGGCCTATACAATCCTAACAAGTTAGTATTCTAATTTCAAAGTATTAAATATTTCCAATGAAGTACTGTACCAATTGTTCAGGTATATACTTTTTGCTCTTCATATGGTGAAGCAATTTTTTTAGTAGATACTCTGGCTTTCTGTCTTATAGTAACTGCTTTTCATTCAGTGCGATGGTGTTAATCAAGTTTGACTTGCATCACTTTTAATGATTATTGCCAATTAAAAGCAAAATAAATGTACCTTGAAATGTTTCTTTTTATTTCTTTTGAGTTGACTTCCATTAATGAAACAAACTTTTGCTTAGTATAATAGTATCTTTTGAAATAAAGAGAACAAAATTGTGAAAATTTAGGGCATATAAGTAAAAAGTGATATTCTGTTTCTGTTTGATTTAAATAACAGTTTCTGCACAACCTTATCTATTTGCATTTTTAACAAATAAGCACACACCATTGCTTTGTTGAAACTATTTCATCTTTTTAATATATTTGAATCAATGTTATGAGTTTCTTAGTTTATTTCTTTCTGCTTACCAAACTAATTATGTAGATCAAACAATTTTTAAATTTTCTGAGTAACCATCGGCTATCATGGTTGTCCCCCTTTAAGCTAAAATTTTACAGTTTTATACAAGCTAACACTGGTATGTATAATTGTGTGAAGGTCTTGTTGTAATACATGTATTATTTTTGTTGTATAACTTACATAACATCATACCTAAGAAAATGTCTGCCCTTTTCTATAGTAATGATTTTTTAAATCAATAAAGCTAAATTATGTGGTATATTTTACAGCAATGCCAATATTTGTTGCCTCCACTCTATAATAATATTTGACTGGTTTCCTGAGAATTAGAAACATTATCGTCTAAGTTCAGTGTTCAAAAATGTGTATTAGACTGTTGTTCAATATATCGTGTCAACACATTGTCTTGATTAATTTTAAATTCTGATGTTAAATGCAAAGGTTACAGTGGTGAGTCTTTAGCAATGTTTGTAAAATGTTATTCACATTAGTTTTTGTGGAAGGACTCATTTAATGTTAATCCCAAGTTTCAAAGCTATCATAGACATGGATTGGAGCGAGAAATGCAACACAAATTGTAATCATACTTTAATTTCATAAATACAAATCAAATGTATAAAGTTAATCATAATTATTGTATATACATGTACATACATGTAACTTTATTATGTCACACAACAAATTCAGTTAAACAAGAGATCAAGTACATTTTGTTGATACCTCCCTTTTTTCATGCTCTGTGGTATTTCATGCTCATGGTCATATTAAAATGTCATTAAAGCAAAATATCTCAAGTCTGCTTCATCAATTTCTCAGAGCATTATTGTGTAGAAAAATGTTCTATTTCAGTAGGCCTTTAAGTCGGAAAGCTGCGCTTCATTGCTATATTTTGAGTGGTGCTAACCTAATGTTAGCATATTCTATAATTAGAGCCAAGATAAGGTAACATTCATTTTATTAAATATAATATTGCCTTTGACCTTCTAATTAAAGCTGGTAAAGGGATATCATATCAAAATGCCTCTTCAACAGCTTCATAATTTCATCTAGACAGCATTGCACATGTTTTCTACAACAATAATGTTACATATATATTATATGCATATGTCTTTTTTATGAAGTTATTGTAGTTTGATTACTACTAATCACAGTGAAGATTGCTTTGAATGAAGAAAAGGATTATAGTACACATAAATGTAGAGTTCAATGTAAAAGCTTGAGCATTTTTAAGTGTTTACAAACATATACAAAAATGAACGATGAACCACTACATTATTTTGAATGAAGTTGGCAGTTGAAAATGTACAGTGGGCCACTGTTATAACTTACAAGAAAATTAATCTTTTCATTCTAGATTTTTGAAAAGTTAAATCTTGGGATTTGAAACTTAAAGATGATATCCTACCAGTTTGGAGCAAACATTATTTTTGGACAATCAAATTAGTAATTGTTTGCTTGAAAGGTTCCTGCAAACTGCTGTTTATTTCTATTTGAAAAGTGCAGCATACAATGCCAATCCGAACAGGTAATTCCTATCTCTGACTACACAGCATAGTTAGCTATTTTTAAACTAATGACCATTGACTACAGCATGTGACTACTAAAAGTAGGCTGCAGGCTCTGACAAAGGCATTTATTTATTAAGCTGAATACCCCATGGTTTATTTTAAAGGAGTTTGAAAAGAATGATTAGTTATAGTGATTCTTTCATGAATTGGATTGTCTTACCATTGAGGTAGTGTTTATCATAAGTAAAATGTGCACTAGCAGAAATTATGCCCAAATTCCCCAATATTTGGGTAAGTTAGTGTTACATGTATTGTGATATAGTCAAACTCTCGGATAACACTTTTTAAAATAACATACTACAATGTGGTTTTGCCTTGGTTTTATAGGATATTACATGAGTCATCATAAGTATACAAAATAATGAAACAAAATTATTAATACAATAAATAAATATACAACATGTACATACCCGCTGGTAAGTTAGAGATTTAAATAAAGAAAACATTCAGTCAGTGTTAGTCCAATCAACAGATCACAAGTTTGATGAGTGCATGTTTAAAGTGCATGCATTATCAGCTGAGTGGTTGGGTATTGTCATGAAGCATCTACATGTAAAACATCAACATATTAACAATTACAAACAGTTATCAGAATATCAAAAATAATACAATTCTTAATCTGTTCTGTTAAGCAATGGTATATAGCATGTATAAGACATTTGTTAGTCGTATAACAGAATGTTGTGTAGTATCAATAAATTGATTATATGCATTTTTGTAGCACAAATTGCTTGGGCTGCAAAGTAGGAATTGATAATTTTGTCAAACAGTGTAGATCCAAAAGTAGCTCACAATCTGAGCTGTCTGATCAAGAGGTTCTCTATGTATTGCCTTTTAATAAATCCTGTTTCCTAAGCATCAAGTCTCGGAAATGATGAAGTTGCTTCAAACTAGACAATATATAGGTCTTGACTCTTAAACAGATGTAATTGGCTATAGGTTTAAATCTTTGAGTTTTGATTGGCTTATAAGATTGACCAATCTAATTGCCAGGATTTGAGTATGCAGAAGAGATGAAACAAATATACAAAGGTAAGTGCAAGTAATTTGTTGAGTGTATTTGTCATTGATAGTACAGGAGGAAGCAGTTTTATGACACCCACCACCAAATAGTCAAACATAGCCCAGATACAGACAGATTAACATGGTTGATATGAACTTAAATTGGAATGTGTATATAGCACATTGATCTGTGGTAATGGGATATGAATTATGAGACTGAAAGATTGCTATTGAGGTTATGAATGTAGAAAACCCCCCAAATATATTGCATGATAAGATACAAAGTCTTAAAAGCACAAGCACTGCTTTAACATACACCAAGCATTATGTTTAGAGCCCCATAAAAGAGCAGTACAGCCCCTGCTAACCCTCTTCCAAATATATATACCCCATATACCTGGTAATCATTAATATTGTTATGTCAACATAATTCTCGGGAGTACCAGCACTTTTTTAGAGTCCAGTTTAGAATAATGACATATATTGGAGACTCTGAAATGTATGTTATAAATGTTAATGTACAGATGCATGTTAAATGATCTTTGCCAAACATAATTGCTCCAAGACGTTTAATGCTGATTTAAGCTGATTTAAGTGTACAGTGATCTATATAAAAATACTCTGATATAATTTGAAACTATTTTTATAGTTTTTGTTATGTCTCTTCTCATTGTAAGCTTTAATGTGGATACAATTGACTAGCTAATGCTTAATGTCTTGGAAGACAAATGTAAACAATATCAGACATGAAATCAAACATTTGGAAAAAAAGCAGTGCATTGATGTATCATTTTAATAAATATAACATTTTGGGTACTTACATTTTTAGAACAAATGTATAACATTTTATAAATGGATAACGAACACTTTTGAAAAAAAATATTTAAATTCAATGTACCGGTAAATGATTTAACAAGAATATTCATTATTGTTTTTAGATAACCCTTTCTCTGATTGTTTGAAAAATAAAATATAACTATGGTGCAAGTTACATAGCTTGTATTGATAAATGCATTTACTCAAATTCAAATGAACAATTGATTATTCTTCCATGCAGAAACAAACTTAAAAAAGGTCAAAGTTGATATTTTACAAACTTTGGAGACAATTTTACCCCTTAATCAGACACACACACTTGAAAGTTCAAGTATTCACTCTATTCTCTTGCTCATAAAATAGATCCATCATCTTTCCATTTCTCATTGGCATTATGGTCTATCTTAACACCTTCCCAGTGTATACCATCGTCCCGCTGGGGGAAAATTAATGTCATCGGGAAGAAAAAGTTCAGTGCCCAATAATCCCCAAACACAGACTTGAATATTCCTGTTGATGGAATTGTTACTTTTGATAGGTACTTTCTTTGCCACCTCAAACAATGTTTTGCCATCAGCAATAATGGTTAATTGAGAGGTGAAATATGCAAAGCCTATCACTCCAAACACAAACTCTGCAACTACATGAAACACTAACAAAGCATGGACGACTGTTGTTGAGCCAAAGAAAACTCGATAGATGGCTACAGGAAATAGCAGATCTGTCCAGGAATCTGCTGTTGGCCAGTATACCTCATGGATGTACTTATATGTGAAATAGCCCCCTATAATGCCAGTCACCATGGCATAGAAAGCAAGAATTATGAAATAACGCTGGTTCTTGAAACCGATACAGTTCCCTACCATAAAACAATGATGGTCACGTTTCAGGATGCAAGCTTTGCAGAAGTTACAATGATGAGCTCTTGGTGGGACGTGCATGTCACATTTCTTACAAAAGTTCCACGGTAGGGCTTCCTTAGCCGTCATATCATAGACACAGTAACCATTTCCTTGACTCATCTGGCGCTCAATCTGTGGCTCAAACTGGTCTGGGGGATTGTCCCATTGTCTTTCAACATTTAGAAAGGGGTTGTCTTTAGTTTTGTGGTAGGCAGGACTGTATAGAATAACACATATCCAATTAGCGAGACCATTAATGAGAACAAACCAGCATAAAACCTTCATATAGTATATCGTCCAGGGGCCAAAGTCCTCAAAAACATATGGAACAATGTACACCATAAATATGAAGATCTGTGTTGGGGCTTGGAATAACATCAGTGCACGCATCATGGTCTGAAAATAAAACAGTTTTGTAAGGTTTTTAACTTTCCATTGTTTCATTAAAAGGATGTACATGTTATATTTACAATATATATAAAGTTTATGGTGTGTTTTTTTAAGCAATTTTGTATTAAGCGATCATGATCATTACAGTTAATTCAATCAATAGAAGTTCTCTTAAAAGCAAATAACAATTTATTATAATTCAATTGAGTCATCAGTTCTCATAAAATTTGTAACATTAATAATGATTTTGGTTATATACTTATATATAAAGCAGTATCCAGCAGTTTAAGCAAAAAAAAAAAAGTTTCTAAAAATGAGAAACAGGTTATGGCTCTGTTTAAAGGGCCTGTTTAAAGCCCTTTATTGATGCCCTAGATTTTTGTGGAAATTATTATAGCAAAACCAAAAACACCATTTCTGTTATGTAAAGCTTACACACATCACAGTAAGATTATTTTAGAATCAGAGACACCAGGCATCATATGCCCCTTAAATAGATAGATAAAATTAGATAAGATAGTTTAAATAATCTTTTAGTTTATAAACATACCACAAAACATTACTGGATAGTGATGAAGGAAAAAGAAGTTGTATATCCATTTGCTTTCTACCATATTTATGGTGGAAATTCTTATTTTATGTTAAAATAGATGTGAAAAAGATGAAAACTCAAGCGAAGTATATAGGTTAGTCAAAGATTGGCTTGCTGCATTAATAACAATTATCTTAATAACATAAAAAATATGTTTAATGCCAGAACTCATTGGGCTACTTCGATTTTTATCCAAATATGTTCATGTATGTACATTTTTCTAAGCTTTAGATTAGGAGAGTGTATTTGAATGCTAAATTTATAGGCCAATACTATATACTGTTCCCGTCTACTGGAAATTTCTCAGTAAGGCAACTTAAATAACTACAGAACATCTAATATAGGATCAGTTTCCACTTATATCATAATTTATTATAACTCAAATAAAAAACCCCTACTTATCTGGAGCATTTATCATATAAAACATTTGTAGACTGCAACAAGCTGGTCTTGTGAACACGTGATTATTACATGCAATGCAAGAAAAAGCAGGAGTGACAGATAAGACAAGTGACACCAGTATAACATCTATTCTATACCTGTGCTACCATAGTGCCACCCCCTTCTTCCTTTTTGCGTTTCACAGTTTCCTCCCATCTTTCTTTGAATGTCTTGTTAGCTTCAGCAGGATCCCTTTCTGGTATTGTGAAACTAAACCAAGACCCTAATTTGATCTCTTTTGAATTTTTTCGCTGCATTTCAAGGCTTTTATCGTCTTGCTTCTTTATCTCCAGGGTCACCTTTGTGGAAAAAGAAACAAACAAACCATCAGTACTTCTAACAAATCCATTACCTGCGAACATTTTGCTGTAGTTTCATTCACTGGCTTTTCATTCTGCTGTTTCGCCATGAAATATTCCCGCCATTTTTGAACCATGGACTTGTCAGGGGTCATAGTCAAGGTCAATCGGGAACTGAAATCCCAGCAGCTTTGATGCTTCACGGGTCTTTTTCCGTTCCTCAGAGTTAAATGATCTCTTTGTCATCGTCCTTTAAGATTATGAAACAAACAGAAACTGTTATTCATCTCCTGATAGAGTGAGCTTGTTGCGCTTACAGTTTTTTGGCGACGCACTGGAGCGTGCCGCCTATATATATGAAATGCTGAAAAATTTTGCACATGCGAGCGGATGTCCTCGGACATTCTCGTTCTAGCTAGAGAATGATTAGAGAGAAAATAATCATTGTATTCCGAATTCTGGAAGTTTCACGATTTACACTTTCCCAACGTACAGCTTCTATTTCTGTAAATGACGTTCTTTTTATATATAACTATAGCAAGTATGCAGCATTATTATATGTTAAGTTGTTCTTTGTATTTATATGTTTATAAATCGAATAAAAACTATTGTTTAGTCATTTAAAATTAATTATTTTCTCTAATTCTTAAAATAGATCGATAGCTTCTGTAGTAGCATGTTATAGATAATGTCAATTTTACTCACTCACAGACAACAATCATAGAATAGCGCAGTGGTTATGGACTCGTTCTGATGTTAACGGTCTCCAGAGATCGAATCCCGTCGCAGTCAAAGTTTTTTTTATGTGACTTTTATCTTCTTTGTTTTTACAATAAATATAACGAAAGGAAAAATTTAAACAGACAAAAAATATTGATTAATAACAAATATAAATTATTTTTTATAATGATTAGGATCATTGATCGGTTATTGGCGACGCTATAAAAATGCACTTGCTAGCGGATCTCCTCGGCCATTCTTGTTCTCCCTAGAGTATAGGCGAGCGAAAATGGGCGAGGTGTTTCGAATTTCTGAAGTTCCACTATTTACACATTTTCAACAGACTGGTCCTAATGCGGTAAATGGTGTTCTTTTTATATTTATTTGTATTTATTATTTGTTTGTAGCTTCCACGCAAACGAGGTATTTTAACTTTTTAAAGTTCTAAAAAATGTACATCTGACAGTTATACTTGCTAATGAAGGCATCCCTGTTTTAGGATTGTACATATAAGTAGCCTTATATACCAGAATTAAATTATTCCAGTGATTTGAATGTTTACTTAATAAATAAAATCAGTCATCTCTTAAATTTCTAATAAATATTAATTTTCATTGTTGCGTCGCCCTTTGATGCTTCACATCAATGCTTTTCTTGTACTGATGTTTGAATGCTGTCTAGATATATGTGAAATAACAATTGAAACAAAGAAATGGTTAAAAAAACAGTAAACTTTGTGCTTGACAATAAAGGCAGCATTAAACTTCAGGTGTTTTCATTTTGAAATGTGCATGTAAGAGTAATATCTTCATAGAAAAGGTACAACATAATCAGTTATACATCGTAGGATTGTATGTTTATACCACTACCATGGCTAACAAAATTACTCACCAGTCAAAGAAAAATGCATCTTTTCCTGTTGTATGTTATTTTTCCCCAACTATCACTCGAAACCAAGTTTGTTATGTCTTACACAGAACTTCTGGTTCCTGACAGAAAACTGAACTCTGTATATAGTATAATTCCTTGATACCTGTTCCGTTACCACTGGTCACATACCAACTGTGTCTCCACCTGGGAGTAGTACTTTTTTATCCTTCATGAATGATAATATGTGAAGTACATTGTTAATTAACAGGATCTTTTTTCATTTATTGTTTAATTAAGGCTTCTGAGTGATTGTTTCTCTTACACTGATTACCCAGAGCACTAGAATGGTGCTGCTGTTACATGCTTCATGAATAATTAACCTTGTAACAGGGCCTATAGGGATGTGTTAGGATGTATTGGTCTCATCCACTGCAAACAACACATGCCCAGTATAGGTCCAATATGGATTAGGTTGTTAGTTAATTCATATTTCCATGATCAGTCAGTTAATTGTATCTGAATTGCTTTGTTACTGACTGACAGTGTAATGTTGACCAAGATGTGAAAACTGAATTACATGAACACTGCCTAAGGAGGCTGCAAAACGCTTATACTTAACAAAACCAAATACTGGTTAGCTACTTACCCAAATAAGCATACTTTTGACCCGAGCTATTTACACCTCAACTTTTAGCATCATTTTCTTTGTTCATGGTATGCTTTCATACCGAAGACAGTTTTTAATTTTCAAAATAGTTCTGTCAATAAGCACTCATTGAGTAAAGCATTAATAATTATTATTTTTTATACTAAAGTTCTGATGAAAAAATAACATGTTTAAAACCATATTTTGTTTAGAGTCAGTCAAAAAAAGGTAAAGATGTCAACCTGCTAAGCATGAATTGATCAGGCATTGGCAGAAAGTATGCATCCTGATCAGCCAGCTCCCACTGGAAACTGCCTGATCCAGAGCTAAACTTTTTGCTGTTGCAATAATTACATGTTTACATTACATGTAGTTGTTAGCAGATAACTGAGGTTTTATATTGGTCATGAATAAAAATAGCCAGTTAAGGGTAAATTGCTCTCAACTGCCCACTTCCAGGGTAGATGTATCTAAAACATTGCGGACACAATTTTCACTGTTTGGAATATCCTGTATAGATTTTTTAAAGCAACTTTTGTGAGGACAAGGCACTAAGGACTTGAAATTGTTAAGTGAATTATAAGCTATATTATTTTTTTATTATTATTGACAGATAAACAGAATTATTAATGGATTATTTTTTTTTAAATTGCACAAAAAAGATTAAAGTCATACTGATAATATCCAGCTAATAATTGGTCAAGTAGGAACCTAGACATATGTCTCGGTAGAACCATTAGAGCAACAGAGTCAGCTGGAAGACCTGCTCTCATGATTGTGCCTGCATCGACCAGGACTTGAACCCTATGTGGTGAGGGGCTGAGCAGTTACAAGTCAGCAACTCTTGACTGTGCAGCCTCGGGCACACTCCCCACACCCATAAATAAACTTTAACACTTAGTCTGTGTAGATCTGCACTGTTTGCAGCTTAGTCTGTGTAGATCTGCACTATTTGCAGCTTAGTCTGTATCAGAACAAGTATGAAGTTGAAAATGAAAATATTAAGAATTTAAGAAGCTATTAACGAATGTAGCATGACAAGGGTTAACAACTCATGAAACAACTAAAATGTTATGATGTGGTTCTGTATGCACAACTGTCCATATTACAAAACACTATTACTTGACCATATTTAAACCTTTTTTAACATTTTATGCATCAAAATAAAACAGATGGATGAAATGTGTCAAAGCAACAGCCTTACACTATTTCTATCTTGGCACATTTAAAACTTATGGACATTGCAAGTAAATTTTGATTTGCTCCTTGAATGATTGAATATGTATACATATTGTTGATACATCTGGTTTTCAGGTTATCAAGAAAGATTGTAGGTAGATATTAGGGATATTGGGGATCTGAGAAATGTTTACATGCTGAAAAGGTAACAGTTTGGGCGGCAATATGTGTAAATGGGATAATTGGTCTTTTCTTCGAAAATAATGAAGGAATTGTTGAAACATTGAACAAGGGGCATTACTTAATTCTCCTGAAAAGAAAATTTCCAATAGCATTACTGACCAAATGTATGAATATATAACCTGTATGGTTTTAGCAAGATGGAACAACCCCACATACAGCCCTTGGTGTAATCACATGGTAAAAAAACACATTTGGCCAAATTTGGATTTCTGTTAAAACTGATCCACTTGATTTGAGCCTCATGGATTTTTCTCGTGGGGATATCTTAAAGGTAGAGTTTACAGACCTAGACCAAAAACAAACTATGGACTAAAGGCTGCGATAAAGCAAGAAAATTGTTTCATTAACAGAGATTCAAAATTACAAACAGACATGGTCAAAGCACATGATGAATGTCATTTGAAGCATGTGCTATAAAATGGACTTTTTTTAAAATGATAACTGTAATACTATTTCTAAATGTAATACACGTGTTCTCTATACCAAACAAAAGTTCATTATGTCTGTAAAATAACTGTGAATCTCAATTTGCTCAAAGACTAGGTGACAATCACTCATTCAATTATTGTTTGTTGAATTATTTCTTCTTCTTTTACTAATGTTCTTATAAGGAGATCTGTTATGCAATGCTCAATTTTTTTTTACAAGTCAATTATTAAAAAATCAAGTATCATCATTAATATTGGTATGAAATCTTTCATTATTAAAAGTACACATTGATCTTCTTAAATGTGAACTTTTAACTGGTACTGAGTGAAGTGTGTAAATAAATCAGTGTGTGTTGACATGTGTCCTGTAGTTACATGAAAGTGTGAAAGTACTACCATATATTCACTCAAAACAATTATGTGGAGCTATCAAAGTAACTTTAGCATGAAAGTTCAATAACAAGTTAAGCAATTACCTGTTGTATTGTCTTTAGATTGTTGTATGTAAGAAATCATTGTCAATTGCAATGAAACTAGACTTAACATGCATGTTATCTTGTACCTATTTCCAATAACTGTAATGGTAAATGATTTCTTTAACCCTTGTATAAAGTTTAAAAAAAGTGGTAAAACATACCCGATTATTGTCCTGTGATTATTAAATTATTCTTTTCTGCCAATGTTTATAGTCCAGGCTTTATATTTCACCTGTGTCAGTATCAAAAGACTACTTCTAGCCAGGTCAGGCCTACACACCTTTTGAACATGTGTACTACCCAGATACTGGCTTCACGCATGTATACACAGGCACAGGCAAGTTTATTTATGCTGTTGCCAGAGGCAACCAGGTGTAACAGGGTAAACAAGGGAGATAACTCAAATTGTGGTATTAAATAGGCTGATTCAGAGTTGATCTTCTTGGAAACAAATCTTAATTTCTAAACCTTTAAAAGAAAAAAAAAATGTTTTGACCATTGTCTAAGCAATAGCTGTATTAACAGTATTTTTGTAACAGGTAATGGTTGCATCAGCAACATTACCACCGAGCAAGTAGTCACAGTCACCAACAGACAACATGCTAGTCATTAAATGTTATATTCTTTGGGTTTGAAACTTGTGCACTTTGTCAGTGTGCACTTTGACAATTTTCTCATGTTCTGCTAAGCATGAATCAACTAGTTGTAGGCCAATAGCAATGGTCCAGATCAGCAAGCTTGCACCGGATATGGTCAGGCTCCACACTGTTTGCTACAGCTACTCTGTCTCAGGCACAGTGTATTGTTACATAACTATGACTTTTGTCACAAGAAAATTATTCTGAATTTAGCAATGATTTTATATCTAAATGAAGCAGATTAAGAGTTAACTTTTTTTCCCCCAGTGGACTGGTGGTGAGACAGGGTAAGCCAGAGGATATAATTCCAGACCTGGTGCACCAACTAGGCAGGGACACAGTCCATGCCATCGTCTTCCAAGAGGAGGTAACCTTGGGAACTTTAACTATATATTCAATAGGAAACTGATTTGAAAATAAACTTCTGTATAAAAATTGTCGCCTTACATATCTTATGACAGTAATTCATTTAAAGTTACACTGGATTAAACTTATTTACACTTTAGATAGGTAAATCAGGATTTCTAGACCAGTGGTCTTTATACCATTATATTGAGAACTCATTAAATATCTTTTATGTACTAGAATATTTTTCTGTATCCTTAATAAAGATGTTTTTTTTTTTTTATGTCACTTTTAATTCAGCACAATAGATATGAGATCTCAAACAATAGTGTAAATAAAAACTACTATCACCACTTTGTTTTTTGAGAACTATTCAAACATCTTCCTTTCTATGCATATTTTCACACCTTGACAAACAAATCACAGATTGAAAGTATCTAAATAAATTACCATGTTAGCTCAATCATACTGTTAGCACAGCTTTTAAACTGTCTTTGTTCACTATTCAAGGTTTGTTTTTATATCTTAAACTGATTAAAAAAATTATAACATGTTTTCACATGTACTCCTGAAAGTTACACATTGATGACTAAACATTAATTATTTCTTCAAACTTTGGACTAAGCAGTAAAGATTGTTTATGTCATGCACTCCCTAAGTACTGTCATTTTGGAACATATTTGATAAGTCCAACTGACATTGTAACAGAAAATGTCCAGTTGAGAGAACTTTTTCGATAGCTTATTAATCCTACCTACCATTATGACAAGGGTTTGAACTTTTTTTCACCAATTTAAGCTGGATTTTCTATACATGTAGATAGATAGGTAATACTTAAACTGAGTCTGCAAGAATCCAACAAATCAATTTTAGCTATAAATGAGCTTTTACAAATTACTTTAATATTGCAAAGTACTATAACATTTTAATTAAATTTTTACCCTGTAGGCCACAAAGGAAGAGCTGGATGTTGAGGAGAGCCTCAGACAGAAGCTGGGCTCAAACCTGATACATACAGTATGGGGCCACACACTCTACCACAAGGAAGATTTACCATTCAAAATCAACAGGTGCCTTATTAAATATTATATCTATTTTGAGGTTGCTGTTGTTGTTGTTTTTATGTCACTTTTAATTCAGCACAATAGATATGGGATCTCAAATGATCCGACGGGTTGGGGGTGATAAAATGCAAGTATTGTTCATTGTACAAAATCTCCATTACTCACGCCATACCTTCTGAGTTATCTGTTCATCAGGGTTTACCATTTCATGTGACAAGCATCAGCATTTCATCTTGGTTGCTAGCTCTCAGCTTATATAGTAGGTGTAGTTCCAGAAGAAGTCAATCCCCTGTCTGAAATATTTTACTAAGAATCACTGCATGCTATCACGATCAAGGCAGCTCTAATTCTGCTTCAGTTAAACATGTCTTTAGATGACGTACGGTTGTGGACTGTTAAATAAAAAGTACATATTGCTTGTGCTAGATTGCCAGATGTGTACACCCAGTTCAGAAAGCAGGTTGAGGGATCATGTGTTGTGCATGCCTGCATACAGATGCCTGCCCAGCTCAACCCCCTACCAGAGGATGTAGAAGAAGGAGAGATTCCTACAGCCAGTCAGCTGGGAGGGCAAGGTATGTTGGGACAGTTAGAATTCACTGACATAGATAACAAAATTTGCCCCTTCATATGAAATAGCTTGAATATTTTCATTAAATTAACTCTTTTCTTGTTGGAAACACCATAAGAGTGGGGTATTTTTATGTTAATTGGGTAAATGGTGTTACCAGCAAGTAAAGGGTTAAAAAAATCCCTGATATGGCATTGAAAAAAAAAATGTTCCTACATTTTGCATGAAAAACTTACACTGCAGTTTTCTAACTGACTTGTAAATGTCAATAGATCCTCTGGGGTTATTTTTCAAGATTTTAAGCTACTTATAATCATGCTGTGAGAGTTAAACTGCAACAACTAAAATATTCACACATAAAATGAAGAAGTGAGTGGCTATGGATGTTGTATTTAATTATTTGCTGTGTCTTAGATTTATGTGAATTTCTTGAGTTGTAAGTTTGTTTTATTCAGAAGTGGTACTGGATCCTCGTACAGTGTTCCCTTACAAAGGAGGAGAGACCACTGGCCTAGGACGTCTGAAACACTTCCTGTGGGACACTGATGCAGTTGCCACATACAAGGAGACCAGAAATGGAATGATTGGCTCTGAGTATTCAACCAAGTTTTCTGTATGGTAATTATCATGAAACATCAAGTCTTAGATCATTGTTTTACAGATTTTCTATTTGGTATAGAAATTCATGAGCATACATTTCATAAAACCTTTTTTTTTCATCTTGTAAAATTTTACTAACAATTTTTAGGATGTAATAGGATTTTCAAACTTTCTTTGTCCATGCTCAAGTGTTATAGGTCAGCATAAAAGTGTTTTTGTTATTTCTGTATTCTTGTTTATTTAATTGAAAAAAGGAATCAGCTCAATAGTTGTTGTATTTAGTTATTTGAAATTGACAATTAATTATCATATATATATATATATATATATATATATCATATATCTTAAAAATATCATAAAAACTGATTCTTCCTCCTAGGTTAGCCCATGGCTGCTTGTCCCCTCGTTTTATCTATTATGAGACCAAGCGATATGAATCTGAAAGAACGGCCAACCAGTCAACATACTGGGTCATCTTCGAACTCATCTGGCGTGATTATTTCCGATTTGTAGCTCTTAAATATGGCAACAGGCTCTTTTACAAGTCAGGTATCCAGGGGAAATATGTGCAATGGAAGCAGGATAAACAGCTGTTTAATGCATGGAAAGGTAAGTTGTGAAACAACTGAGATTAAATCTGGTGTTTGTTTTTTAGGTTTTATTGTGTTGCAATTACAGTTATAGATGTTATGCATTTCTTCTTTTCAGTGCAATGTGGCTTATATAAAGCTATGTGTAAACCTTTTGATATGTTTGTTTTATATTAGGTATGGGTAGACACACATATATACATATTTAATAACAACAGTTTATGCCTTTGTGTACAAAATTCATAATTGCACATTCACCATGTAGCCATCGTAAGTGTAATCTTGATGTTGCAAGTTAATGGAAAGTTACTTAAATTCTTTAAGCCTTTTTCTTATGTGCTACTTACCTTTACTGTTGTTTTTACACGTTTTGCTAAGCACAAATTGTTGTCAGTTCCAAAAGACCATTATTGTTGTATATAACTTTGTGTATATCTGACTTCGGTAGATGGTCGGACTGGTGTACCGTATGTAGATGCCAACATGAGAGAATTGCAGGCTACTGGTTTCATGTCTAACAGAGGAAGACAGGTAAGTCTGTGATTGTGTCTGGACAATGAATTTATCTGATGACCAAACTTTTAGGATACAATGTCACAATTAGTCTGTCAACATTTCTGCTTGGCCAGATTTCTGTACAAACAATCATTTTCTTGCTTACTATTGTAATGCTTTGGGTGTTATCAGGTACAAAATTCCAAATTTTCTAATGCACCTTATGCTTTAATCAATACAGATAAACCAATAGTAGATGTGAAATAAAATATGTCCCTTATAGATTTTTGTCTTCAGGTAGCTGTCTGCACTGGACATATCTGAACAACTTGATGTGTCTTGTTTGTTTTTTGGTAGTCTTTTATCAAGATCAGAATGTGATACTCATATTTTTGCACTTTCGCTTGTGTATGTCTAGATTTATTATTTTGTGAACATTAATGGAGATACTTTAGACAAAATTTATTATTCTCCCCCCTTCCCTCTCCTCCCTCCCTCCCTCTCCCTCCCCCTCCTCTCTCTTTCTCTGTCTCTCTCTCTCTCACTCACTCACTTACTCACTCACTCACTCTCTCATATATATATACATTATGTATTGTGTGCTTATGTGAATAACATGTCATGAAAAAACTTTATTTTGTATATTTCAGAATGTTGCTAGTTTTCTTACTAAAGATCTCAAGTTGGACTGGAGACTAGGGGCTGAGTGGTTTGAGTCTCTTCTTGTAAGTGGAAGTACCAGAAGTTTTATTTGAAACTGTACCAGAAGTTTTATCTGAAACTGTACCCAAAGTTTTATTTGAAACTGTACCCGAAGTTTTATCTGAAACTGTACCAGAAGTTTTATTTGAAACTGTACCAGAAGTTTTATCTGAAACTGAACTGAAAGTTTTTTTTGAACCTGTACCAGAATTTTTATTTGAAACTATACATACATTTTTATATGAAACTGTATGTAAAGTTATGAAATATTACTATTTGTACAATGTATTTTGAATAATTGACTTTATGTAAAAAATTGAAACAGATTTGCTATTCTGCTTTGGTTAATTGTCTTGATGTTTATAATACAAATTTCAAATTCATGTTTAAATTCACTTTTACTACACACAAAACCCCCACCTCATCTTACAAAGGTCCACTCAGTTTCTAGAATAACTTAAAGTTTGATGTGAAAAACTGCAGCCTTTGTTTTGTTTGTACTATTTCAAAAGCTTAAATAAATTGTTATTTTTACTGTTTATTTTTATGCCCCTGGCATCTAGTAATTGAACCGTCTGTCCGTCCGTCCTTCTCAGTTTCTACAAAGCGCAGTGGCATGAAAGTTTACACACTTACTTAACAGTGCACAGGTCATGACCCTGACAAGTTACATCACTCTGGCTACCCTTATTACTTGGTTTATCTCCCCTTTTTCTTCTTATAGATTATAGTTAACCTGTTTTGGCAAGTGGGACAGGTCATGACCCAGACAAGTTACATAACTCTGGCTACTCTTGTTTCTTGACAAACTATGCTCCTGGGGCATATGTGTTTTCTGAACACAGCATCTTGTTCTATTTTGTAGTTTACAGTAATCTGTAAATATATGTAACAAATTATTATCTAATTATTTATTATTTGATCTTTCCTCCAAGCTGGACCATGATGTATGCAGTAACTATGGCAACTGGCTTTACAGTGCAGGTCTGGGCAATGACCCAAGAGAAGACAGAAAGTTCAACATGGTCAAACAGGGACTGGATTATGATCCCGAGGTATTGGATGTGCACATAAATTCTATGTTGTTGATCTTGTCAAAAGTGCAAAAATGTGTCTCTTAGCTTTTTCAGTATATTAATTTTCCATGCATCTACTGGGTCTATTACTGTTTGTAATGAAATTAGTTTCTTGGCTCTATTCACATTTAACTTTGTATTCGGCGCCGTCGACCTGTTAAGTGTCGGTGTGCCATAAAACCCAAATAAATAAATAAAAGTTTCTTGGTAGTACAGATTAACTTGTTTCAGGAATCGCAATAAATGGTCTCTATATGGCTGGTCAGGGGTTCTAACATGGAACCCTCTGATCTGACATCTGTCTTAACAGCAAGACCACTGATGGTCACATTTAAATATGGAGATGTTGTCAACATGTCATGTAGAACCTAGAACCTCAGCAAATCTGATTGGTTGTTGTTGTGTTTATGAATGTTAAAGGCATCAACAAAATGTGTGGTTCAGATAATACCTCTTGTAGAAAGAAAATTACAGTACAGGCCTCCTCAAAAAATATTGTTCTACAAAAAATCAAAGGAAAATTATATATTTATATAAAAACTTTCATTCATAGTAAATGTTTAGGGTTTTAAAAATTCGCTTGATTTTCTTTGAAACAGATTTAAATATTTTTAAACACATGCATATTTGGCATGTAATTATATAACCTAGATAAAGCTAGTTTGTAAATAAATCCTTAGTTGTGTTGATGCAGCTGAAGATAAAAGGAATAATGATGAATGCTTTACAAAGGTGTAAAATGGCGTATGCATGAGCTAAAGGGTTAAGTACGTTTTATATTGACTTTGTCACAGAATCGCTGCTTGTTTCAGGGTGAGTATGTGCATCTGTGGGTCCCAGAACTCAAAGAAGTCCATGGAGGTGCAGTACATACTGTGTGGACACTGACCCCAAGCGTGCTAGCTCGAGCCAACGTAAGCCTCGGTGAAACCTACCCCAATCCTCTTGTCACTGCACCAGAGTGGTCTAGGCATTACAGTAAAACTGTAAGTGGTAGTGTTTAATTATTGTCAAACATGTCTATTAAATCTTCAGCTTCTAATCAAATATTGTTCCAGCTTAGGCAAAAAGTGTAGACTTGCTGATTGGGATCAGGATCTACCCAATCAGTACTAACCTCTACTGTTATGCCTTGTTACCTTGAATTGACATTGTAATTTGTTGGCAAGTAGCTAAAAATTAGACTGGGCTACTGGTGCCACTCATACATTCTTGACTATCACTCGACAATGCTACTTACATAAAAATAATAAATTATGTTTCAGGCTGGAGGAAGAGGAGGAGGTAGAGGAGGGCACAGAGGTCACTCTGCCAGAGGAGCGGGGTCAGCAGGTCAGCGACGGGGTGTTGACTTCTATTTTAGCTCCAAGCAGTAGATCTCTACTTTAGAAATTGTTTTGTTGATGTTCTATTTTTAACTTAAAACCATTTTCTCTTCAGTATAAATTTGGATTTATATTCGTATTTATATACGTCATGTTCATTTTCCATATTGGAATCTCTGCATCAACACTGACATCTTTTGAATGAAAAGGTTGACTGTTTCTCTTGTTTAATAATCACTTTATGTAATGAAATGTGCATGTCCATAGTTGTGTGTTGTCAAATAACATATGAATGTGTATTGTTTTTACAGATCCCAACCTACCTCTTACTGCTATCTCAGTACTTAATTAAATATGAGTTTTTGTTTTTTATGTTTTGTTTTTTGTTGTTGCTAGAAATAGTTTTGTGCATTTTTTTTTATTTTTACATTTTTTGGTTTATGCATGTACCTGGTATTGACACTTTTTCTTCATTAAAATTTAAAAGCAATACATGATTTTATAAATTACAGAAGTTTTGAATGTTCTTTTTTCACCTTGTTGAGTACTCTGTGGTGTTCTGTGAATTTACATTACTTATATTTTATAACTATATATATATAGAGAGAGAGAGAGAGAGAGAGAGAGAGAGAGAGAGAGAGAGAGAGAAAGAGAGACTGGAGATAACACCGAAAAAAAAAATCATTTTATGTTTTCATTTCGTAGCTTTTGTGAAGAAATGTAATTAATGCAGATTTTGAGATAGAAGGAAAGATTATATAAAAAATAATGACTAGTTATGGTATTTTTGTGTGTATGCGTAAAATGATTTCAGTAAATTGGCTGTATACTGGTATTGTGCTTATTTAAATGGCTTCCAATACACTATTGTAGACTATATATACTGGTAACATTTGACTTAAAATGATTTATTAGTGCAATATACAGTATGTCAATTGTTCTCTAAAGACTTCTGTTAAGAGAAAGCTAAAAAATAAAAACTATTTTTGTAAAGATTGTCATTTTTTGTGATCTTACCTTATCATCACTCTATCACTCATTTAGCATCAGGTCTTCTGCATTCTGGAATCCTATAATTTAACTTAATGCTGCTTTTCCACTTGAGTCGGACAGACTTGCAACTAAAATATGACAGTTGCATTGAATTGCAAGCTTGTGTTAAATTGGTCTGCACCATATCAAAAGCCATCTCTCTTGGTCTACATCACTCTCAGTTGGTTCATAGATGATTGCAAATGTATTGAGTATTAAACAGTACAAAACACTCTTAAAAGTTGTGCAACTGATGAAAGAGGGGACTAGGGTTTTTTTTTTCAGAGGGGTGTCCATATTGAATGAACAGCAGAGGTTCTACCGGGTGTGGGGACATGCTCCCAGATATCTAACTATAAATGCTGCATTTCAGACGCTGCTAGAAACTTTTCCCATCAGTTTAAACTGTTTGTATTCTCACTTAAGATAATCTACATGTAACCGGCTGCAATAGCACAGGTGGTAGAGCGTCATCTTGCGAATTGGGAGGTCGGGGGTTCAAACCACGGCCAGGTCAAACCAAAGACTTTGAAGTTGGTAGTAGTGGCTTCCCTCCTAATGCTGGGGGCTAAGGGGACAACATTACGCCCGACTCGTCGGTGTCAGTATAATGGACTGGCCAGGTTCAGTCCCTGGGCACCTCATAAGTGCCCCTGTGCTTTAATGATAGAAATGTCGCTGCAAAGTATCGTCAAAAATGCCGGCTAATCCCAATCCCATCTCTACATGTATTGAGAGTCTGCGTGCACTAATCTTTCCAAAACACTGAAGGCATATATACCTGCTTACTGTGACACTAATACTGCTAGTGCCATAAAGATTGACACAATCTGGAAAGTTAAAAAAAAAGTATACTATAATGGAAGGTATTTATTTACTTTTTTTCATCCCCACCCACAGTAGGCTCATGTAAGTCTCTACCCACTTTCGACTTAGTCATACAGGTTATAATAGACTTAAAGGTGACTGGATGTTGTTGCATTTTATAAGGCAAAGTCTTAGGTAAATTTTATAGGTGTTTGTGTCTTCATTTGCTTGCTGTATAAGGGGACTGTACTCCAGTCTCTCATCATTTGACAAACAACCTGTCAGGGAAGTGTTCTCCATCTTGATGGTTTTTTCATTTTTTGGGTCAAGGCATGTTTGATGGCAACATCCAGCTGCATTCAAGCCTCATTCTGGAGCAAAACCATCAGTGTGATATAAATATCAGGCAGTTACATGTTATTTCAAGAATGTCATGTAGACAACTGGTATAATTAGGAGAGATCGTATTCCATTTACATGCAATACATTTTTTTAAACCGCTGGATGCATTATTTTATGTAAACTTTAATATACGGTCTTTAACAATTTCGTAAGGTTGAACAGCCCACAAAAGGCTCCTTTAGTTGGAAAGAAATTGTTTTTAATTTGTAGCGACAACTTAATGGGTGTGGTTGGTTTCAATTAGGTTGCTTTTAAAGCTGTATGTAAGCTCTTAATCTGATGTAATCCAATTGGAACTCGATGTGAGGCTGATATTTCATCTGACTGAAAGGTGTGTTGACAGTCATGCTCCATTAGAGCTGCGGGATGTTGCAATAATGACCATAAATGTTTCATTGCAAAACACTTACAAAGTATGGCACTCACCAACAACTAAGAGTTGATAAACCATTAACATGTCATTATAATGGTTGTAATTCGAGACGAGGTAAAAACTTTCAAACAAAATCATCATTGATTCTACCCAGACTTTAGTTTTCAAATAACTTGACACCATTATTGTGATAGTATTATAATATACTGAAATTATATCACCTAATAGGCATCTTGTATGTGTTTTTAAGGTTCAAATGGAGAAAATGTTTTTAATTAAAAAAAAGACAAGAGGGCCATAATGACCCTATATCGCTCACCTGAGTGCCATAGACATTTAGCCTTGATGGATCAATCTTAATACAGAACCACCTATGAAACATTTATACAATATATCAAGGCTCTAAGCTCTTGTAATTACTGACAAAAAGGTTTTTTTTTTGACAGATCAAAATTGTTTGAACAACTTAATGTCACCCCTTGTCTACTTAAGCTTCAGAGAAAGTTTGGCCCAGCTGTTTCAGAGATGTCATTCGAAAATGATGATGGACAGATGATAGGCAATCATAATAGCTCAGGTGGGCTAAAAATATATGGAAAAGATAAGTAATGGACAAAATTTTATATTTGGGGCTTTTTATACTGTTGTCTGGAGTTCTCTATATAAAAACTGTCATCAGTATTGTGATGCAGTAACTTATATATTGAAATTAAACATCAATCAGTGCAGCCATGTGAAATTTTTTAACTTAAAAGGAAAATATTTTAATCATAAATATGAAATTATATGGAAAAAGAGAAATAATTCAGGTTTTTTTTTTAGTATGGGAAAGAGCAAAAACACAAATAAGTTGATATTTTTATTGTCTCGATATTTTTATCAAGATTAAGCCTATTGCTAAATAAAGAAACAATACAGAAAATGCAACATTAATATAATATATATATATGTTAAACCTAGTTGAAAACAATTTTTAAACAATTGCTGTCAGTTCTAACAGAGGATTTTATTTTATGAAACAAATACATTTCAAGCAAACTTTTTGTTTTATTTCATGGTACAATTAATACAAAAAAGCATACATATGTTAAAGCACCAATTAAAAACCATATAGCCCCCAATCATACTTGTTAATAAAGTTTTCTCTGCAAAATATGGCAAAGATAATCCACTTTAATCATCATCTCTTATATGATATACTGTACAAATGTTAATACAGAATTTGATGACTAAGAACAGATACATAACAGAAGGAAGACTGTACTGTGTTACTAATCATGAACAAAAAGCAAACTAATGGTACAATTGACTTAAAATCTTCTTATGTTTGAAATAAATTATAATATTTACAAAACAAATTTTGACTATATTTCATCAGAAAAAAAAATCTTAAATTTAAACACAGATTGAATCTTAATAAGTTCAACAATTCAAGAACTTACAATGTAAAGAATACAGTTACCAATCCTCACAAAAAGTAAACAAAGAACAGATCTAAAGAATACAAGTTATAAGAGTAAAACAAAAAATTTAACTGAAAGTCTGTTTCTGGTCAATAAATATTAAAAGTTGACTTTAATAAAGAGAACACATGTTAATTGCAGCAATTATGTACTAACATCTATATTTAAGATATTTTATAATTAAATAATATAACTGTACAATTAAAATAACTTACATTTATGACATCTATATATGTATGTGATATAACTTGCATTTCCCTGCTTATTATTATTATGATACAGTTAGTAGAAAAATCTTAAGAGGAACAGGATACTAAAAATAAGAACAATTTTTTTTTCAACAACCATGATGTGAAATATACTCTCCAATGCTTTAACCAATAATATACCATATTTCTAACATACAGTTTCAAAAAAATAAATTAATTACAAAATGAATTAATGTAATTTAACAATATAAAAGTAATTAATCTTTATCCTACCAGTATTTATGTTTCAAATGCTTAGTGTTGCAGAGTGACAACTTCAATTTTCAAATTTCTTATCCTAATTTCATATAAAGTCACCTGGACTTAAGAACTCCCAGTCTGTGATAGATGTTATCAACCCACAGAGTATGATAAAGCCAAGCAGCATTCACTACTTAAATTCTTTTAGACGCTTTCTTTTACAAAATCTCAAGTCTTGTATGCCTATTGAACTCGTACAAGTCGAAATGTCATAAAAATATATAAATATAATCATAGCACCCAGACTAATGTATGTTACTGTGCTAAAATAACATGTATTTTTATTGCCTCCATAAGTGACATATATAGCACATCTTTTCCTCATCTGATGGGATTATTCTTTTCCAATATCACAATGGTAAACTTGACACGTTTTGCAAAAAATTAAAATGTTTCAATCATAAATTTATAAGATTTCAAAACAAGAGGCCCATTTAGGCCCTAAATCATTCACATGAGGACTGTACTTAAAAAATCTTATTGTAATTTAATTTTAAACTAACCCAAGATTTCATGCAGACAAACATGTGACAAGATATTTTTAAGACTGGACCAAGAAGGGGGTTTACAAGAATTTTCTTAAATTTGACATAGTGACCTACTATTTTATTACCCCACATGACCCAGTTTCAAAGCCATACAAGATATCAAGCAGTTAAACAACCTGACCAAGATTGGTAAAATTGGGCCATTAATGGAGCATCCAGTAGGTAAACAAGCCTTTTCTAAAATTTGACCTAGTGACCTATTTTGTTTGACCCTGTGCATCCCAGTTAGGGAATTATCCAAGATTACATGCCAATATACATTCTGACCAAGTTTTGTAAATAATGAACGCAAATTTTTAGCTTCACAAGTGTAGCGTGTTCACAAGCAAACTGTTGCAGACAGTATAAATAATGATCAGAAAAACTAACCTTGAGCAATTAGTGCTAATGGTGAGCTAAAAATTTACCCAATTCAATATCTGGGTGTTATCACACCAAGGTTAACTTAAACAGAGTTTCTATGAAGATTCACTTCACAGCTCAATGGCTATAATTGGCTTCACGTTTGGTCATGATGTTGTGTCATGATATTCTTCCATTCTCCACATCAATATAGAGAACAAATCTGGCTACAATTGGCAGAATGTGTATCTAAATGATCACATTGTTATTGTCAATGAACCTGCTTAAAACCTTCTACACTGTTATGTTTCTAAACTTTTAAACTCAGGGCAAAACATACACTTTTAGTGTTTCTGATTAATTTTTTTATACATTTACATGCCTTAGTATTGGGAAAATTCTTGGCAAAATATAAAAATCTTGCCAAGAAAAGTGCTTACGAAAGGATAACAATTAAGAGAACAGGTGTTATGAATGATTAAACATAATTCTGTAATGTGTACAGATGAGAACACAAACATGCAGAATCTAGAAAGACTTAACATCAACAACCAAATTTTTGAGTTCACCTAAAAGGCATCATTGAATCCGAAACTTTTACAAAAAAATCCATAGCCATTAATGCATCTGTTGCCAAGAATGTCTATGGCATTACACACATCTTTTGCCAAGGCTGTCTCTACCAGCTCAAGCATCTTTAGCCAAGGCTACCTCTACTATTAAACACACCTGTTTCCAAGAATCTACACCTTTACACACACCTGTTGCCCAAAGTGTCTACACCATTACACACACGTGTTGCCAAGAATGTTTACACCATTACACGTACATGTTACCAAGAATGTCTATACCATTACACATACCTGTTACCAAGAATGTCTACACCATTACACACACCTGTTGCCAAGAATGTCTATACCATAACACACACCTGTTGCCAAGAATGTCTACACCATTACACATATCTGTTACCAAGAATGTCTATACCATTACACGCACCTGTTGCCAAGAATGTCTATACCATTACACACACCTGTTGCCAACAATGTCAATACTATTACACACACCTGTTGCCAAGAATGTCTACACCATTACACATATCTGTTACCAAGAATGTCTATACCATAACACACACCTGTTGCCAAGAATGTCTACACCATTACACATATCTGTTACCAACAATGTCAATACCATTACACACACCTGTTGCCAAGAATGTCTACCATTTAACACCATTACACTCACCTGTTGTCAAGAATGTCTATACCATTACACACACCTGATGCCAAGAATGTCTATACCATTACACACACGTGTTGCCAAGAATGTGTATACCATTACACACGTGCGCCAAGAATGTCTATACCATTACACACATCACTTTTTCAAAACCATCGTTTCCTTGGTTACTGCACATCATTCCAATAGTAGTCATCTTCCTGATCTGAATCAGCCTCTTGCTCATCTTCCTCCTCTATCACTCCTTTAACTTCTGGGATGGTGATATTGAACAGATTGATCTGCGGAGATTTGTCGGGCCCAGTGACCTGAACAAATGTAATATATGTACACCTTTTATTTGTGAAACAATGTTTCATTAGATTGAGCATGTGTGCAGATAGCAAATGAAACGGTTCATAATCTTTAGTACATTTCAAGATTTTTCTGATTTTTTTTTTATATTGATTGAACCTAACTTGTTGACATTTAAAGACATTATATCTGCTTACACTTACTTTACACTTTTTAAATACTTTCTAGTAAATTAAAACAACATAAATGCCACATAAGAAGTCTATATACTCACTGTTTCTTGAGCAGGTTTACTTTGTGCTTTCTTTTGTTGTCGTTTACTGGCCATGAGCCGCTTCTGAAGTTTGAAGGCGTATGTCTCCTCAACCTCGGCACTAAAACAACCATGCTTTGATTTGTTTTCAAATATACATAAAACATTCATAAACACGGTCATTGTGAAAAGGTTTTTTCTGCAGGAAGACCATAAACACACCACAGGTCAAATAGACGACCAGCAACTGTCATTTTGTAACATGTTTTGAAAAAAATAAGCCTCTAACAAACAATTAATTTGAACTTGTAATTGTGTATTTTCTTATAAATAACATTCGTTACCCTTGAGTTAATTTTTAACTCACTGACCTTCATCAATACATTGGTTAAACTTTGACAATTGTAATTTCGAAAAAGTGTGCTGTTAAAAAACCTTTCTTGCTTGCTGTTATTCTTGTTGTTCATACTGGGTGTTTTCTTTGTTGAGGCAAATTTGATGTTTGATCGAGTGCCCTTCATACCAGCGACCACAGGCGTTTCATACTTGCGACCTTGTTTGTGGGCCAGCTCCTCAAACACATCATCACCTAGGTCCATCTACAATACAGAATGTAGTCAAAAGCCTTACTTTACAGGATAGGCCATATTTTTTTGTGTGTGAAAATAATTAATGAAATGTATATCTCAGCAGTAAAGCTGTTAAATTTGTACTAACCTTCTAAGTCTGATATAATGTACATGTCCTGTTGATTCTAAAAATTATGGACACAATTAAATAATTGCCAAAAGGTCTACTAGCCATTAATGTAATTTAAAGTAAGATTTAAAGGAAACACAAATACATACATGTTATGACACCTTCCCTTTAATCCAACACTGAAACACCCATGTGTAAAGCACAGACATACCTTGCATTTTCTCCTACTTCGGAATGGTGTTGATTTCAAACAGCTCATCTGAATAGCTTTTATCATGTTGTTCCAGCAGTTCACGTAATTGTTTCTGGCGCTTCAAAGTCCCAACATTGGCTGTCAGAGCTGTGGCCTTGGGCTTCTCTGAAATAATATCATAATAATAAAGGTCACTGGAACAGACAAATTTCCCCTGATGATGCAATAACATTCAATATGTCCTTAAATATAAATGTGTTCTTAGTTGCGCTTAAATGTTACTGACCAACGCACCTTCCAAGTGTTCCAAGTATGTCTGTAAGCTGGTTTGATTGAAGTACTGCAAAAAATATGGAAGTTGGAGGGCTAAACTGACAATGGGACTATAATATGCCACTCTTTGGGGGCATAATAATATGGAACTTACAACAGAGGACATGAAAATGAGATGGATGTACATACAGACTGACGGAAGATTTGACTGCTATATGTGTAATTTCTGAGCCAAAAAATGTTGACCACTTGCAAAGAAACAGCCAAGAGCATAGTTCAAAATGTCCATGTTATTGGTGTGACCGTACAGGTCGTTGAGACTATATGAAAACAGTGACTTAAAGCTAAAATTGGACAGTTACTGTTGGAATTCTTGTCGCTTCATCTCTCCAGTCGTGCCCTATGTAGGTGAGACAACTTGAGCAGTCTCCATACCCTTTACGTGAGATTGCACAGTAGGTATAACATTGGGATTTTTAGTACCTTTATTATATATAATATGCCAACTGTGGATAAATCCTTTGGCTTTTTATGAACTGTTTTTTTTAAAAACTTTTTAGCACTTAACAATACTACATTTTATTTTGTTGGTAGGTTGTTTTCTAAAATTTGCACATTTCTTTCATATCTTTTACATTTCACCTTTGGCATATAATGTCGTGGCATTATATGCCATATTAAAATTGATTTTATTATATATCAGCGCTTGGGCTGTTTCATTTCTTCTTATAATATATCAGTGCTTGGGCTATTTTATTTCAAACTAATCTCTCATTTGGTATTTTTATTTTTACGTAGCCGAGGCTTCTATCTACTGTACATACTGCACATATGATGATAGTTTATTTCATTACTAGTTATTATATATGTATATAAGTTCATTGTATCTGTTTTAACTCCCAATGCAGGTGCTAACTGTTAGTTGTTTCACTTTGATGGGATATTGTTATTTACACTGTTTGTTTGATAGAAAAACCTTCATGAAGTGCGAGGTTGGAGCGCTCCACAAACCAGGTTTAAGCACCCCAGTGGGCCCTTTTGCCAATTGACCGTTCCAAGGCGGTAACTGATGGTTTTTCTTTATGTGTGTTATGTCTCGTCTCTGTATATTTGTTACATTTACATTTACCTTGTTTGCCTTTGTCTACTGCTAGATAAAATTTTAATAACTGGAAATTTTGATATGACCTTTTCTTTTTTACCTTTTAATTCAGTCCAAATATTTATGTGTGCATCTATTTATGATTAAACTCTATTAGCCTGTTCTGTTATATTACCATACAATAAATGAAAAGTATTCAGATACGCAGTATACAGAGGCATGAACATTAAAGAAAAATCACAAACCTTTTTTCTTGTTCTTGGTTGAAGATACCTTCTTATCATCACTAAGAAAGGCCATTTGTTTGCAGCTGTCAACAGATTTTGTGCCAACTTTCTTGGCTACCAGCTCCCAGTACTTTGGATGGTTTAAGTCTATTGACAAACATGCTCTGGAATAAATAGGACAGAGTAGTATAAACTATTGCATCTCATGATGGATAAGTATGACAAAATTAACCTAAAAGAAATTGAGCTGTTAACCTGGGTTGATATATCATTGGCGCCAAAAGGTTAAGAGAGGGGTTACTTATTTAATCTAGCTAAATTTACACTAACAAGGAGAAAAGAATGTAAACATTAATTAAAAAGCAGTTGACAGGGCTTAAATTATAAGGTATAATAACAATAATAACAGTACTAAATACACTTCAATTATGTATACATTTAACTGATTTGATAATGTATTAAAATAATGAATAATAATAACATATAGTAGTTATTTAATATACTTACAACTATGGCAGTATGGAAACACAGTTATAAGAGGTCATGTATATGCTATACTGACAATGCACATAAATAATATCATGAATAACACTCACAAAGACAGCAACTTCTTCTCCTGTTGAGTCCACTCTTGTGAAGGTTGGTAGTCCTCTGCCTCTTTCTCTGTTGACTTAACTGCCCTATCTTCCTGTCCTTTTCACTGACATCTTTGTTACAGGTTTTCTTGACCTATTCTCAGATTCTGCACCCTTTCCACTGTGTTTCTCATTTTCAGAATCTGAATCAGTTTCTATTATAATCAACCGCTTCCCACTCCGTGTGGAGCGAACAACACTATTAGTTTTATCTACTTCTACATTAGAACCCTTGGATTTATTTGCCCTATTTGTCTGTTTCTCTTCAATGCTATCTTCCAATTCAATTGTCAAATTCCCGTGCTTGACGAGACTATATTCTCCTGCTCAAGACTTACATCCACATTTGAATCTCTATCACAGTGTTCTCTCACAGTCTTTTTCCCGTCTTGTTCTACAGTTTGATTTCTAATACGCCTCGAAGTCCGACGCACTGTAGCAGAAGTTTCTTCAGTCTTAGATCTCCTATCATCAACATTCTCAAGGGTGTCATCTAAATCATACATCTTCTCCCCAGACCTATCACCTGCTTGCACTTCTTCACTATAGCATGTCCTTCGTTTATGTTTCACAATTTTTCCTCTCTGCTCCTTTGCTTTTTGCAAAACATCATTAATCTCTTCCTCAAGATTATCATTTGATGTCTCTGGCACAATTTCAATTGTATTATTCTGTTTTTCTTTAAGGGATTTCCTTTTTGGTTACTTGTTTTTCATTTCCCTTGTCCCTGGAGGTACAGTCGTCATCATCAGAAGCTGAGGGGACTGACTCACTTACAGAGGACCGAGATGAGGCGGCGCTGCTGTCACGACTTCCAGAGGCAGGATTATAGTAATAACCAATCTTGGTTCTTGATCTCTAAAGAACAAGAACTAATAAAATAATAAGCTCTTCTAAAGAAAATAAATTTTGTTACATAATGAATTATTTATTGTTTATTAGATCTGTTAAAACTTAAATATAAATATATATTACCGCAGCATGTGTGCTGCAGTAAATAAACATGTAAAAAGAATAAAAAAAGTACAGTTCAGTTCAGTAAACTGCATAAACAATAGCAAATAATGTGAATTATTTTAAAAAAAAAAGAGTAAAAGAATTGAAAAAAGGAAACAAGGAATGCCATTTGAATTGATATACAACAAACACCCCAAAAATATAATGGCCTTAGATATGACTTTGACCAGAAAGATTGCACTTGTAATTGCTATGTACAATAGACCTTCAAATGTATGTCAGTACAATGGTTAAGTTTGAACAAAGTACAGTAAATTATATGGAAACTATTAATGAAACACAGAAATGTGACAGATAAATGGATTGACCTAAGTACAGATGCACAGAAAGATAGTGCAATCTGCTATTTAGCACCTTTGTGGAGTATGAAAAAATGACAATGCAGCTTATAAATTGCTCTATCTTACTGCATATGCTTAGCTGATAACTTTCGATTTAATTGAAAAATCTCTTAGAATATAATCTATTAACTTCCTACAATCTTTCATGTTCTTACCCTATAGCCATCCTCTATTTCTTTAAGGTATTCACTGGCATATGCTGTTACTGTTGATACAATCACCTTGTCACCATCGGTGCGTAGATGCTGACCGGTCCACCACTGCATGGGGGGCTTGACCAAACGTCCACTCCGGGACCGACCCAGACTGTCCAGGTTTGCCATCTGACCATTGGCCAAAATCACTGGAATAGGTGATAATATAGGATGTGTGACAAATAAAATAAAAGGTTTGTGATAATTGTACAACCTTATAGATCAACTGCCAATAGAATAGGAATATTTGTGTTTCAGTTAGGCCCATGTCAAAGGAATAAATGTTATTTGATTAATTGTATTGTTGGGCAAAACACCTAGAGCAAAGGTCCTTGTAGGAATATCTCAAAAAAAGTTGAGGGCTTTTCTCTGCAAATGGAGGTCTCACACAGTAGGGAAGGACAGATGGGTTTATGTCAGCTCGATTTAACTTTTAATTATACATGTACTGGAATCAACCTCTTTAATCTGTCTAGGAGACTACTTCAACTTTAATCATGCTAGATTTGTTAATACTCAAATACTAAATTATCAGCTTTTTGACTAGATTAAAAAGATGTAATATGTAGATTAAGCTAGCAGCAAATATTGTAGATCTTGACCATACAGCTTCATGCAGGAGCTGGCTGATCTGGATAAAAAAAATCCAGAGAAATTCAACTGCATATGTATTTATCTTTAATATCATATATTAAAATAAGGTTAAGACATGACATTCAGTTTTTGGTTTGGTTAGTTTCATGTTGTTGTTACATACTACGAAACAAAGGGTTACATACCACTGCGATTTAATGTATCTGGTGTGGATGGCTCCTGCGTCTGATGTGTATGCATGTTTGACTTGGTCTTCTTAGATCTAGTCACAGGGGGTTTAGCCTTTATCTCACTCTTTGACAATTTCTTGTCTAAATCTGACTGAAAGCTTTTTGAAGAAATTTTACTTTTCTTGGAAGGTGGCTCAGACATCCTTCGTTTATTTCCTTTCCCTTTTGTTGCTGCTTTCACACTTAGTTACAGATGATTTTTCATTTACATGAGTTCCTGTCTTTTTTATGCAGTTTCTTTTGTGTTTGTTTCCTCTCAAATCTTGGACCAAAATGTTCTTGGATGCATTCTTGCCAGTCCTTTGGGAAACCATTCTTGAACTTTTTAATGATCTCTTCTGGCAAATCTTAAATAGAAACAAAAGAAATTAGATTTACCATATAATTTATTGAAATGAGTAAGCAGTCTCCAAAAGGTGGTTGAAAATAATTGTGAAATACAATGGTCATTTATTTAGATTTCAGCACAACAACAACCTGAGTAGTTTTAACAACATAAATGTAAAAATATTTAATGTCTGATACACGTGACATTTTCTAAAATGAAGAGTATTATTTCATTGTATCACATTGTTTTTGTTAATCATTAAAATCAGTGTTATAATTATGACATTTTGTTTTCCTAATAGATTGCTCAATTTGGTTCTTTAAAGAGAACAGCATCAACATACCAAAAACAAGATAAAAATTATATTCACAATCAATCTCTGAGGACAACATTACTGACACAGTATATACAAGACATCCTACAAGGTAAAGCTTACCTGCATCCAGTGCCAGAAGATGGTTGATGGTCCCCTTGAGAATGTACACAGACCCTGAGATGGTCTGGAGCTTCCTGTTGCTGAGACGTTTCTCTATCTCATTACTGTGCCACAGCATGCCATTTCTGAATCAGAGGGACTAATGTTTATTTATTTATAAAGAGAGTGTTTATCCCCCATCATGCTACACAGACCAGTTGTTTAATCCTTATTATGCAACAGAAGGGACTACAATGATAAAGGGACCAATGTTTATCCTTTATCATACTAGAGAGGGACCTTACCAAGCTACAGGGGGGACCAATGTATATCCCTAATCATGATACAGGGGGCCCAGTGTTTATCCATGATCATGTTACAAGTGGGACAAATGTTTATCTCTGACTATGCTACAGAGGGACCAATGTCTATCCCTAATCATGATACAGGGGGACCAATGTATATCCCCCATCATGATACAGGGGGCCCAGTGTTTATCCATGATCATGCTACAAGGGGACCAGTGTTTATCCCCCATCATGATACAGGGGGCCCAGTGTTTATCCATGATGATCATGTTACAAGGGGGACAAATGTTTATCTCTGACTATGCTACAGGGGGACCAATGTCTATCCCGGATCATGCTACAGGGGTGACCAATGTCTATTCCGGATCATGCTACAGAGGGACCAATGTTTCTCCCCGGATCATGCTACAGGGGGACCAATGTCTATCCCGGATCATACTACAGAGGGACCAATGTCTATCCTGGATCATGCTACCGGGTGACTGATTTATATCCCTTATCATGTTAACGGGGACCAATGTTTATCTCCGACCATGCTACAGGGGATCAGTCTTTATAACTGATCATGCTATATTATAGGGACCCATGTCTATCATGCTACAGGTGGACTGATGTATACCCTTTTAATGATAGAGGGGACCAGTGATTATCCCTTATCATGTGACAGGAGGACCAGTGTTTATCCGTACAATACTACAGTGGGATAAGTGCTTATCAACAATCATGCTACATTTATTTCAAACAAGCATAAAGCCTTAAGATCTAAGTAAAACTATATGCAAAGGTAAAAAGATACATTGCCAGAGACTTAGCAACAAACAGTGCAGATCAAGCATGATACAGTATATTTTACCAATACACCCTGCTGAATTATGCTCATCATCCAGTTTGTTGACATATTTTTGAAAAAGAAAAAAAATAATCTTATAATATTTTTTTATCAGACTTTTCCTTCGAGAATTTTTTTTATATGAGAATTTTTTTTATCTAAGACTTGTCTTTTGAGACTTACTCCTTATTTCCTACGATATACACTCCAAGGGTTTCCTCAACATTTTTGATGACCCAGTTAGCTAGAGTTATCTCCCTTTTATCTATCTTGGCTGGTACCCTATTATCTGGGATTGGTTCCACTCCCTTTCCAGGCGATGCCAAATGATCCATGTCCACCTCCGTCATTGTCAAATCCTCAGAATCTTTATATGACAAACATGAAAAAAAGAAAATGAAGTTAAGGTGCACAGCAAGTTAACTTCATATTTTTAGTCAACTCAACGTTATTTTATACATTCACATACAACGCATACTTTAAAGGTGTATCTGTCTGTTTTGACCATAACATTTGTTACCAAACAACAAAAACAAAAATTTATTTCTGCCTTTTTAAAAAAAGTCTTGTGTAATGGTATTCATTGATGTGTAAATCTATAAATAAAAAAGAAGCACACCAATTTTTTTTAATCCCTTTCACATATAACTAAATCCTATCTCTGCCTATGCAGCAAAGCATGCATTTTTAAATCAAATAGGCTTGACTTAACTACAGGATACTTACTGCGCACAGGTAAACATGGGGCTGAAGGCTCTGACAAAGACAAGTCTATTAAGGCAAATTTTATTGTGCTTATTTATAAGGTCGGAAAGAGTGAATAATAAGGGCATTTTTTTCTTAAATTGAACTTGGAGGAAGATGGAGATCATCTTTACTGGACTAAAATATGTGTCTAGGCATACGTGCCCTAATTCCCACAAACAAGGGTAAGATAGTGTTACATGCATTTGATATAGACACACTGTCCTATACAAACTTTTAACTAAATATAAATATCTACTAGAATGCCTGCAGATTGCCTTATATATTACCCTTTTATTTAAAACATATAGAAGCAATCATGTATAAATATTGATAAATTACTATAACCATTCAACATGGTTCAATAATAAAATTGTAAGAAAGCAAGTGAAATTATAAGAAAAAAGACTCCTGGGGGTAACGAATTATTTAATAAAAATAAAGTGCAGTATAGTTGACATCAACATTTCCTACCCTCATCAGAGTGGCTGTTGTCTCCTGTTGTTTCAATGGCATCCACTTCATCCCCAGGTAGGGAGGCAATGTCACATGCTGAAAGACAGGGAGAACAGAATGAGTGGACTGTTTATTTCTTGTCTTTTTTTTTGTAACATTGCCCTGACACAATCATGGTCATATTGGCAAAGTTCAGCCAATTATTGTTCGAAGAAGACCCCAGACTTATGTCTGGGTAGATACACCAACGCGCAGCATGTTAGCTGGTAAAATTCCCCACAATGAAGTTCTTGCCATGACTGGGACTTGGTGTGGGGATGAGAAGTTAGAAGTCAGCAACACTAACCACTCAGCTGCGAGTGCCCCCTTGAGAGAAGTGACCACAATGCAGATCCTGATAAACAAAAGTAGCAACATGAAACAATTCACACATATTTTTCTGTTCTACTACATTTGCTTGCCAATTTTACAATATGTAATTTCTACTTTAATACTGCAAAACAAATTTAAGTAGCATTTATTTTCTTCAAATATCATGTTTAAACAAAATCTTTCAAAAATGACAAAAACCCACTACTTAAGATACTTACCTTAAAAACATAGAACACCCTAATGTTACACGTATTGACTTTAATAAATATGTGTCTTTGAAAATTACAAATGTCCTGAAGAATTCAAAGAAAAATTTAATCAGAAAAATCAGAAAAAGATTACTAACCCTCATCCATTTTAGCCATATCTTTTCCAGTCCTGTAAAAAGTACAAATATAATATGTAATAATTAAGAGATGAATTTTTACAAAGTGTGTCTAAAATATTCCCTCTACAGTCTTGATAACTTTTGACATATCGATGCTAGAATGCTGATTTCTATATATGTAATAGACAAACATAATGCTTATGACCTAAAAAATTCATCAAAATCATTTGAGAACATAGTCTTGAATAGGGGTTTCTATGGTTACTTTTGAATCAGGCATGCGGGCCCAACCCTTAAAATTCACAAATCATTTAACTTGTATGCATAAAAATCTCAATAAGAATGTTAAATGTTACGGAAAAATTTAACCATCACATTGGGCAACATGTGGACATCATACCAAGATATTGTCATCATTGACATATTCAAATATTGTAAATATACAAGGTGCTGTATCTGATAATGGATCGTGATACTGTTGAAAAAAACAACACAAAAATCCTTATTCTGTATTTTAATAGTATTAATTATCATTATTTTGAGGTATAAATGTTTGAAGGAGGGACGGACATTTTCTTGCGATGATGCATGGTCAGGTAGACCAAGTGCTGTGACGTTGTCAAGTTAAAGAAAACGATGAAGTCCGCCGGATTTTTGTATGGGAGTCTAGGGTAAATGTTTCTAAGAATTTTCTTCAATGTTTCAAGTGTATGTGTGAGAAAAAAATGATGTTAACATCATTTATTGCGTTTGACTTGGGCCAATAAGTTTATAGTATGTATTTTGACTGTTTTATATTTTGCATGTCTTTTGCATGATGTCCATAAAGTTTTAAACATGAATACTGATATAACAAAATAACACCTTTGTTTGCTTCATTATGTCCTAAAAATTTCAGAAAATATTAAGAGTCGGGAATTTTACAGGCACACCTCGTATATGACACAACTAACTTTAATCGTCAAAGAAACATAATACATATGATGTAAACAAATTTAGAATTACATCTGTTTATTTTTCCACTTTAAACCGGTATTAAAATGGAATAAAAAATAAATGAAGCTCCAAATTGACAAAGCATACAAGTCCACATTCATCATTGAGTTTAATGGGAAATTTTTAACGACCAAGTCACTTGCAGCACCACCATGAACATCTGAGGTAATTTGATTAATCCTCATAATGCAATGCATAGCCCTCATTCACTGAGCATGTAGCGCTGAACTATAAACTTACAAACTTGTAGCATCAGTTGTGTCACATTTATACAGTATGCCCTAAATAAGGCTGTATTCATGATCCACTTAATTAAAATACACAGCAGTCAAGAATTCTCAGTGAGGCATAGTGTTATATAACTTATCCAGAAAGGCAACAGGGCTTTGCCATACTTTTTTCTCAACTTTCGTATAAGTCCACTGCATTGAAGCTCAATTATGTGCACTTTACTTCTGAACGTTATTTTTAATTTTATTTTGAGAAGGAGCTTGGGTTCAAACCTCAGACCTGACATCATGTGACATCATGTGACAGTTCATGGTGGCTAGAGCAAAGTGATCACTACAGAGCATGGTCAAGAAAGATTAATACAAGTTGTTGACTATCAAAAAATAGCCACAAAGTCAGTCAACTTACTGCTGTACTGCCAGCGTGCTGTCACTGGTAACCCCAGGTTGTTTGGAGTAATGCTGCTTTACAAGGGTCTCCCAGTCCTCTGGAAATCCTAGCCAGAATGCTTCACACATCTGATGTGAGAAACCTGCACATACAAACACATTAACGCTAATCAAGATACACTGTTGACCATGATATGCTGAAACCCAATACTAAACTACAAGTTATCTGATAACAGAAGTGCACAGATGATAAAAATACATGCAATGTTTGGCATTATGAAGATGCAATAAGACAGCCAAGTGACTACTTTATTACAAATGGCATGTAGTAACAAGTGGCAGTTATATAATTTCAGCACTTTTGTATAATAAGTATAAGAACAACTTCCATAAGTAATTAAATTTAATTTAAAGACCTGATGTAGATACTAGGAATGGCAAAGGTTACAAAATCAGAAACTGCTTCAATTTGACTGGTTGACCTAAACAAAATCACCACTGTACAGTGCGGGGTTTTTTTCCACCCTTTTGTGAACAGTCCGGTTCCAGCTAATTTGTGAAATCTCACCTCATGAAATTATGTTAAATGCAAAAAAATAGTATTGACACAAAATTGAATTACAACAGTTAACTGATTTGTTCATCTTGTTACTAATAAATACTGCTTCAGCAATTGTTTATGTTTATATAGTGTAAGTATTTCCATAACACTGTTATACCACTTATCTGTTCCCATTATTGCACCTTATAAAATGGAAAATTTCAGCTGCTGGTAGAAGCTTTTTTAAATGCTAGAATTTTGGACTTAATCAATACCCTTTTAAGTGATATAAAAAATTTAATCGCTTAACATACAAAAGTCAAGGTCAACCTGTTTACAGCTGCCATCCCTAGTTAATACATCTCCTAATTACTGGTTAAAAGAAGTACTTAAAAATATTATTAGAAACGTTTCAAAATTTATATACTTAAATTTGTATTGTATTGTAAAAAGGATCATTAGGATATTTCATTAAGAATTTCTACAATCAAGGTACAAGAGTTAATTCCAGTTTCTCCACCTTATTTTGCGAATGTGGCTAGCTGGAAATTCTTCATACTTGACAAGTTTTACCTTCAGCTAGGGCATCAAACAGCTCCATGTTGCCAACCAGTCTGTAGATGGAGCCACTATGTGTTGCCACCATCCTGTCTGAGAGTCGCTGTGTGACAACACCTGTGTGCCAGAACTCTTGGTCCAGTAAACTGTGAACATATTATATAGTCAACAGGAAATCACATTCAGTTTAATATTATCCATTAAAAGGCAAAAGTCATTAACATTCATTGTACATATGTTGATGTCCCATTCTGGTCTTCAAGGGATGTAGAAATACATTAATATGTCTGACAGAAGCAGCACAAGTGCTTAAGATTAATTCATGGCAGGCTACACAACATATAGCCTGCTGCACAACTCATAGCCGGTTATAGGTGATTATTGCTAATTACAATATGTTAAGGCAGCTTGTGATATGCTGGTGACTTGACAGCAAATAGTTTACATTTTGGCAAAGCCTGATCAATTCATCCCAAATAGGTTAGGTCCATAGTTGGCTGTTAAAAACCAATTTGCTGTTACTTCTTTTATAGGCAATTCAAATGTTATCTGACACAGTCTGAAATATTTTTATTTGATTTTCAAATAATCTAAAGATAATGCTAAGCTATGGTATTGCTTAAGGTAAGTTTCTAAGAAAACATTGTTGTTTTAGCTGACTTTACAGTTTTACCCTCTAGTCATTGAGTTTACATGAAGCTAAGGCACACAGTGCTAAACAGTCAGTTAAATAACCTGAATAATCCTAACAGGCACTCATTTATACACCTGAATAAAGGCGAACAATTTGAGGTTATTTCCTAAGTTATCTATATGACTGGGTTTTTTTTCTTGATACAAAAGAACTGGGAGTTCTTACACAGGATATCTTACTCAACTATCATTGTGCTATGTAAGAACCATTCCTTACCTTCTCTTACCCTCTACACAGATTGCTTTACACTCTGGGATTGGCCGGATGATCCACTGGTGGAGGACTTGTGCAGTGTCAGCTGACTCTGGCATGTCAGCATCTAAAATTATAGACAAAATATAACAGGTTTTACAATATATGTTGCCATGTTGAACATGGTTTCAACTTTTTTTGTATTCTAACTTAAATATTGTCACTGTAGTCCAAGGCTCATAATAATTAGAAGCAACTCAACATGAATTTGCACTGCTTTAATAAACTAAAATCTACAAAACCTAGAAAAAAATTATAACCAGAAAATTTTATTATATGGAATGCAATCAACTAACATATGTAGCCAAATGTGTAAGTCATGTGAACTGATTGTGAAGTGGAAGAGGATTTCTAGCTGGCCAATAATTCATCAGCAATACAGGTCAATTAAAATAATTTGGTTTTTCTACACAAACAGCTGGTTGTCATTCAATGTAACATGTTGAGAACAACAATAATACAATCAAGTTAACATCAAACTGAAAATAACCATCTACATTTAAGCATATTTGTCATTTTCTAAACCTTACCATCTTCATGTTGACATGCCTTGCCTTTCTCGATGTTACTCTGACCCCCAAATGCCTCTCTGAAGGTCTCCTGGTTGGATCCTTCCTGTATCTCTTCATCAGGAACTTCATCGTCATCAACGCTGTCTGCTCCTGTCTCCTTATGGACAGAATGATGTGAATGCTGTGGTCTGTGTTGCCATTTCTCACTTTGTATATTTCTAGACAAAAGTCCATGACTGCTATGTGGTCCTTTGCTTCTTTGATGGAAGCTATTTAAAGGACCCTTTGTGTTTCCATCAATGGCATTTGGATGGCTGATATTATTAACATTCTGTGTGTTTTCTTTGTAGCTGGCATCATCTTGCCTAAACTTGCCATCATAGCCACCAGATAACTGTCCCTGTGATCTATCACTTGCAGATGTTTTTAAACTTTTAAAGATATCAGCGATAGACTGATTGGCATCCTCGTGGCACACTCTACTAAGGTGGGGTGGTGGCGACCGAAATGGGTCGACATAGTGATGTTTTGGGACTACCTGGACAGAATGACTGGTCTTAGTTGCTGTTTTATAGTGGTGAATATAAGGTTGATGGTTTTGGTCTCTTTCATCTCTATAAAGAACCTGTAAATAAAAAAGCATTATAAACACAGACACAATACATACAGTTGTGCATATAAAATGGCAGAAGTGAAAAAGATGTCAAGAGATTATAATCCTATTTTAGCCAATAGATGTTTTTATTTTTATAATAACCACTCACCAATTATTCATAACACTAATGAACTGCTTTGGGTATACAACCAAAAATAAGAATATAAATCCTTGCAGCTACATTTTCTCACTGTAGAATAAGAGAAGCTTGTTGAGTGTTATAGTATTACTATTGATTAGGTAAGAAAAAGGTTTTTCAGTATTGAATTCACAAAAAAAAAATTACCTGGGGAATTGGACTTTCTCTTACTAATCTATCAAAACTTTGCTCTAGGACCACCTGATTGATAGCTCCTCTTTGTCTGCTTGATAAGTTCATCTGGAAAAAGAAATCCATGACAACAAAATCATGTAGGGGGGTTGTCAAAAAAGTTTTGAAGCGACAGGGTAGTTATAACTTTTGCAACAGTAAACCTTCAACTGTATAGCCCACAATTTTAATGCGTTTACAGTATAAATATTAGACCTATCAACTTGGGGGTAAAGAATGACAGAGCACAGGCTTGGTTAAGCATTAATAAGCCCCGTAGGACCCGTGCCTTACAGATGCAACACATTCTTATCAAATGTCAACTTGCCATATTATTTTTTGTTTGTTTTTTTGTTTTATGAATTTATGCACTGATTGTTTATATTAATGAATTAAAATAGTTATTCCAGTGCCATGATCTTTAAAGTTTTTTAGTAGTTATTAATATATTTGAGGGTTATTTCATATAGGTTTAAGATTGATGGGATGGTTCAGTTTTGCTTTCTTCACTCGGGTAGTGTCTGAGACTACTGCTGTGGAAACATTTGTATCCTTGCATATTCTTTTTAAAACAAAGCCTGGTTTTTGTTTGCTCGTCTTGTGTTTTTCAGAGGATCAAAGCATTGTATTATGTTAAGTAATATAATGCTTGTTTGTGACCTTCAATGTTACCGCTGCCCAGCTACCTAGGCAAAAATATGGCCTAAGATCTTCGTTAAGTTATTTCAGAATTGTTTGAAAATTTGACAGCAAGTGGGAAGAAATCTGCCTGACTCAGGCTGACTTGATAAAACCAAAAATGATGAAAACTATTGCTCACAACATGGACAGACTGCGGGGTTTATGGTCACTTCGGTAAATGACCATTGGTAAATTGATCTTATATAGGGATTGGCTCGGTTTTATTAAATAGGTATAGTATTATGCCTGATTGAGACAGAGAATTGAGTAGGTCCATGTGTGAAATGATTTACAGAGACAAATCATTAAAGATTAATGAATTAGCTTTCGATTATGATCTTCGAATAGGGTAACAGGATGCACATTTTCAGAGTTATGTCCATCATGTACCTGTGTTGTCAGCAGCGTTTGCCCCATTGTATTATTTGTGCTTTTTATGTTTTTCTTTTTTGTATTGAATATATATGTTTATGCAATGTTGATGTTTGTTATCACTTTTCGCGGGGTATATATAGAACATATAAATAAATGTGCACACTTTTATTCTCACTTTTTATTTTCTCTCATAAAGTGGTATAAAGAAATACCAAAATGCACTAATGTCCAAATATAAAAAATATAAACAGCTAACTAGGTTGAGGAAAAAATAAAGTTCAACAAATGCAGGAAATAACAACAATATTACATAAATATACACCACCATATTTTAAGCATTACAGTTACGATTGATCATAAAAAATAAATAATTAATTAAATTACCTGTCTCGGGCAGAGGAGTGAAAATCCTTTTACACGATGACATACCCAATTCTCAATCAAATGTACTATATGTTTACCTATTTACAGAAACAGCCTGACTAATCCAATTTACCGAAATGGTCATTTACCGAAGTGACCGGTACACGTCTGCAGCAGGCGAATTATTTCATTTATCCTGCAGCACATGTAGAAACTTAAGATCAATGATGCAGTGTAAAAAGGCTGTCTACAGTCCCTACATTCTATTATTAATTAGTTATACCAGCATATGAATGCAAATGAGATCGCTCTTTTGAGGAGAATTGAAATTAGAAGCTGATAAAATGCAGATAAGCCCATCAATGGGCAAAAATGACAACAGTTTGTTAAAAGATTTTCTGCTGCTAGATTGTCAATTAATCACATGCCTGATCCAAATAGTCTATAGGGAATTCAACACTTTAAAGTCAGAGGTTCTTGACAATCATGGTCATACATCACACAGCAAGAATATGATGCCAAAGATTTTATTTCATTAGAAGACAATGCACATAGGAGTAAGTGAGAGGTATCTGAAGAATATGAGAGAAAGGAGGAGAGGTAGGAGGGATACTTTCTTGATGTGGGGAAAGTTGATAAAGATCAAAATAAATTCACAGTCCTGAAAAAAGTGGCAAATTGGAGAAACTCTAGCACATGTCTAAAAAATGTATGGTCTCTTGAGGTCAAATATTACTGATATTGCTGAGTGTGTTAATAAAAAGAAACACTGCCATTTGTACTAATTTTTCACTGATGGAATACTGATTATGTAATATGAAACGTATGTATTGAGGATTGATTTAAATTGTACCCACACGTACAGTGTGAGTAACACACATAATAAAAAAAGAACTTAGTTGAATAATGATTTGACCTTCAAGAACTGAATGAGACACGGGCGCATCAACATACAAAATCAATGTGACATTACATTTTTTATGTGACTATGGCCTATGGTGCACCCCTTCCTCGATCACTGTATAACTAACACCCATTCAGTTTTTCCCATATGTATATTTGCTGCGTTTACCTATGTGTTTCATTGTAGCTGTGTTTTCCCTATGTCTGTTGTGAACTAAGGTGCAATAACCATTTACCCAGGATGGGGTTTGAACCCATGACCTCCTGCTCTGGAATCAGGTGCTTTACCAGCTGATCTACCTTTGCAGACAGCTTTGGGTAAAGCATATTCACAAAATGTCTACATTGTTTACCGGATGTTCTGTACCCGATCCCGTTCGTATAAGTCGATCTGTACCTACAACTTTGGAGGTTCTGTACCCAGGAGATATCTCAATGCAAAACACATTAAATAAGCTAAATAAACCTGTTACTATTAGTAATTATTAGTTACAAGTTATTATCCACATCAATAAACCCTGCTAGTATAAAATGCTGTAAATGGGCGAAAATTGGGTAGGCTATAATAGACTTTCTTTACCATGCTTGTATAAAACGCTGTAGATGGGTGAAAATTGGGTAGGCTATAGTAGAATTTGTTTGACATCTGTCACCTAATTCTGTGTTTTTCTATACTCAGGGCTTTTTCAGCCTGTCTCACGGGGCCAATATTTGTCCCCCTTTCCATTGCGCAATAGCGACCATTTTTCCCAATTTCAAGAAAAAAATTCCCAATCTCATAAATTAATTTCCATTTAAACTGAATGCCTTTTACCTTTAAAAAAAATAAATAACCATGAAATCAAGAGACTTTTCCAATTAAGTGAATTGTTTGTTTACTTTTAATCGGTGATCTGTGAAAACAACTTTCTAAATTTATGTATAAATGTAACTGGTGGAAAAATAGACTCTTACCCATACTTATACTGTAACGCAAGTTGAAGATGCGTCACGGCATCATTCCAGATAAAATTAAAGTCAATATATGGTTTGAAAATTAACAGGTATTATTTTCATTTCATAAACAAAAGTATTTTTGCTAAAACTGTTTGACTGCGTATAAAACAGGAAGGAGTTATATAGCAAAAACGATACGTGCAGTACCGGTTTTTTATAGTGACTCGCGAAATATAGTGATGAAAAATGTTGCACAATAGTAAATACTACGCGATCTTGAATCTACTAACTTCTGCAGATGATGACCATAATATCATTCAGCACAGCAGCTGTGGAGAGAGGGTTCAGCACCATGAACCTACTATGCACATCTTTGAGAATCTCCCTTGCCCAGGAAAAACTCTCCAATTAAATGAGAATCTGTATTGAAGGCCTTGCAGAGCTTTCTGAACAAACTCTGGAAGAGCTCTGCAACACTTTCAGGGACACAAAAGCACGGCAGATTAAGCTTTAATGCATAAAAATAAATGTTGAAATTTCCCAAATGGTTTGAGTCGTCGATACTCCCCCCCACCCCCCCAAAAAAATTTGACTATTTACCGCATCAAAAATTCCCAATTAGGGCTGGGGCCTATCCCCCCAAAACCCCTGAAAAAGCCCTGATACTGCATGGAGTCTATTTTTTGCATATGGTTAGAAAGTATAAATGAATTAAGATTTTTAAATGTGAAATACATAATAATAGATTTTACCATGCTTCACCTTATTCTGTGTTTTTCTATACTGCATGGAATCTGGGTTTTTTTACATATGGTTAGAAAGTATAAATGATTGAATGTACACTCCAACTCTTTTATTATTCCAATTTATTATACAAATTTAAAATTTAGACAATCGACCCAGTAAGATGGCTACAAGCCATAATACTACATATAGTATATTATAACCTTCTACAGTACATTATTATTATTATTAAATTAATTACTGGAAAAGGCACCATAAAAGTAAATAATCTCAGATTATTCAATCAAATGTACTGAAAAAATAATAGGAGTTAAAAATGTGATATTATAGTTTTGATATTTTCCCACGAAAAAAGAAGTATAATGCTTATTTAAAAAAATATAAGAGAGTAGCAGTTATAGTAGTAGAGTAAAATATATATTTAGAGTAGCAGTAATAGTAGTAGAGTAAAATATATATTAGAGTAGTAGTAATAGAATGCTCAAATGTTACTGACCATGGGATATACCTGAGCATAACAATCAATAAGATTTGCCCACTAAAAATGAGGTATAATGCTTAATTGAAAAATGTATAAGTGTAGCAGTTATAGTAGTACAAAAACTGTTTGGGTACGGAACATCTAAAGCTGTAGGTACGGAACAACTGGTACAAACAGGATCGGGGACGGAACATCTGGAAACCTCTACATTGGCTGCACTACAATCAGAAGTTCTCTATTTAAAAAAAATTGTTTCATTTTTCCAGTGTTTTTTTTATCTCAAACTCTAAGTAGCGCAAGTCAAGCTTAGTTGATGATATTTATTCTTGCTGACCTGATTATCATAATCAGTGATGACCTAATTCTGGCAATTTCTGAATATTTCAGCAAAAAGCACTTATTCAATGGACATTTCTGACTATCTAGTTTACAAATGGCCCAGCTGTCATTCTGTAAAAAAAAATTAACAAAATTTAGTATGAAAAGAAATAAAAGGTCATCGGCGGTATTCGGGCTCGCCAGGATCTACACTACGACTTCAGTACAGCTGATTTCGAATTCAAGGATCTGTCAGTGTCACCGTCGGGAATTATGTGATACAGTTAAGACAGTAGTTCCGAAACAGCAGTAGTTCCGAAACAACCACTCGATTTCTGAATGTTTGCTCGCAAAGTACTCCAAATATTGGTTCTTTTCTATCGAATTCGGTATTTTTCACATTTTTCCAAGTTTTTCCGAAGATTTTAGACGAGTTTTGATGGGCGAAAAAAAAAAACAACAGTCGATTGAAAATATCACCTGCGTAACAATTTAAGTCAACACCGTTTAACGAAACTGGGGTAAAAAAACATTGTGATAAGAAAAAACACAGTCCTAAGGTAAGCAATCAAACTTATGCATCAAAATGAATAACCTACACATATTCTTGGTTAACTTAATGCAAACTTTTGTTTTATGATTGTGAAAAACAAAATATACCATGTTTTATGTTTGTTTGTATGAGCAGCTATTCCGGAACAGCTGAGAGCAGATTGGGGTTACATCCCAGATGGGGGAAATCTCAAACATATTGAACGATTTTGTAAAAAAACTTCTTTTTTTCAATAAATTCTGTTTTATACCACTCATTTACGCCCCCCCCCCCCAAAAAAAATAATAATAAAAAACACACACACAAAAAGACAACAAAAAAAAAAAAAAAAAAAAAAAAAAATCCACAAAAAAACAGAGCTTATCCCTGTTTCTAGACAGAAAGGAAAAGTATAGGATTTTAATCTCTTTTCTTTTAATTTGTTTTTATTCCCACCTGTTCAGAATACAATTGTATATACACGTGGCTCCTATAACCAAATTAAATATGTGCTATGCAAAATGAGTTTTGTTTCACTAAAACAACATTTGAAAATATCCAGAGACAGTCCTGCATAGTAGGGAAAGAAAAACTTATAATAGTTCCAGTGACATTTAGAATGTCTCAGTGTAATCATGGCTTTAAAAAAACTTCAGAAATGATTATGCATGTTCAACACATTTTCTTAATCAAAATACATCTTTAAATATGTATACCGGGACAACAAACTGAAGGCCTGTTGTTATGATTGTCATGCTGAGCTATGCTGTATATCTACATTGGATTGATATACTGTTACTTAAAATGGACCAATCCATATTTTGATATCAATGAAAATGTGTATCCCATATTCATACACATATATTAAAGAGATTTCTTTATCAAAATCTAGTGAAGTGATGTGCTTTGACATCATGTATGTCTGCATGTTTTCCAAGCATAACATTTCACTTTTATTTGACCATTATCATAAAGACAATCATTACTTAATAAATAAAATAACATTTGTTTATTTTTCTTCAGATGCCTTCAGGAACTAAGCCAGGTGAAGGTACCAGTACATGTAGCCTGACTGCTAGAGAGGCGTCTGTGACTTTGTCAGATATTTTCATTTTGGTACAAAACTGTGTTGTAAAAGTTTACCATCACTCCAAAATAAAACCTCCCAGAACTGATCTTCCAACTAGATTACCTGTAGATAGCGAATATAATAACATTCATGATGAAAGTGCATGTCTTGTCTGGATCCCAGAACTATCCACATTTCACCCTAGTTTACACTCATTGTTAACAGATGAACAACGTAATATTTTTCAGTCAGTGAGATATTGCAGGTCTCCCATTTGGCCATGTTCCAAGAGAACTGGCATTTTGTTTTAGGAAGGTGTTAGATGAAGGGGGAATAGTATATACTGAAGTCTGTGGTGACCCAGTACCAAGTTCATACGCCTGGCCAGACCAACATGATATTGGTGGTGGGGTTCATCTGCCTTGTAATTACATGTACTTCATCAAGCCAGTAGCAAAGTATTTTGATCAAACACTTGCACAAGTTAACAAGACAGTTTCAGAAATGGAACCTGGATCAACTATTTCAATTGAATGTTTGTAAGAGACTATACATATTGTTGGGATACCATTTGTCCTATTGTACCTTCATTGCATATTACACATGTAATGAGTGTAGCAGTAAACTTGTTGATAACAACTGAAACATTTTTCATTATTTTTTTTTATAGATTGCACTTGTAATAATGATGTTAAATACTTAGGCTGTCATTTCTGGGGAAAAAAGCACCTGTTGGCGGGGGATATACAGTCATTGGCAGGTTCTTGTTCTATTTGTAGTTACTCATTGCTTTGTTTTTGAAAATTTGTGTAGAAGTACCTACTCAATACTTATATGTGTGTATTACTTCATATTTTTCATTTTTTGGATCATTGTTTTCTTGATTTACCTTAAAATCCACCAAAACTATGTGTTGTTTTTTTTCAACCCAAGTTTCAAATTGTTTATAAGCATTAATTTTCGTAATCATATTTTTGCATTGAATGACATACACGAAAAAATGGTGTCTCTGTTTCAAATATTTCAAAAGTATCAGGTTCAGTTCATTGATAAGGTAGCAGAAATTTATTTTGAAAATTAGGTTGTAAAACTTTAAAGGTGGTATCCAACAATTTGCATATATTAAATACGCACACCAATATCTGAGAGCTGCCTTGGAGTATATGGCCATACTTTTTGCATAAACGCATACTTTAGTCATTATAAAGACGATTTTGACTCTAACCTTATTTTTAGAATGTACTAATTGAGAAAAAAAATAGTCTAAATATTCTGTCTTTCTTACTCTATAAAAAGTGTGATAATGGAATAGAAACCGACGTCAGAGAAGATTGTCCGGATTACTATATAAAAGTAAGTGGTCACATGGTTTTCCTAAGTTTAAAAATAACTATCTAAGCAGCGTGGCTCAGATAGGAAACACAAGCTTGCAATAATGAGTGGGATTTATCCTTGACTGTTCACACAGATCTTTGACATTAATGAAGAGCAATTTTCAAGACCTTTTCAGGCGCTAATGACTTATTTGATTATTTTGAGGGGAAAAAACAAACTGTCGGATACCACCTTTAATACTTTTAAAATCAAGAAATATTTACTCTTTACTAGCTTTACTTCATAATTCATGCCCTCATAGATATTTATCACCATAAAATCTGTATGGTGCATACTTCAGAGAAATAAGTTTTTATTATGAGCTACAACTATGGGCAGACAGATCAGACCTTGACCAAACTGTTGTCTAATTTGAGTCAGCACTGTCTGCTTGGTAAAAACCTCCAAACCCAGAGGGAATGTGATAAGAAAGCCATTAAATCCATAGATGCACACAGGTTTGTAATTTGACCAAAGTTATAAAACTCATTTGTCTTTCACAATTACTAGCATAACCTAACCAGTCTTTCAAAATATGAAGATTAACCTTATTATCGGTTCAGCTTATTTCGCAAAATGATTGTCATAAACTTATGATATTATTTGACATCAATCATTTTGTTGTGTTTTTGTTAAATACTTATGTTTTTTATTATTTATTTGCCTACATCTCAAGGTCAGTAAAGCTGTATGCAGAAATCTGTTTTGGTTGTTTTGTTATTCCACCTTTAAAAATTAAATGTTTACTGTGGTTTGTCTTTCGTGCACGGACAATTGCTGCGTGCTTAAGTAGAATAGTGACAGGTCATTTGACAATTAAACATAAGTTTGAAAAAGTCCCCAACTTCCGTTGTGTACTGCAGCGGGTGGAATATGCCGACATATAGACATGTTCCGGAACACATGCTCTTGTTTCGGAACTACTGCTTTCGCTACAGGTAGAAAACATAGATTTAAACGGCGAAGATGAAAACCCCTCCCAAATGTTTAATATGTGTTATGAAGAAGATACATTAGTGCTTTCAAACACATAAAGTTTTAATCAATCACCGAAAACAACAATGAATAAACAGCGATTGTTTCGCTAGTGTTTCGGAACTACTGCCTTAACTGTATCAAATTGCAGTAGATACCGATTCTAATACAGTCCATCTATTTTGTTCATTGTAAATAAATATCCCTCATTTAAACTTGTAATTAGTAAACCATACCATGATTAAATCCTCTGAATTGACGAAGTTTACTCTGGAACCACAATAATATTTATACATCCCGCCATCATGATCGGACGATTTCCGGCAATTTTGTTTGATTAGTAAATGTCGTAAAATCTCCCCAAAGACGTTCAAAAATTATAACGAACTTCTTTTTACATAAAACGTTTTCACTAAAACAAGATGTTAAAAATCTTTGGTAATTATTGAGATTAAATGACTGATTAAGAATACTTTACGACTTCAACATATGCATTCATTGGACAGTAATCTTGTCAAGAACTGAAGGTTTCAAAAAAATAATGTCGCTTTTTATTTTTATTCGCAAAATACAACTGTTTATATTAAATCGAGTTATAAATTTGTATATAAATCAACAAGTTGATTGACAAAAATCCGACTTTAAATTTCTAAGTTGTGACTTACTTCTATTGTCATATAATTTCGCGAGTCAATGTCATTCCGATTTGTTCTGAATATGTAGTCAGTATTGACTTTTGCCAGTATAAAGTTAAAGTAAAGTATTGTTGGTTACTGGTATCTAAATGTGTTATTTTCTCACTTGTGATAATATATTATTATTGCTCCAGGTCCATTCATACTGATCAATCATGGGATTAGCTACAATAATAGACTCATTGAAGGATAACCCCTATTTTGGGGCTGGTGCTGGATTATTTGGTGTGGGACTGGCAGCCTCTGTGGGTCGCAAAGCAGCTCAGATGGGCATGATTCTGTTCCGAAGACATTGTATGATAACCTTAGAGATCCCAAGTAAAGACAAAAGTTATGAATGGTTGTTAAATTGGATATCTACTCGTGGTACAAAGACTCAACATCTCAGTGTTAACACATCATTCCATCAGTCAGATGCTGGTCGAATCACAACACAATTTGACTTTATTCCCAGCCCAGGTAGCCACTTCTTTAGATATAAAATGTATTGGATTAGAGTGGACAGAAGTAGAGAGAAGCAAATGGTTGATATGGCAAGGTCTGCACCATTTGAGACTGTGATCTTGACATCTTTAGGACGAGATAGGTCAGTATATTTTAACATTTTAGAGGAAGCTAGGATACTTGCACTTCAAAGGCAGGAGGGTAGGACTGTCATGTATACAGCCATAGGGCCAGAATGGAGACAGTTTGGCTACCCTCGAAGAAAGAGACCTATATCATCAGTAGGTGTTAGACAGACGAGTGTCAGAAAGTATTTTGAAGGATGTTAAAGAGTTTATATTCAATCCTGGCTGGTATATGGACCGTGGCATACCTTACCGTAGAGGGTACCTGTTGTATGGACCCCCAGGCTGTGGAAAGAGCTCCTACATCAATGCATTAGCAGGTATATTGTGTGTTTAACCAAATGTCTATGTGTACAATCTAGAAAGGAAGTAAATTTACTCAACAAATAACAAGGTTAGATGTTTTTCTCTTAGTAATCTTTTAATTAATTCAGCCAGATCAATACAGAAATTATGCAATTATTGATTAAAAAATTATTAAGCAAAAGGCAATTACTTAGACTGAAGAGCGTGTCAGGAAAAATACATGTACATTTGTGTTGTACATGTACATAAATTAATTACACAAAGTTAGGTTTCTAAAGCCTTCTTTTTTTGCTATTACCATAATTATAGTGATGGATTTTGTACCTGTACAGGTGAGATTGACTACAGTATCTGTGTGCTGAACCTGTCTGAGCGAGGCTTGACTGATGACAGACTGAACTACCTTTTGACCATGGCACCAGAACAAAGCATCATTCTATTAGAGGATATAGATGCTGCATTTGTCAGCAGGGACCAGTCAACAGAAAGTATGTGCACCATGCAGACATTAATAGAATTTAGCAACATTTTTTTGTATACTTTTTTGTTTGTTCTTGGAGCAATGTTGTACTTTTAAATATAAGCATTTTAAGACCCAAGATAATAGAAAATTCATTATTAGTAGAGTTCATTCTGAAATACACAACACCCTTCTTCAGAGCTTTACTTTAAAGAACCATATTTTAAGGACTTCACCCAACATTTTAATAAGTATTTTTATATTTTGACAGACACGGTAGCCTACCAAGGGTTAAGTCGACTGACACTTTCAGGCTTGTTGAATGCCTTGGATGGAGTGGCCTCAGCAGAAGCAAGGATTATTTTTATGACTACAAACTATGTGGATAGGTGTGTGATTGGAAAAAATATTCATATTTATGAATCAAAAGTATTTAAATAATTTTTATGTTGACTCTTTTTGAAAAGTGAAATTGAAGGTTCGTCATTTAAAATATGTCTGAACATTAATTTGCAAGGCTGCAGATTATTATAAACCAATCGATTTATATTTATTAATTGTACAGTGGTAATTTGTTGAAAGTACAATATGAAACTTATTAAAATATGTAGAAAATCAGTCGCATCAAATGTGCAATAAGAACTATTGATTAGAAATCCAGACAAAAAATATTTCTCAATATATACACTTTCGCACAAATATTTTTTTGTTCTGTTAATCGCTCATGCTTAACTTGTTAATTTTCTCTATATAACTATTTAATTCAATTTCAATACAACCTATTCTCTCTGCATATCCCCAGACTGGACCCTGCTCTAATTCGCCCAGGCCGGGTAGACGTGAAGGAGAAGATTGACTATGCCAGTGATTACCAGCTACAGCAGATGTTTCTCCGCTTCTACCCAGACCAGTCGCAGGAGAGGGCCGAGGAGTTTAGCACCAAGGCACGAGCTGACAACACAAACATTAGCCTGGCACAAGTGCAAGGACTCTTCCTTAGGTTCAAAACTGACCCACAACAAGTCATAGACAACACACCTCAACTCAAGTCATTATGATAAATTGAATCATTAGGATCCAAAAGGATAATTTTATTTTGTGTAAAACGTAATGCTGATTTTTGGTTACTGTATGCTGGATTTTCATTTTTTGTCTTTATAAAACCGGTGTCTTTGTTTATTCTCTTTTGAAAGGTTGCAAATTAGCACCTTTCAATGATATGATTATTTACTTGAATGGAAAATAGATAAAACAGTAAAACACCAAGTGATTCAAATTTTATTTGCTTTTAAGTTTCAACATCTGAAGAGGAGCAGAACATCCTCCTTAAGAATTGGGTCCAATTAAAAATCAAATTTAAATGGAAAATGAACTGAAAAGAAATACAGGAATCATCTAATTGAAATGAAGTGAAAAAAACTAAGTTTAGGTTTGTGACAACACATATTTTTTATAATGTACCAGAGCATGTAAATTCAATTTTGATTGAGTACATGTTTTGGCTGAACACATTGAAACAAATGGTCCGAACAAAGAAAGTGAATATCCCTTTTGCTGTCTCAAGTCTAAGATTTTATTTATAGGATATATTTTTAATGTTTGGTACCTATTTTATATTACTTTTGCAACTATCATCTTTCACTTACTAGCATCTTGTGCAAAGGAAAGAGCTGAAGAACAACTGATAAAATTTTCAAGTAATTAATGCATATACATGTATTCAAATAAAGCAGTCTGCAAACATCTCTTGGGGTGCAAATTAACTGTTCATCAGTAGTAAGTTGTTTTCCTGTAAATCAGCAGCCTAAACATTTTGTTTATTTTAAGACAGACTTCTCAGATTAAAATTGAAATCAAATCATTGAATTACTGATTTATCCTTTCACTAAATGCCAAAGTAAATACAGTTAATTGGAAACTTGATGTCAAAATAGCATTCTGTTCATTATAATTAATTTTCTGAACTAAATTCAGCAATGGTGTGTATTTTTGCAGATATTTAAAACATACATTTTTGTATACTGAAATACAAATAGCTTAAATAAATGCTGCCTAAAAAGACAACAAAAATTGGTCCTGCAACAGTATTTCATTGTTGAACACATATAATACTTTTTTATTTTAGGGCATTAAAAGTTAAAATTCTATATATACATAGAATGTTAAAAGTAACATATGAAACCCTAAATAGTACATTGAAATATGAGGTCTTATATTGAAAAACATATATCTGTTATCAGATCATCTCATTAATGTATAAATTATTGAACATTCTAATGTCCAGTTTACAATTCTTTTCCTTCACCTAAAAATAAAACACACCTAAAATTATGCACTTTCTTCATAAATGATGTGTATAGTAGTTCATTTTAAGAAACAATTTACTTAAGTTCTCCATTATTCCCACTCAGAGTTCAGCAAGGTGAAGTTTGAAATGTTGATACTACAAACCTTTTGTTCACAAGAAGAACAATAATGTAAATACACTGCTTTGATCACAACAGTTGTTAAGGATCATTTGGGATTCTAATGCAAGGATTATAGTGAGCTGGCAATGCCTAATCTTTGCTTACACAACTACACAGTTTAACATGGATTGTCAGCTGTTTTTCTTTAGACCAGGTGAAGTTTGGCAGGCCATCTCGACAGACTGAATATGTTTACGGCGAACAACTTTCCTCTTTTTGGGGGCTGGAGAAGTACCTGAAGAATATGATAAATGTGTACGAATTACAAAATTTGAATCCAAATTAAAACAGACACAAAATGTGTGATATAAGTCAAATGTATAATTATGTATATATTAATATATTAAAGATACATTACCTAAAATGCTAAACATTTTATAAAAACAAGTTAATATCTTTTATCTCAATTAAATAAAAAAATCCAGCAACTGAAACTTCAACAGTCTTTAATTCAGCAATGTATATTGCATATTTTTATGCTACAAAATTTTGCAAAGGTGTTTTTCTTGTTATGAAAAAAATCTTCGGAGGCAGAAAAAATTCAACTTTTCAAAATATATTTCAAACCTTTTGGGGACTGGGCTCTTGCCAAAGCTTTTTTCTTGGCAGTGGGATGTGTTTCCTTGGGGCTGGCTACTAAAGGAGAGCCTATTCTTCCACATTGCAGCCTGGGCCCCCACTTTTCGTGCCATTGCTGCCTTTGGAGATCTTGATGTACCTGGTTTTGTTTTCGGTATGGCAGTCCTGCCTTTTGGAGTAGTGGCCCTCGAACCTCCTGCTTTGGGTGTAGTGGCTTTAGCACCAGGGGGAGCTGCCTTTGTCACCTTCCCTGCTTTGGCTTTTGGAGTATTTTTGGGAGTTTCTGCTTTAGCAGGAGATAACTTAGCTTTTTTAGGAGGAGACTCAGTTGTAGCAGATTTGGGTCTTTTGACTCCTTTCTGTATTACAGAAAAATAAAGTTTGCCAATCAGATGACTTGCAAAAAAACCCATAGTTTTTGTTTGCATACATTAATAGAAAGCTTAGGCATTCTTCAAAAAGTAAGTATGCCACCAATATATAAAATGGTCACATGAAACTAACCAAGAACCGCATTACAACACACCTAAAATCTAATCAAAGATCCCAAAGCCACCACAGAAAACAAGACACAAATTAAGTATCTACATACTATAGGTATCAACTAGGAAGTGAAGAACAAAGATAAACTTCCATTGTTGGCACCAAAGCCTATCTAAACAAGGCCAGGAATACAACTCCAATAATAAAAAGAGGGAAATGATAAAAACCCATGATATAGCCTAAAAAATATTCAACAATATATTTTTTATTATTTTGTTTTAAGATTTAATAGAGTTTTACCTTAGGTGAAAGTGTGACCTTGGCCTTTGCTCCAGGTGTAGGTAATTCAAGTTTCCATGTGTCCTTGACCCCCAGGCTGGACAAACCCTTGGTAAAAATGTCTCTCATTTTGTTGTAGTTGGGTTTCTCTTCATACTGCATTTGTTGCACCATTTTCAGAAAGTTTGTGATTTCAGCTGGTAAGTAAATATCAGATAAACCAATGGTAATTGGAACGCAATATTTTACACAAGGCAGGTGCAATAAGGAGAAGTCTTGATTACTCTCATCAACAAAAAATGAAATGAGGGTAAATGACTTGAAACAAATTAAACACAAGACAAGATATGACGAGTAAAGAGTAATTGTTAATGTCATTTAAGCAAATTATTGTAGTTAGAGATCAAACAATGGACTGTTCCAAAATGGTGAAACCCGTTTACATAAACTGGCTTATCCAAACCATGTAAATGTAAACCACATGGTGAATGAACATGTGCATTTTGTTTGTGATGCTGTTTGTGAGCATTTGAGGTAGGCACGAACAAAAAAACTGTCAAATAACAACAGAGGGACGAGTTAGGTACAAATTGCAGAACATTCTATTGAAAAAGCACTTTGCAGTTGTAGAAAAAGGAAATAAAGATGTAGACTTGACACATAATGACATACCTGGAGCATCACCTTGTGGGAAACATTTCTTCATTAACCCTGGAATGTCTTTCATGTATCTATATAAGAAATGTGGTACATACAATTTGTAAAAAGTAATTTTGATAATAAATGTAGAGAAATGGAAAAGCGGATCAGAACGACATGCAAGTGAACAGTTCTGCCTGTTTATGAAACCCTTTTTAACAAGCTGCAATTAGCACAGCAAAACTAACAGCTAAAAGAAAACTGATGTTAACAATTCAAACTCGGCAGGAAACTATGTTTTGCATAGGAAAATTCCATGGATGCATGACAAGTGTTATCTGTTTTCATTATATCTACCAAACATTGTTAACAATTAAAAAAAGTGTTGTTTGTTCTTTTGACAGAAGAAGACATCACTCTTTGGTGAAGCTGCTGTTCTGATAAACCAAAAGAATTGATTCATGCTATCATATAATCTAAAAACAAGAAGCAACAGATACTTGCTTGATCTTAGCATCCCTGACATAGTCTTTATTGGCCAGGTTGTCTTCCCAAGGCAGTCTTCCACACAACCATTGCAGCAAACAGTACCCCAATATCTCCATGTCCCCTCGTCTAGATGGTGCTGTAAACAGGTGCAATTGTGTCTGAATGTATACAAATAATCTTTCAATCATGACAGTCAGGTATAAATCTCCATTTATCTTTGGAATTGCAAGATATGTGACTTTCAGACAAGCTTGTAAATATCTTGTATAAAAGTTTTCAGCCGAGATGCAAACCCTATCTAATAAACACTATAAAGTTGATGATATTTAGCATCTTTCCAGCTAGCTTGTTGCTAGTTTTATCATGATAAATGCTTAGTATTTAAATTATAAACAAACATGAAGTCACCAAAGTACAAAACAAACGACACATCAAGAACAATTAAATCACGTAAGTGGCTGATGTGATGTGCATACCAACTCCTTTGTGAGCATCTATGGATGTGAACTCTACTGTTCCATCATGGGCCTTCCTTGGGTCCTCCTTGTAGGGGCGATGAGTTCCATCTGACTGGTACTTGGCAGCCAGGCCAAAGTCCACAAGGTAAACCTACAAATGGTATAAATAAACAGGAGATCAATGGCAAACCCTGTTAAATATAAGAAATAATACAAAAACATGTTTAACATATATACCCCTATTGCTGTCTAGTCTCACTTATAAATTCCAAATGAAAAATCATATCCATGGTCGCTGTAACATTTGGCCACTGACCCCATGATCAGTTTGAGGATTGTGGGCTCAGTGTTTCTTAGAAATCAAGTCTGAAATTAAGTGGTCTACTGACATGACATATGCAAAACAATATGTCACCTCTTCTTTGAGGGGAGACATTATCATATTAAACTGTAAGAATTTATGATGATACATAGTTACCATTTCACAAATGCCAATATTTGCTTCAATATTGGTGAAAAGATTTTTTATACAGATAGTTATCTTTATAGTGACAGATGTTTCTTATAAAAGACAATAAAATCAATCGATCAAAGACAAACTGCTACTTTAAACGAAATCATTGTTATTTTCATTACCGGTAATCTTATAACTGAGTCCTCTGATAATTCTAATTTATAAGAATTTGACAGTCTAACCTTAAATTGAGCTATGATACCCGTTAATCAAAATTTGCAGCAAAAAAATAATGCTCGACTTGATTAGCATAAAATGATTAAGCAAGCATAGTAGATCCAGAATAAGATCAGCAATATCTAGATGATTATATTACTGAAAACAAATGAAATTTTTGTTTTATTTTTTGTTACATCAAACCTGGACTACAATAATGGTAATATTGGTGACGTCCAGCTAATTATTGGTGGAAGAAGACCCCATATTATGTCTGGGTAGAACCACTGGCACACTACAGGTTAGCTGGAAGATGTTCCCACATTAAAGTTCTTGCCCCGACCAGGGACTAGAGCCCACGCAGTGAGGGGCTGAGGAGTTTCAATTAAGAAACTCTAACTGCTCAGCCACGGGTGCTCCCACTTTTGTAGGATGTTAATTAATGTCTGCCACATTGCTGTTTTCATTAATGTTTGATGCATTAACAGACATTTCAAAAGTAATTGCTTGCCATTTATAAGCACATGGTTTACATCACTTATTTTAATTCAAAGGTCTGCCAACAAGGCACATATGAGCACTTGCATACTTGTTATTTTTGCCAATGAATTTCATGATCACATTTGATCTCACTGAGTGGTGCTAACAAAGAGAGGTTGCTTCTTGAGTAAACAGTCAGTGTAGGAGATGGCATATTACTCAATGACTTAACACATTGGTTAAATTAAGGGACGTCACATTTTTTGCATTATGGAGCGAAGGCATGTCGGCACTGACATGGGAAAATAACCTAGGGGAAACCTTGATTTTGTGACTACAGCAATTAAAGGTGCAAATCCTGATCAGAAAGTTCCCAGAGGGAGACAGCTGATCTTATTTAGGATTTGGATGCCAAAGTAGTGCATGAAAACTAATCCACAATAGAGCAACAACAGACTAATGTGGTGGGTAAAAAAATTAATTTCAAATTCAAAGACATTTACAATACCAGTCTACATAATGATGATTAATGATTACAAAAAAATAGAGCTAAAATTACACTACTTCAAAGTAGCAAATAAAAAAGTTTTTTTCCAATAGAATTGGAACCCCTAATGCACCAAGCCCACTACCAATCAGTTCTTGTGAAAATCCAGGGGGAAACCCTGAATAAGAATTGATTTGTTAGGTAAGCCATATTGGTAAGCCACTGAGAACTTGTCATAGGTCATTAACCAATGTAGTAAGAGTGGGGTTAACCAACCTTGTCAGAGTCTGTTTTGCCAGCATGGTAGCCTAGCAGGCAATTGGAAGCCTTGATGTCTGCGTGGATGTAGCAGTTCTCATGTAGGTACTCCAGTGCATCCAGCTGAAAGTTATTCACAGTAAATGAAATTTGTTTTCTAACTATTTACTTAACAATAGTTTCAAATAAATTGTTTGCTGGGTCAAAAACCTTTTTAGAATCCTTGCACTGATCTCATTAATGTTCTTGGACATTCATTTCATCTACCCTTATTGTATTTATAGACTGTATGTGTTTCAAGTATTTAGTATATATCTGTTTGGTAGTAAATGCACTATACTAAGCTAAGAAGCTTGTACTCATAAATTTCATATATGGAAATTGTTTCACATAATTTAACACAAGGTTTGTTTTACTAGAACAGTAATGTTGAAGCTATGCATAATTGGCAGAAACATTAATTTAAAACCATCTAATATACAAGTTACAGAGTTCATACAAGAACTAAACTAAATAATGCAAACTGAATTGCAACATAACTATCAATCTTTAGGGAGATAAGGAATAATAGTCATAAAAATAATTTGTTGTCATACCATTCGGAGAGCTAATGCAAACACTGTCTGTTTTGAGAATTGCTTTCCAGCAGCTTCGAAGATCTTCTGTAGGTCTGTACTGAAGCGTTCCATGACCAAGAATCTGTAGGAAGTCCCCTTATAGTCATGCTGGCCACCAGCAATGAAGCGAGGAACACCTAGGTACTTCAGCTTGTGAGACTGCAACCAGCTGTTTACTGTTGGAAAGATATTTATATTGAATAAGCTTTACAATTAAGTATTGTTGACTAAGTTCTTATTTATACACACACAAAAATGATTGGAGAAAAAAAACGATGTCAATTTTTGTCCAAGCAATAATGGACAGATTCTATAGAGCACCTGAATGATAAGATTGAGGCAATAAAGGTCTTCCAGAAGAATAAAGATTTCATTCATTTACAACACATATATACTGCTGAGTTATATCTTGATATAGGGGTATTTCAACAACCATGACAAAGTGAGCATGAACTAAGAGAATATACCTGCTGATTAAACAGACACTACTGACAATTCTGTTAAAGTGGCTGGAGTTGTAGTGCTTTTTTTCACATGCTCAAACCTTGAAATTTCATCAAATGACTGATAGTCAAGTTCTTAAATAAATTTAATGCTATTTGTGGCAAAATTACTGACAGTACATTAATTCAACATTATAACTATAAGCAATACAACATGTCAGACTTTCTGTTAATATAAACTACATGCAGTGGTAACAGGACATCTGGCAGGAGACTCAGCAGCAGCTGGCTAATCAAGATCTATACTGTCTGTCTATGCCTGACTCATTTCTGATTAGCAGATTGAGAATTAATATTGTGTTATGTACTTCATTGACAAAACAAAAATCATATAACTTACTCATCTCTGGTTTAGCAACCCTCTGATAAAAATGCTGTTCACAAAACAAGGGTCCATTACCGATAGGCTCCTGCAACATAAACATACAATTGGAAAACAATGAGAAACCTTGAACTTAACAGTCTGACAAGAAAGCTATTTAGGATTTTTTATTTTTGGCAATTACAATCTTCAAATGTCACTGGCAGAGAAAGTCAAACAATAAAACATCCATTATTTGCATCAGATGCTAAGTTAGAGACATTATTATCAAAGTTAAGGTAGTACAACTACAGCCTGTTGAATCAACTGTTCACAATGTGACACACTTAAAGGAAATAATGTCAAAATCCTCATATACTTACAATTTTCACAACATATTCGGCATCGGGTCCAACCTTTGAATTATCTTTGTCTGAAGCTAAAAAATAGCTTACATTCTTAAGAATTCAATCAAGTAGGATCTCAAACAAATTATCAGGTATTAGCAAAGTGTTATATACAGATGTATGCAGAGATCTAGGACACAGAAGAGCAAAAACAATATATATATATTTTTATATATTAATAACGGTCAGTTTAACATATTGTTCTTTAATGAAATCATCATTATATTGACTATCCTGGACTTGTACTATTCCTTTACAAAGATGAGGCCTATCTGTCTAATCAAGGCCACCACAGATGTTTCCCTTTCCATGGTCTGCCAGTCCAGTGTGTTGGTACAGTCCATCAAATGAGTCTCACAGTTCTGTTTCTAGAAAGATGAACAGCTTTGTTTTGCCTAGGGCTCTTGGACCAAGAGAGCTAAATTTTTGATCCTGTGATAGACACCCATTGCTCTACATGGCCTAGCTATCTTAGCTGGCTTTACTCACAACATCAGCAATGTCTCTGATGTTGTACTAAGACAAAAGAAACTCAAATGGTATGTCCTCTTTGGGCTTTTCAATTTAAAATTTACAAAAAAAAAGCTGCAGGGAATTATCATTGACCTTATTTTGGAGAGTGGTCCCTCTCATGGAAGAGCATTTTTAATTGAGACAATATTACAGCAAGCAATAAAAGGAGCTGCAGCAGGCTCAGTATTTTGCTAACAGCAGAGTATGAATAAGTTATTAGTGTAAATTGCAGTTATTTAAAAATGTCAATAATGTAGCAAGCAATAATAGGAATTCTAAGCTGCTTGGCAAGGTCTTGTTTCAATCTAAGAGAGTGTCATGATCCCAGCATATATCTTTAACTCTCACATATTTATGTATTGAACTGACCGTGTGAAAGAGTGTCAAATACCCAGCGTATTTTTCTTTCACTCAAATATTTATATAATGAACTAACAATCTAAGAGAGTGTTTAGATCACAGCATATTTATCTTTCACTCTCACATATTTATATAATGAACTAACAATCTAAGAGAGTGTTTAGATCACAGCATATTTATCTTTCACTCTCACATATTTATATAATGAACTAACAATCTAAGAGTGTTTAGATCACAGCATATTTATCTTTCACTCTCACATATTTATATAATGAACTAACAATCTAAGAGTGTTTAGATCACAGCATATTTATCTTTCACTCTCACATATTTATATAATGAACTAACAATCTAAGAGTGTTTAGATCACAGCATATTTATCTTTCACTCTCACATTTTTATGTATTGAACCAACAGTGTAAGAGAGTCTAAATCCAAGCATATTTATCTTTCATTCTCACATATTTATTTGTTAACTGGGTTTATTATCCCACTAACATTTCAGTTATCTGGAGACGATGTCCACTTGAAGCAGATATAGGGCTGCTTTCCCTGTATATAGCATGCCATGAACACCTGGCATGATACCACACCCAGTCACATTATCCTGACACAGTGTAAGAGATTGTCTAGATCCGTGCAAATTTATCTTTCACTCTTACGTATTTATGTATTGAACTGACAGTGTTAAGAGTGTCTAGATT
>CM017557.1:43155663-43200663 GCA_007844125.1 Sinonovacula constricta | reverse complement strand
AATTGATAAATCTCTGTCTTTTGATCAACGTCTCGTGTATTCAAGTGAAAAACTAATTTGTAACTTACGCACATTCGCCACAACCTTGCCAGGTTTCACAGAGATATTAATGTGTTTAGAAACAGCAGGAAGATAAAGTGCAAATGGAACTGAATTACTGCTTTTTTTCCAGTCATTAATGTTAGGTGTTGTGGTAACTTAACGGGGAAATAGCGTTACGTTTTCAAAACTTCTTCTCTTATTAAACATGTGGCATTGCATATTTTGGCATCTTATATAAGTATAACCATTGCACATGTAATCCATGATGAACGTGCTAGCAAACAATCTGTGAGTCATTTTCTGATGTAGCCTTTCGCTGGATTTTTACCCACATGATTTGGAGTACGTTTGGTTGCCGATAATTTGTATTTAAAATTGGTTTTGGAAATGCTTCTGTAGTGACGTTTAAATTGTTTTAATTATTGTGTTGCTTTAGATATAAAAATGTGTCGTTCACACTTACACATTTATCAGTTAACAAAACAATAATTTTGTAAACATCCATTTTTCAAGAGCAACAAATGGAGTAGTACTTAATGGTTCTGTGTTAACTATATTTAGCTCTCTTATACATTATTTCCGGTTATGAATGACTTTTTTTGTCTTGTAAATATACTTGAAATCGGATTGCTATGTGGTTTCATCATAAAAATTGTTTATGAGGTAATAGTGGTCATATTTTTGCAATGGAACAGAATAATTCGTGGTTTTTTGTTGTTGTTGTTGTTGTTGTTTAAAACTGAATAATTGTCCTACTTTTGTAGATAACAATGTATAATTAGAATATGTAGCTGATACTGATTTCTCTTAGACAGAAGCATGTAAAATATTTGCATATTCATTGCAAGATTTAAAGACTGTTACACCGTATAAGTGATTACTTGGAGCTCCGCACATACGATCGCTTCGGTTTAATGGTAGGTCTAGACGATGCTTTTATAAAGTTGATTAATTCACCGAGACTATAATTTGACAAGATTTTGAAGGCCTATGTAGTGCACCAGGATATAATAACAGACAAACTCTTTGGTGTTTGGTTTAAAAAGTGTGCATCGAAATAAATTATTGTCATAATTTTTACGAAATTACGCGGTCGTTTTATACTATTGGTATCACTAGTGGATATGATTAGTTAGAATGGTTTTGTTGTAAAAAAGGCGGTCTGTTTTTGAAGGAAAATAGAGTTATTTTGCAAAATGATGTACATATTCAAAATTTAAACTTCATTTTAGTTACCTTAGTTTTCTAGTATAACTAAATACACTACTTAATAGCAAAAATGTAGCTGAGATCCATGCAGATACTCATTTTTTGTTGTGCAGTACAACTCAAACGAATAAGTTACATTTTATACTTCAATAATGTGACTCTAGAACGTGTATGAACACAGTCCTGTCATGTTACCTATTCAAATGTCAGAGTGAAGTGATGACATTTCTTCCTAAATATACAGTTATCTAACACTGAATGTTTTTCCTTTCCAAATCATCGTCTTAATTTGACAGTGCCATGTGACAATCAGTTTATTTTAAAACAATTTGCCAAGCAACACAAACAGTAATCTATTATGAGCTAAAACGCATTCATAGTTTATTCCTGCGGGAGGTGCCTGTCTGATAATCAGAAAGATGAGACTCCCCTTGGAGATGGATGCATCCTATTGAAGTTTGAACGTTTTATGTTGTAGACAGCTTAGGTTTATTTGATCTTGGTGCTGTTATTCTGATCAGTACAGATATGAAAAGTGATGATTTCTAAAGTAAATGAGCGGACCTAAATTAGCTGTCAATGCGAGACAGATTTATTTAATTTTTTGCCTCACTGAATTTCATACTACAGTGACCGGATTTGTATTGCCTTTAAATGAATGTGGTTTGCTTGTAGTTAAAGTGTTCTGCCACGGAACCACATGTCGATGTAAATAGATTTTAAAACCAGAGAAGGTAGTCCCTTGTTGTTTTATCGAACATTCAGAACATTTTTAGAGAAACTTTAGTGTAGCAACTTGTATCTACTCGTGTTTATACATGCAGCGTATGGGATATAACACGATGTATAAAACTTGTGAGTCAAAACACATTGATATCTTAACCTTTTTAACGCATGCTATTCTTAAAAAAAACGTCATTATACACAAACGTTTGCTCTTGTTAGTTAAATGGAGAGTTTCATTTGTCTGCGATGATTTTGGATTGCTTCTGATTATAAATAGTAAAATTGTAATAGCCAACCATGGGAAAAACAATGTATTTAAATTGATAAATTGAATACACACATATATATGGCTGAAGTTTAAAATTACAGCTTAGCATTTTCCGAAAAGCTTTACGTGCAAAATCTTCCACGGGACATGAATAAGAAGGAAAGAAAATATTTGACCTACATACTGAAACGCTTTCTCATTATACTTTGTGAATACGCATTAATCTAGACAGAAGGATGTTAAATACTACTTCTGTTATTATTATAGTTTTTCATTGTCGATCGACTTTAGCTATCAAAGCAATTTCCTGCCGGGGTCATGCCAATAGCAATCAATTTTACGATCTGTTGACATGCTTGATTCAGTCGATATATATTGTGGTCAACCATTAATCTGCTACATATGTAAATAACATTTTGTAAACCTCACACCCCTTGGGAAGTTGGGGGTAAAATAGGGTATTAGTTTAGGTTCTAAAGTTAACAATTGCAAAATCTTGACTGCGAAACAAAAGGCTGTAGTATTTCTAAAATAATGTACGTTAAGTAATATATTGTTTACCAACATCCATATAAAAAATCTGGTTTAAAATCGTCTTATCAAACATTTGCTTTGTTAATAATGTGCAGTCACAATGTGTTCCCATACTATTAAATTATACGCTCGCGAGTATTTAAAATGATTGAAAAGACGCCATAATTACTTTATTTTAACTCCGTGAAGTAAAACCGTGGCAAAGCCATTGGCCGATTTACAACTTCCAACACTCTGCCTGACTACTCATTCGATAATGAAACTGCGTAGTAGGGAGACCTTGAACTGAATTAACATTTTAAGGTGACATTAGTGATCATTGGACATCAATATTAAACACTGTCACAGTTACAGATTTTATGGCACGGGTATTCGCTTCCATTTTACAATGCTCCATCAATAAACAGTTGAAGCAGTAATTATATTGTCAGCGTTTTGTCACATGATATGACTGACTGGCAAAAAGTATTGACTAAACGGAAATTAAACTTTTTATTGGCTGACAGAATTCCAGTATGGCTCTCAAAATCTGACGTTATCATTTGAAAGAATATATTTTATAACTATCTTGATGTTTGACAACAAGCTAATCTTTCGGTTTGATGAAAACACATTTGTATGAACAAGACAGTGGACTATTTTTATTCTGAATCTTTATTGTAATGTGACGAAAAGAAAGCGACCCTCAGGCGGAAACAAAAATAGAAATTGTTAGTAAATTGTGCTAAAGCAATATACATGTTAATATATGGCTGAGTCATTTATCATTTAAAGATTGCATTAGGGTTGCAAATTTGTAATTGTTGAAATGCCGTTATTGTAATGTGCAGCTGGTCAGATAAGTCTAGTTGTGTCATTTACATTGATAAATGTTCGCTCTGATTGCTCTGATACGATGATGTAAATCTTGTCGTATTAGAGGTGCAATTATACAGCATTTGGTCTTCAAAAGAAATTGTCCATGAATTAAACTGTGTGATGTCTACTGGCTTCAGTTGAATCCAAATAACACACGTTTAATTATGTTTTCTGCGCTGCAATTCTTTTATCGGTTAAGAAACAGTTTGCCTAAATCGTCTATTGTCTGCTGTTCTCCTCTTTCCGGTTAGCTCTTTGTGACATGATCGCTGTGAGTCTATCATGACTGGAAAGACACTAGACAAGACAAATGTTATAACACTTAAGTGCAATAATATTGACCATGCTTTGTGATACTGGCCAGAAGTCTTATTGGTGCTTGTCTAACGGACTTGTGTCAATATTACAATTTTAGATCTAATAACTAGACCAATAGTTTAAGTAATATGTTTGTGGCATATTGAAAACACGAGAATTAAAGGAGTCATAAAGTTGACAATTCACATATTGTACCTGTTCTGTCGAAATTTATTCTTTTTCCAATTTGAGACATGGTGTACGTCATTCAAATGATGTTATCCAGTTTATTTACCACTTGCTTCATATTAACCTTCACCGGTTTCTTTTTATGGTAATGTGAAATGGCGACAACTTTTAAATGTTCGAGTATATCATTGCATATATTATTACTTGATGCATTAGACCAATGACCAAAAATAGGTAGAGCTACTTGTCATGCAGTGTGAGACAAATATATTGTCTCATTTACATGGATTAAATGTGCAAAGCAATAGACCCATTTCCCAATCGGCTGATATTAAGGGGTCACGTGACTTCTAAGGTTCAGAACGAAGCCATACGTGTACATGCGTTCCGATAAATGACCGTTTCGGTAAATTAATGCTATTTTGTGAATGGTTTGGTCGTGTAGGTAAAATGGTGACTATATAGTATTTATATAGTGTTATACACCAATGTATGGTGAACTCTCGTTGTATACGCGGGCAGGTGCACGGACGTTGAGTAAACGTCAGCAGCACAACTAAATACATGGACGTCACCTTTCTTGTTTATTTTGTCAGAAAAAGATAACACTAAAGGTGAAAATCTACACCAATAAAACATTTTAATTCCCAAACATTGACGAAAGTGTCAGTTCAACCTTATATAAGCGTTCCTGTTCAAAAGAAAAATGCCTTCATAGCGAATTGATGAACGAACTATATGTTGAAGAACAATATGTTATTTTTAACGTTACTCAGAGAAATTGGTTTTGAATGAAATTAAATAAACGACTTAACAAAACAAATTATATATTTTATAAGTAATTCACTTACATATTGCATAAGTTATTTATAAAACTTTTCCGCCTCGAGTAGAAATGCTGTAGCTGTATACTTTGATGAACTGGGATGATTGAATCGAATGCAGATCATTTTCTTTGTTACTCGCGTAAACATATATCACAACCTGTATGCCCATTACTATTTGCTTATTAAATAATAAACTATAGATTTGAGAACAACTCTAAGACTATATATGTTATACGGGGACCATATGTTCCACTTAATCTGTATTGCTCAAAAATATTTTGTACAGATATATGTTTGAAGTCGATTTATATTACTCTGATAATCAGAAACTACAAAACTTCAATAATGTCTTGCGTTCTAAAACGAGTACTGTACGATCACTTTGATTGGTTCAGAACACGACCCTTACAATTATGAAAATAATTTAGTGGTTATGCATTGATAGTCTCTCCGTGACATTATTAACTAAGTGCGTGCTTTAATGTATTATTAGAATTAATATTTTAATTTTGTGTATAATTGAACAAAGCGTGTTTTAGTTTTCAACTTTCTCGTGAAACATTTCGAGCCTCGAAAGTTGCATATAAAATGGTTTTTAAATAGAAATCAGACAGCAAAAATATCTGATTTTTGTCCGCATAAAGTTGCCTTGTAACTATGCAAACACACACATACAAACAAAACCAGTTTGATAGATAGTAAAACTCTATTCTAGTATTGTCTCCCTATACAAGTCTCAGTCTAAGGCACATTGCACAATTTTAATCATAAGTCATTTACTTGACAGAATATGGCATAAATCCGACAAACTCAAGATGCTTTGCCCGTTAGATTCTCGTTTAAAATAATCGGTATATGTTTTAAGTCTTTTACTTTCAAAGCATGCAATTCCTCCAAAGAAAGCGATCGACACTTTTCGATGTCGCCCTTTTTCGATAAGCGGAAATGGGGACGTGTCACGTATAACCTCGGTTCAATTTGCTGTGTCACGTGATACGTAAAAATTCGCTGAATGGTAAACTGGTCTAGTTTGTTTTTGTCTGCGTGGAGGTTCCAAAAGACAGTCTGCATGCATAATTATTATGCATGCACACGGTTTCCTTTGACATCTTTTAGGCGCATCCGTATAAACTCTGGAGCTAATGGTGGTACGTTGAGAAGTTTTCTTTGAAGTGTCAGTAGCTACATTTGCACGCTATTTATTTATAAACTTAGACACTGGTTCAAATAGCACAAATACACGATTTTTTACAGTTTATTATCGATAGCTTTAGGATTTTACAGCATTTGAGTGCATAAACAAATTCTTACTCAACATTTTTTTTTCTATTTATGACATATATTTCTCATGTAAACTTGGACAACACCAGGACATTAATGTATAGAAACACTATTCTGTTTTGCATACAATCGCCGCATAATCATTCTCAATCCCCATCATCTAAGAACAGTTTATAAATATCTATTAAAATACATGTACATAGTAAAACAGCTAAAAGTCAGCATAAACGAACGAAGAACATGATAACAGCACTGGCAAGAAACTATCTACATGTAAAATATGTGGACAATATAAATGCACAGTCACTTTAATAGTTTTGAGCGACTAAAAATGAGAAAAAAAGTCACCGCTTTCGTGAGGTATCAACGAAATATCCTTAAAACTATGTTATGCGTATCTGCAAAATGGTCCCAGGTGTAACCATCATCATTAACTTTCAGATAAGTTGTGTAAAGTGGTCAGAAAATGCAATTAAGACCAATGATTTTGGTAAGCTTTTACAGAATATTTTGACATGCATCGGACTTGCAGGGTACTTCGATCCCAACTTCACGTAAACATGGTTAAATCATTAACACTTCTCCTGCATTTTTGCCCTGTTATTTCTCTGACAGCCTGGGTTCTTGTGTGGCTGTTCTTATTTACTTCTCTCCTAAACCAAATACAATGTGGACATTAACATTTTGATTACATTACTATTTATATGACGTCATTTCTTACATCTTAGTTTACGTCATCACTTGTACTAGTTTGTTTCAGATATGTATATATCTGCGAGATCTGTAAATCAGATTTAGCATCCAGACGGTCATTTTTTTTCCGACAGACAGTTCCAAGTCCGTATCAGCTGGCTTTTTTGTATTTCATGTAATCTTTCGTCTTAGGTTTAGCATTTCTGACATTTGACTTGCATGTGAATACCCTTTTGTTGTGTTTTTTCAGTTTTTATTAAATTTAAAAATACTTATAGGACCTTTTCATATTTTTCATGGCATAATGCCGTTACGCATATCAGCCAAAAAAGTCATTAATTTTACAGATTTTTTAAAAAGCCTTTCTCTCTTGTCATTTGTTTTTGTGCAAGCGATACCCTTGGTAATGGCGATCCTAAAGTAAAGAAAATCTGATTTTAAATGTCAAGTAGTTGCTTTTGGGGGAAAAAAATTGGTGGATAAATGAAGCTTGAGAGAAGAAAGATGAAGATGTGGATGGTGTGAACATAAAACCACGCTCAAAGCAGTATAAAACAATTCTGCAATTAAGAGTTAACATTTGGTTCTCATGAACACACAAATCACTCCTACAAATAAGGTGTCGCCACATATTATTAAATATGCAAAGCATAAAAACTAAAGCTTCACAAACGAAAGAATTATTCCCTTTTAACATAGGGAGTCATTCGAGTAGTGTGTGGACTCCTAGAGTTTTCATACGTAGAGAAATCAACAGCGTGTTCTCTAGACGGTAACACAAACAATTATCTACAATGTATGTGACCAAATGACAGTGGACAAGGGCATTCTATGACAAATTTTAAAAAACACTGACCAGAAACAGGACACATATTATTCAGATTATTAGAAAGTACTCATCTTAATAAGATATATGACGATGTCCAATGAGTATTGCAGCATTTAACAAAAATTGAAAGGCACAGGACATAGGTGTTCAGTCAAATGTAAAAGTTGACGTGACATTGCATAAAACAGAGAAACCCCAACAGTTACTGCCTGAGGACCGGTCGACATTGTGCTTATACCGATTTTACTGAGCTATTACCCTGCACTTCCTGTGGAATTTCTCAAATGCAAGCGGTGAACAGAAGACAGATCTGTTCTAAACAAAACTAACGATGTACTCTTCGAGTAAAGTTATAACGTCATTAAAAATAATGGCCTCATTATATTTGACTAAAGAACAAAATAATGAGAAGAGAGGTATAAATTGTTGTGGCATCCTGTTCAAATTAAAACATAAAGTAAGCACATACCGCTATATAGGGTAAGCCCATACAATTATCTTTCCTGTATATCTGTCAACTAAGTGTATTTCCCAGGAGAGGCGGCAGCGTATCAACCATCGCAATATCACGTGCGCAACTAGATATCGGATATATATATTGCTTAGGCAAATACAATAAAGTCTAAGATAAATGATTGCTTCTGACCTTTTTTTTAAAAAAAATATTCTGATAATGTATCTATAATTATATTCTCTTAGTATAACCATTTGTTTGCTTTCGTGTTCGACACAACAACAACACAACATTTTCATGACCTAAAAGACACAGGGAACTGTGTCTGATCAATGGAAAAGTCCACGTCATTTTACAGCCGTTTGATGCTCACAATTCAGGATTTATTTGTTATAACACACATTCGGCGTAACCATTTTAATCTTCACATAACTGTTGTTGTATTAAGGAATATATAATTTTAAGAGTAAGAAATAGCAAAAAAAGTCAATTGCGGATAGAACTGGATAATTTCTTTCCGTGTAATTCATATGTTGAAAACTTTCACGTAGACAATTTCACATGTGGTAACAAACAATACACATGCTATTCCTAGTTGCAATAAAGTGACGTTTTAAGTAAAGGTTCTGAGACCGTGCCATTGCCTTGTCACAACTCTTTTTTTTTCTCGCAGAGAAGATTGGCTGTTTTTAAACATTTGGCAGCTAACATGAATGCTATCATTGCAAAATTTACCTTCGGGGGACGTGTCAAAGCATCTGTTATTTTTGTTGCAAAGAGGTAGGGGATAGAGACGAAAACCGGAGACGTTTACCCTCTTTCTTTGATTTGTTAAAAAGACCAGCTAATTTAGTATATGCTTGCTAATGCGTTTTAGTGATTAAAATTTCAGTCGAGTGATGATCAAATCTCGCTCGTCAACACCATTGACGATTTTACTTTATGGTGACAGAGGTTTACAAGTACGCGATCTCTGACTTGGAGATTGAAACAAGTGCAGTTAACGAGTTTTGTTTTTATGTTCTTCTTAGAAACGCTTTAAGAAAGCAGGTGGCGTGTCTTGCCAATGTATATAGTGTGCACACGAAAGTTTTACTGTATTTAGAACAAATTGAGCGCAGGTGCAGCACGTGAAGATAATTGCAATTATGGAAATTCTTCAGAAAGATTTGTCTTAAATTGCTACTACTTCTAGTACCGCCTCCGGAAAACTGAAACCAAACTTATAATACATTTTGCAGATCCTACGACCCTTTGCTAATAACATCAATACGTTTATGCATCTAATGACTATATTAAAATAGTTCAACTGAAATAAATGTTTCTTTATTATGCATGCTGAGGTCTAGTAAACAAGCAAAGAATATTTGAAAGAAAAACATTAGACTATGCTTAATAATAATAAAACATTACCCTGATGTCAGTAGACGCCAGACAGACTCACATATTTCCTTTGCGTTATCTACTTTTCCTTCTTGGTGCTGTGCCTCTTTTTCTCACATTTCGCTATTGTTTCTTATTTGTATACATAATCTGGTAAACCTAGTTGTTTCTCTTGTTTTATTTGTTATTGCCGTTGTTGTTGTTCTCGGTCTTATTCTTCCTCGTTATATTATCTCATTTCTTCAATAACTTTTTCATTTTCTTTTTATTTTCCCCTCACTTTCTTTTTTCAGTTGTCATATGTCCATGTTTCGTCATTTTTCTTCCTCTTTCCAAGTTCGATCATGAGGTAGTTACGACCGGTATATTAGTTCTTTTCTATTCAGGTCCTATTAATATGTCAATTTATATTCTTAACTTATTCAAACATCGCATCATTTGCTAACAAAGTATTTCCTTACCAAATTACCAACAACATCAGCTTATTAGTCAAAAGTGTTTGCATAAAATGAGTTAAGGTGCAATACTGCACTTTAAATAAAAGAAATGCAACTCTGTATGGACTAGAGCAAGCAACTCATTTATGACTTTAGTCTCCCTTGATTTCAATGAGTTTCAATGGCGATACGCATTGCTAAAATAACATTGTAAATAACGAAAAATTCGCTTTTTAAATGATCACACTAATAAACTAAACAAGAGTTTAAAACAACAATCTCCACTGTTTACATTGTAGTTGGATCGCCTGTGGTAACATGAAATAAATGCTAAAGTCTCCAAGTACAGTTGACAGAATATATGCAGTATGTTAAACTTAATATACATCTATGCATAAACGAACTGCGCTTAATAAATAGTTTTTCGTTGTATACAACATTGCAATCGCCTTTTTAAAAGTTATTTCGATAGTCTATTCTAAAATTCTCCAAACAGCAAATAAGTAGTTTTGTTGAATAAACGCATGCCGCACTTTTATGACCCCATAGCGTGATTCTCATACGTGGGTTTTTAGCAAATTCCAGGTAGTGGACATTTTTCATTTTATTAACTTGAATAAATGCAAATAACATAAAGACAAACCAATATTACAAAACTACAATGCTACACTGCCATTTTGTTGAAGTATCAAATACCATCAAAATGTCACTTTGTGATGAGTATCAAAACGTCATTTGTGATGAGTGTGGTCTTAAAAGAATGTTTATTCGCAGCCTGATCAGCGCGGATGTAGCAGAATTAGGCAAATGGTGAAAATCCAGATCAGTCAGCACCCGCCTGGGAGTCTAAATATTAGTCTTGCTACCTTTGTATGAAGTTGGTAGCAAAACAAAAAAGACTTTTTATACATAGATTATAATCAAACACATTAAATCAAGGACTAATATTACACATAAATAAATATGCAACATACGTCCTTTTTGCAACCCCTTTACTATAAAAACAACAAGAAAACATCGTTGAAACCTTTACGACTATTCTGCAACTTCAGTTCATTCACAGTGTACAGAATGTGTTAACTATCTTTAAATAGATTTTTCTATTTTCAAGATATTATTGCCAAGATTTGTTTGTCATATAAATCAATGAAATTAAATATGAACAATATCAGGTCAATCCTGAGCATACCATGGTTTGTCAGTGACATACTCCAAACAAGTTAAGGCATACATGCACTGATGTTTGTCTCTCCATGAAAACAGCATGTATACTACCCAGGTATTGGTAACTGAATCGAGTGGCTATCACCCAGTGCTGGCGTGATTCAAGTGTACTGTGTGCTGCACTGTCCTAGTCATCATAACAAACATGTTTACCATACTTACGTAGAGCTGTTGTTTGGCTGCTGCAGTACCTGTTTGAGTCATTCTAAAAGCAATCCCAGCGGATTTTGCCAATAACGATTAAATGGTTTTTGTTTTTCTATTTATTTTTTTCTGAACCAAATTTTATTTATATCCAAATTTGCAATTATAGCTAATTACAGACAATAAATGTGATAAGAAGCATTCCATAAAATGGTATAATGAAGTCCATATTCACAGAAAAATAATACCTAGTTACGTTTTTCACGAATTGCTCCTGCTTTTTCTTTCATATAGAATCAAACACTAGAGCTCTATTCACATTTAACATTGTATTCGGCGCCGTATGACTTGTAAAGTGTCGGTGTGCCGTAAAACCCAAATAAATAAATAAATAAACAAACACTAGATCTATAAGTGGAAGCATGTGTATGGGCTGTTGTTATGGAAGGAATAATTGTATAACCGAGTTTACACTGGAGGGTTGTAAATGACATAGTTGTTCATAACATTTCTTTTGATTGGTGATATAATGCACCAAACACGAACACATTGCGCGGCAATGTATTCGTGCAGCTGCGATATTAAACGCATTCTTCAAAAAAGTTATAAATGAATCAATAGTTCAGGTCTTACAAAACTGCTTTTATGTACGTAATGGAAATTTTAAATGTTGCAAAATGGCGTAACAAATAAGCAGCTAATATAGTAAATAAGCGATACTGCTACCGGCTTCTTATTGAGTTATTTAATAACAAAAACGACAATGTACACATGACAAACAGAATTTTCGTGACCTTTGTGTTCTTTTTAAACATAAATTATAGTGAAAAACAAAATGTACAATTTCCCTTCCCTGTTTAATTTGTGTTATGATTCATATTTAAAGCAATCAATGATTTTCTTGGAAGTTTTTACGAAATTGAAGAAATCTATAGGCTTTTATTAATATATAAATATATTATTAATGTATATTGACCTATGTATGTCTATATATTCACTGCGTCTTTAAACATATTTAAATCTCTATACTTTTTCTTGGATCGTTGTACACGATAAAATTCAAATGCGGTGACTGCCCCTTTTAACGGCAGAAGCCTCGCCTTTCATTGGCATGGTGTTGTCTGCCCAAGTCCACCGCAGGCTGTTTGTTTCATGGGCAACCCTTATTTTGCCCGTTCGTTCATTTACCCGGCAAGTTACATTTCCTCTAATCAAATTACTTCGACCCTACCCATGCCAATAACCTTGTGTTAGTCCGACGTACTCCACCAATACATACAATGATGTTACCCAAAACCATATTTGGTTGTACAGTTATCGAAAACATTGAAAATATAGCCGTACGTTATGACAAATTTGTCACCTACGCTCGTCCACAGTGGTCACGGAACTTAATGTTGATTTAACCTGGAGCCAAAAGTACGACTCAGAAAACAACAAAGAAATCCCCTGTTCTATGTTTGCTACTACTTCGCCAACGACTATACTTTTAATAACCGTTATACAGAAGCCAACACTATTAGGCGAATAATTGATCTGCATATTTGAGAGCTGCCTTGTTTACGCGTAAGGGCTAATGGCGGGAACTATAATAACAAAAACAAGGCCACGTGATCAGTTTGTTTTGAAACGATTGAATCGATTACGGGGCTCTCCCGATGTGCACTGTTGGCAATGCTATCAAGTATCACAACATATGCAGATCTTATATGTGTGTGCCTTTAGTGTAGTATTGACTCATGGAGCTACTGGGGTTGCTTCCTAGACCCTTATCTTGACTCGTGAATGGGAATTTTCCATTTCTGGATGGTTCGTTTTACAGTGATTCGTTTGAATCACTCATGTACCCAGTAGGATATTCTTCGTTTCAATTTCATGGTATTGTTTCTGCTTTCTGCATGTTCGCGATGCTAGGGTCCGTTCAGCTGTGTTTTAAGTCATTAGCACCATTCGTTTAATGTAAATTGGTGTCAAGTGCTTTTCTGTCTGCATGCACAATTTAAAACTGAACAAATTAGACAGTTTCAAATTTGAAGGGGTAATTAAATAGTAATTATAATGCATTTTACCAGCAAGCAACGAACTCACCACTTTCTTTTAACAATTTCAAATACTAGTTTCAATTTAGTTTATTTTAGTATGTAATTTCACGTGATGTTGTAGTCTCAAAACATCTTAATGTCAATTCACAGTTAACATTCTACATTTGATGCATACTAATTGACAAATATCTGTCATTAATAACTCGTAAAACACGAATATGGTTTTTATCGTAGCATGCCAAGCAAGCCCTTTAAATCTCATCTTTACACCGTTTTTTTCCCTCCAGGTCTACAACCTTGGCCGCTAGGTTGAAAACACCAGCTCGATGTAAACAAAACCTCACTCAGGCCACAGCTATTAATAGACCTAACTTCACAGTTGAGAGTTCATGCCGACCATGTGAAGACAGCCATAAGTGGCAGACAGCCAATAGATAGCGAGGGAAATCTCTAGTCACGTGGTCTTCGTGGGATTTATAATACGTCTGCTCAGCACGATGTTATTCATAACCAATACTACAACGAGAGGGTGTATACATGCTGGTAGCTTACATAGAGAAACTGACTATTGCAGCTTGGTGAATACACATTCGGATACTCTTCAGGATGAAGGACAAGAACGATAACGTGCACAGTCTTGAGGAACACAAATGTTACTCTTTGATGAGTGACATGGCAAGCAACCAACAGAACAATAAACTTGGCGTGTTGAAAGACTCAACAAGTAATGTGAATAGGATAAAATCGTTCAGAAATTTGACATGTGAACAGCATGAAGGTAGTGAAATGTTCTGCGCCGATTGCCATGAGTTCGCCTGTGGTCAGTGCAATAACAGCCACAATACACACGAGGTTATGAAACTTACCGAGGCCAGTGCTTATTTCAGGAAACAGCTTACTGCTGGAAGTTTACGGGTTCGAACACTTATCAGGTATGCGAACATTGTTGTGAATGACTTAAACTCTAATATTGAAAAACTTTCGGCCAATCTGTCGGAGATTGTGACCGATATCAACCAAAGAGCGGAAGCCCTTCCACCCGGCGGTGAAGTGGCTCTGGAGGCACTACTTGCAGACGTTGCCCAAGAGCAAACTACAGAAACTGAACGACTCTGCGCAAAAATTGCAGAGTTCGAAGAATTCATTACGAAAGCTAAGAGGGTAGCAGCGACTTTAGATAGCCTTACTAACGCTTCAGATGACCAAATCTTGTCTAAAATTGACCTCGTTTTATCCAGCTTTACAAATATTGAAAAGGCCTTACCTGCGAGCCCAGTCGAGAGGGCATTACACATTCTAACAGTACCCCAAGAACCAACGGAGGGCCATACTTTGAGTCCAGAAGAAATACTTGGAGAGTTTTGCAAAGCTAACGTTCCATGGCGCATTGAGGTGAAGCGAACGGGATCTTTCCGCCCAGAAGCTGTTGGCAGTACCAGGTTCGTGACCACGATGTGTGCCGCTCAGGACGAGATGGTCTGGGTGGTATGGCAGTGGGGACCACAGGTCCACCTTGTCGACAAGGAAGGCAACGTCAAACAGACATTCAACGCCGGTGTCAAAGTTGATGACATCTGTACAGATCGCGACGGCAATCTGGTCGTGTCGTGCCACGAAGCCAAATGCATCAAAGTATTAGACTCTAATCATCAGGAAAAGAAGACAATCCAGATGGACAAAGTGCCAAGAGGCATTTTCACGAATGCCAAAAATGAAACAATCGCGTGTTGTGTTCAGAATCTCCATCACCGAAACGGGGACATCAGCAATGTGGTGAAAATTAAACCAGATTATGAAACAAAAAAGGAACTCTCTTTCGGTGATCGATTAATCCAGCCATGGCGTGTGGCAATCAATATGAATGGTGACATTTGTGTGTCGGACAGAAACAAGGGGTGTGTGGAGATATTCGACAGCGATGGTAACTTTAAAGCATCTTACAGTGGCCCGGACATGTCAACACGTCATGCCTTTGCCCCGCACGGTATCAGCTGTGATAAGTATGGACAGATATTCGTTGTGGACTATACCAACCATACAGTGCACGTTCTTGACCCTCTTGGCCGATTTAGGGGTTTCTTAATCATGGACACAGAGCTAGAGAAGAGAGCTATCTTCATGGGCACCAGTTCCCCGTTCTCCATTGCCATTGACACTGCCGGTGATGTGTGGGTAGGGAACAAATTTGGTTATCTGACAGTATTAAAGTACTTTGTATGATTGTTACTGTACATCAAATGTATATTAGTAACTTATGTGTTGATCAACATTGTAATTTATTCACGTTGTCTATTGATATTATATATTGTGATATTTTGTTATTGATGAAAGTGCTCAAAGTATGTTTAAATATGAACGATGATAAAAATGATATTAAAACCTGAGTATATTATTATGTGTTTTGTTTATTATTATATTTAAGGTATCTGATAATTCACTATAAATACAGTTTGCTAGATACCAGAGTTGGTGTTAAGTGATTAAACCTGAATGTGTATGACATATTATCAAAGGTTCCAAAAACCTTGTATGTGGAAACTCCTTTAAATCTTAATCGAGATAATTCGAAAAGAAAACGAAATCTCTTAAGTGTGTTACTCTGTTATATACCAACTTGTGAAACCTTTTATACAAATCTATATTAGTCATATAAGTAACTTATGATTTCGAAGTACAATGTGTTAACGATTGACGACTAAAATATTTGTGCATACAACAGCAAAATAAATAAATAAATAAATAAAATGAAAAAATAAAATCAAAAGCTTGGAAATACATTTAAGGGTTAAAAACAATGTGATTAAAATAAAAGCATTTAACATTATAGAAAAGAGAGTACCTTAAATGCGATAAACTTAACTAATTGCATATTTTCTTTAAGATATGTTATACTGACACGAATAAAATGCTATTGTTTAACGGTAAATTTATATTAATGTTTAAACAATGTTTTGTACAATCTCAATAAAAAGAGTACTTTTAAAGGAACAATAAAAACAAAACGACTTGAAACTAAACAAAATCCTGTTATTTAAATACAGACTTTTTAAATAGTAGACTTTTTAAATAGTAACAAATACGATTTATTAATGTCCATTGATACATAAAATCACCATACAAGGCGGTATAGGGGAATATGTGTGTACAAGTATACCTGATCGTTGCATTATGCCCCGAGGCCTCAATGCCGACGAAATTCTCCATGTCGAACAATAGCAGGTATACCAAAGTGTAGGTATACAATTGCCTACCAACAAAGAGAGTTAGCCTGGGCAATTAGTCAAAAGCAACTACATGTATACTGAAAATACAGTTAACCCAGATAACCCACTGCCAGGTTAGCCTGAATAAAAATGCAACGGATGGTTGATTGGGGAAAACTGTTCGGTTTGGAGATTAACCCACCTGTGGGATCACTGATAATTCATCATCGGTAACATGCTTTACAGTTCAGGTATTCTGTTCTGTTCTGTTAATAGTAAAAATAAAGTATGTGTAAGATATAATAGGAGAATATAATAGATATGAAAAGATAATATATATATATATATGCGAAGTATACATTTTAACGTCGATTTAATTAACGATTGGAGTTTAAAAGAGTATAGATCCAATGTGTACATGTGCAGGTTTTTTATATTCTCCACTGGCTATTATGTGAACAACTAATTTCTCGGTCAGAGTAAATAGATATCTTAAATAATATTTGAAAGCTTTCTGGATTATGTAAAATTTAGACTACCGGGCATTTAACCTTTTTTATGTTATTGTTGTACAATATAAAATGTTCACTTATACAACTTTTAGCGACACATCAGTCGGTTTTTTATGTTATATTAAGCACTCATCTCGAATGTAAGCGCAGGTTTCAGCATATGGACTAACGTATTATTCATATTAAAATTTAATACCGAGCACATGCGTCGACAGTTTCGAAATTTCAACTATATATCAAAACAAGTATCTATAATATAATGCAAATATCTAAGTTGAAGAGCGCTGTGCTCATTTTTTTCATCTCTGTAAATCACCAAAAATGCCGAAAATACACGATTTCCGAATTTATATTCGACATTTGAATGCTGCCGGGGCCTTTATTTGAGAACAAAACGCTCTTATATGTTTATAAATATTTATTCAATTATTTGTTCTTTGAGTACAAATAACTTAATACAATAAACATTTCAGACAATTTCCAAGGTAAATAGGGGGTCAGTAGTTAACCCTATTCCCTTATTTTGTAACGTCAACTGAGACATGACGTGTGTATTATGTCGGTAAGTTGTGTGTATTCCCTGTTGTTATCCCCTTACTTTTTAAGTAAGTGAAAGGTTAACGTCAATATAATATAGGATCCTAGAATGCGTGGACCTACAAATAAGTCTGCGTGACATGCTTAATATCCGGTCAGGCCCCTAAGAAGGTAATATAGAGTTATGAAATTGTGTTTCTAACTAGTATAAGCGCTTATACAGATGCCGATTAGAGCACATATACAATTAAAATGCTAAAAATATTGCAAAAAAAACATTAAAAATAAAGCACATACGGATGTTAATGTGAGGAATCGACGCGGCCAAATTAACACTAAGGGATGGAAGAAACTGTGAGCCTTAACTAAACCAGGAAACATTTTTATTTGTCCCGTATATACTTGATGTTTATATTTACAAAATGGAACTGGTTAAGTTTGTTGGGGATACAAGTTCAGATCTTAGAGCTATAATCGTAACTTATTCAACAAAACGTGATCAAGTTTTATGTAAGAAACAGTGGACAAAGCCATGTTGATTCACTTGCGTACCTGTATATAGGTAGATGCGTGCCAGCCGGTCGGAACACACCTACATTAATCATGTGAATTGATTCTCAAAAATGTTTTAGCTTATTGACGTTAAACTATTGTGCATGGTGTAGAAGTAGGCATCTTTATCATGGCATAGTATGTTATTGGTGGTGGCACTTATACACATCAATACATTAACACTGAATAACACTTGATTAACTCTGCAATGCAACTTTGGTAGATTTTAAGAAACAATTTTAGTTAAGGCTCTAAGCGGTATATATGAAAGTCAATGGAAGATGGATGATAATTTAACTACATCTATAACTTCAAGTTTTGGAAGTCCAAAGAATGAGTCAGTAAAACGATTATTTTTATTGACCGATTATTTTTATTGACCGATTATTTGCCGGAAGCAACTGTGTTGTCGGTTGACCTGGTGAAGATTACAATCAATACATTTTGTTCATACCATTTTCTAGCAACTTATACCGTTGTTAAGTAGTATCCGCCTTGTCAAGTAATTATTTGGGTAAAAAATGAGTAGGTTCTGTGAGACATTGTTTCGAAATGACATTAAGTAAAAGGCTCATATGCATTCATTCTTCTAGCTGTCATTTATAGGAAATGGACTTCTGTTAAATATTGTTGACAATAAGGAAGTTTACGATTGCCTGTTTGTATCTTCTTATACTTTTTGTGTACATGAATATCTTCTTATACTTTTTGTGTACATGAACTGTTTGTGAAGTGAATTTAAACATAATCGTTTTCCCTTTCACATATCACGAAAATAATACGTTTGATACGAAATAGCCCTTACTTCATGATTAATAAACATAGTTTTTTATTGGTTTATCATGGTGAACGAGTATATGGCGGGACAGGGCATTACTCAGGATATTACATACACCCACAAACATTCCAAAAAGGAAAATGTAGACTAGTATATATCATTAAAGCGCTTTACAGATGGTAGGTACGGTGACGATCATTATCTATTTATACGCTCCACTTCAGTCAGGATTGCATCAGCCAAAACAAGCAACCCCATCGTCAATACCGCATGCATACCATACATTGTGAGTGATACAGCGTGTACCTAGACGACCCAGTGCTGTCTGCTCTGTGGGCTATTACGTCAACAAAGCTGAAACATAAAAACATAAAGGGCAGTGCTGTTTATAAATAAAAAGTCTACACATGTACCTACTTTAAACATTGACACAGTGTGCTGGTATGTTCTTTACATCAACTCAACCTTGACAACGCATTTTTATGGAGAATCATTAGTCATTAATTACTTGATAATGATATATTATGAAAACACATTGATGTGTAGATCTGGTAAATATTAAGATAAACGAGCAAACAATTATATACAATTGTATATACGAGCAAACAATTAAGGAGTGATCATATGATCACACATGTTTTAAGAATGCTCGAGATAACGCTTTATAAATCGCTTAAATATGATTGGGAAGGCATTCTGTAAGATTAACTTTTGGCGTAGCTATCTTGCCTTAGTTTTTAACTAACTGAGAATTGCTGACGCAGAATCAACCTAGATGGATATAAAAGGGACACTCATCGGTAGAAATACCTTTTGCAACAATATACTCATCTAAACAAGAAACGCATCACTAAACCAACACACTGAGCAAAAGTATTGCCAAACAGTTGGTATTGCTCGCTCCGATATTGACACATATCGCAAGCGACACTAATAACAACGTCCTGCTCGGGTCTGTCCTTTGTAAAATACCTCGCCAAACAGCCGAGAACTGTTCTTATTGCCTGCTGCGTTATTATTGGCAGTCTCAGAGTTGTTGAAATAGAACGGCGACCCTTATACTTATGATTGGTTTTGGAAATGTCTATGGGCTGAAGTCACAGCTTTGAGAAGCGATATTACTTTTTTAACGGTTATGTTTATTCAATTTCAGCATTAAAATGGCGAAATTGTTATACATGTATATCTATTATGGTGTTTGGTTTCTTTTGTTTCTTAAACAACTACCACTTAAACAAACAAAACAAACAAAAACAAAAAATAAAAATAAAAGTAAGAACTGTGAGAAAAATCACAATGAATATCTTACAAATGTCAATTGTTGATTATTATTTTTATATAACATGACTGCTTTAATTCGTCTGCTAGGGCACACTGCACAAATTATGCCAGACTTCCACACAAACATTTTAATAGATAAATGTGTAAAATGTCGTCGACATTCAAGTTTTGTTAGGATTAAAAGTGTTTGGTTATACTTTTTATGGTTACTGTGCACTTAATACAGAAATGGACTGACAGTTCGGGATTGGTACACACACATATTGTACTGTAGTTGAGCCTTTTCCACATATTTTGAATTTCCAGACACTCATGTGACGTCGGTCACACAGTCCTAATGTAAAATGTGCCAAATATGAATTTACAGATAAATACCTAGTTCAATTTGTTTCTGACTGAAACTGATGTGTTATGGATAACAAAGGGATAGATTTTATATTGTTTTTAATGTGTCTTCATTTAATGACCAGCAATAACAACTAAAATGTGCCCTGAAGTAAATATTTGGATCAATACATACATAGTGAGCATATTTACGAAACAATATCAGTACGAATTAATTTTGTAATGAAGGTAAGTTTGATAACATAAATGGTAATTCCTTTGAGTTAATAAAGCGAATTTATAGTAAATAACTAACAAATACTTTTTACGGTGAGTTTTAAAAGAATACATTTATCTGCCCTTTATTAATCTTAAAACAAGTTAGTTAAAACGTTATTGGCACATTTTATTTTGAAGGTAAAGGTCAACATGCATTATATGATTAACAAAAATACTATACCCTCTAACAGGAATAAACGAACAATACTAAAACGGGCCAATTAGTTTTAGTGTCAGAGAAAGTATAATTCTTTTGATGTCTTGGCTTAATTGTTTATTTAATATATCAATTAATTTTACTGATGCTTAATATATATTGAATATACAGAGAGAGAGAGAGAGAGAGAGAGAGAGAGAGAGAGAGAGAGAGAGAAAGAGAGAGAGAGAGAGAGAGAGAGAGAAAGAGAGAGAGAGAGAAAGAGAGAGAGAGAGAGAGAGAGAGAGAGGGGGAGAGAGAGAGAGAGAGAGATTTGTTGTTTACGTTTCATGCAATCTCTTCATAAATAAAGCTTGTTTATTATTTATTGCTAGCTAGTTTTTACAAAGTTAATAACTGATTTTTTTATATAATCTTTGATAATGTTTGCACATACTTAACAAGAATTCAATCAACAACAACAACAACAACAACAACAACACAACAACAACGACGACATCAACATCACACTGATTCTTCTCATTACCAGTAGCAGTAGTAGCAGCAGCAGTAGAAACAGCAGCTTCTGCTGCAAAATCAATATACATCAGACATTTACTAAAATAGCCACACTCCTTTACGTAACCTACACAAAAACAACACCGAGTCTACTTGTTACGTGATCGAGTGATATTTGATATATCATTAATTTAGCGAAGCTCTTAAATAAGGCCTGTTAATTGAGCGGAGACACGCAGTTACCAGGGACAGAACTGCCAAGTAAGAGGCAGAGTATTCGTTACACAGCCCCGTACATTGTTGTTACAATGCGCATGTTTGTCATACATCCGCCAAAACAAAGGTTACGTAATGTTGGAACAGATTTAATTAAACGCTTTCATTTAAATAGTTCAAAGAACTGGCAGTATTTTATGGATGTTTTTATCTTTTTTATCAACTCTTAATGTCCCAATAAAAAGCATGTCTGTAATTTGAAGTAAAAGGATGAGTTGCAAGGATCTATATTAGGATTAGCCAGATAATAAAATACATCTGTTTCTAAATTATTCGTATTTTTAATTGAGTGCTGATTCCTTTTAATCGCTTAAACAAATCATGATCAGTTGGGATCAATATGTATGAATCAACTATGCCGCGGGTACTTTGAATAAAACCTTTTTTTCTCAGTATTGAACGAGTAAAACAATTTCACGTAAAGCGTCATTTTAGGTCTTGAAATCATGTATCTTTTCTACATTTGCTTAATCTAATATTAAAAATATTAAAAAGTGAAAAGGTTAAAAACATTTCAACTTAAGATAAACAATACGACTTTATCCTTCTGAGCCTCTTTCTAATGCTTTTCGTTATCTTAAATATGTTTGCCTGTGCATATAACTACAACTACAAACTACAAATATTTTATTGCATCAAAACAATATGTTTTATAGCAATGAGTACATAAACATTATTACAGCATAAAGGCATGGTTTTTACAGAAGAGCATGTTATAGTACATGTATACAATTATTTGTTTATTGCTTATTTCTTAATGAGTTTGCAAAATATATACGTCTATAATCACCCAGAAATGTACCACCTCTATCACCCATTATGTTTTAATATTTCTCCAATGTTAGATCCATTTTCTTCTGCTATTTTTATGTAACCGTACATATACATCGAGCTATAGATCTGAACGAAATCTGAATACCTTATTGTTTGACCAATTCAATGTTTTCATAACTGGTTAAAACTGGTTAGATCTTGTTTAATGGCTTAAGTGTACCTAAAGTTTAAGCGTATTTTTATAATATAATTGGAATTCTTTGGCGAATGGCCTGAATACGGGGCAGCACCATGACCAAAGACATAAAAACCTACCCGAAAATGAAGAATTCCGAATACTTCAGTACGATTACATAACACATGCAACCACGCGATTCACACTTCATATGCATTTAAAAATGTTGCGTCACTGCAAGTTACTTATAACTATTTTATTGCAACTTCTACCACTTTTTATGTAATATGTCTTTAACTATGGCCTTCTCATCGAACACAGGGCAAAATCTGTGGTTGGTGCTTAAAATGTTAATAATGATTATAGGAATAATTACAATAAAGACGATGTTAATGACAGTATTAATGAGATAGCAGTTTTAATGAGCTGCATACAATCCCAATGATGTATCATGTTGTTGTCAGTCTTGACAGATCCTCTTAACTCAGACTGTGACCAGGAGCGCGGGAATCGATCCGGACTAATTCTTGTCCTGCTAAAGACGAATTGATCTGACTAAGGCATACAGCATACCTCTAGATCTGGGAGGCACCTGATCGGGACCTATACTATCTGCTGATAAGTCTTTATCAATGGACATTTGGCTCTTTTTCAGATAACTGGAAAAAATAACGGCCATAACATTTTTGAGCTTAGTTTCGAATTCGGTTGCATAAATTGTATTACTAAGGTATTTTTATTTTATATTAACTGCAAAGATTTATTGAAAGAAGTATATTGTTTTGTGATGCGTGTCATTAAATTGGTTATTAGTACTTTTTTTGTAAAAAATGTCAAAACTTTAAAGCACGACATTTTTGACAAAAAGAAATTTAGTAAAAAACCACATGGTTATATAAAATTATTTTATTAATAATATTCTATTTTTATAAAATATGAAATAAATATAAACAAATCATTCAAATTATGCAACAAGATTTGAAACTAAGCAAAAAAAAATAATATGAAGAGCCATTTACATTTACGTGAAATAGTAAGCAAATAACTAAGAATTTAAGATTTTGTTATTTACAAATAGAAAATGCTAAGGGTTTAAAGTAGGTCGGCCCAAGACAACGATTGATGTATAGCTTACAGTCAGTTAACAAAGCAGAAGTACGGCTAAGTAAGGCTTATACATTCCTACATACTAACATCCGTGTCGACATTGTCGGCCCTGTAGCTCTCTCGTACTGTTTGACACTAAATTTGAAGATACCATTATAATCAATCAATGTCTGTTTGGCTTCACAGTAAATACATTTAATTCAGAAATGTAAATATATGTTCAAGTGTTTGCGGGCTCGATAACCTCCGTGTACTATCTTGAAGTTTAGTTTATCATCGTGTTACAAGACCTACATTCATTCAAGGTTACGACTCATGTGAACTAGGCGACGGCTTATCAAGTCCACAAGTTATATGGTAAGGTGGTGCATTGTAAATAATATGAATTTATGATTTTTAATTAAACATACTATTTGCTCCGCGCATCCTCTGTAAAGGTTGTGGGGGGAGAAGTTTCAATCGGTTATGAAGTATTTAAACTTCCTATAATAGCGAAGACATTTAAACGCATTAGAAAACAGGAAATTATAGCCGATGATAATGTGTCATTATAAAATAAAACGTTTGGGAATTATGAGTTTGTGTTCTAATTATTTTTTTACGAAACACTATAAATTTCGGCAACCACACCGACACGGGAGTTAATTAAAAAAAAACTGTCAGGTGTAAAGGGACAATGGACAATGTCCGCTTCACTGGACAAAAGTAAAATTTATTACCCAAATTCTGCGCTATGTCGAGTGTTGTTGACACACCTTTCTCTTTGGTTTATATGATTGCTATATCAGACATAAAATATACACGGGAAAGCATGGTATGTGGCCAGAGGAGGCTGCGCGTTTTGCACACGGCACGCAACTTCGGACTATATTATCGATCGCTGGACGTTAGAGCGGTCATTTTTAAAATGGCAGTCAGAGTGGTAACGTCGGCGTGTAAATGGTTATATTGCGACTAATTGTCGGGGGTTTTGTGTTAAACAGGACATGTGTTGTATTCCAGTGAGAGACTGTCCAAGTATCAGCGTTTTTGCACGGATTGCACACATTAGTCCAGTGAACAAACCAATGGTACGACGCCGTATTCTGATTGCTGACGATCGGCTTGATTCCAGACTTCCCAAGCAGTCGCCTGTATTGTTTTCTTTATCATGTTGTTCTGTCCACTTGAAAAGACACTTTCTTGAGTCTCTAGTAGACACATTCAAAATAGGGGTGTCCATTTTTACTCAGATCACATTAACCTACAACAACAACATAAAACATGTAATCATGATAACAAAAATGCATATGCTGTCTGACATTGTGTAGTTAAGCAGTTAAATATAGGTAATATAGAAAGTTTTAACCTTTTTTATTTATTGTATCATTAAAAACTACAAAAATGATGACAGAATCAAACAATCAAAACGATGCACATTATATTTAAAATTAAGTGCATTGCCTTTCAATAAAGGAACTTATAGCTAATTTCGACCAAGTTAATTAGCACTTAACACAAAGAAATGAGACGACTTAAGGCGCCTTTTTAGATTTTCTGATAGTAAAAACATTGAAAATTGTTGTGTTATCTTTTTACGACAAAGTCTTGCGTAACTAATGTACAATTTGATAAAGAGTGACTCTGTTATTTTGTGAAACTGTAATGTAAACAATATAGCATTTCGTTTCTGTGTTAAATTATCGAAAAATTGGCCAAACAGCGACTCAATGCCAATACGTGGTGGTTGTTTACATGTTTCGATAGGGCATTTACATATTTACTCACCTGTGACGAAAAGTAGGAGGTCCCATTTCGCTTATTAAATCAGCGATAAAACCGTAAATGGCCCCATTCATAAATGGCGTCGGTAGGCGGGATTTCCAATCACGTGATTTGCACACGACACTAAACATGCGTAACCTCCTCTGGTATGTGGCGACAGTTAAACAGTCTGTCCGAGAATTCGACTTCAGACATAAAAAGCGGGAAGATGTTCGATCAGGCTCGAGTATAATTTGGACAAGATTTTACGCCCTTTGAACACAGGTATGTGCTTGTTATGATGGGAGTAGCCGGTTAGTTAAGTAGCGTGAATTAGAATTTCTCAAACACGACGGTTGAGACATCTCACATCGAACACATGCGCTTTTCGATAATTGACAAAAGAAAATTCTTAGTCATTTCCCAACAACTACATTTTTATATCACTTGATATATTCTTTGAATATCGTCATCCATTATCGTGAAACCGACAAACTCTTAAATCTGGATCTACACAATTTGCATAAACATGATCATAGAACATCCCGTTAATGTAGATGCGTGTACAATGTTGCTGCTTTCACAACGCTAGCATGCCAGCAGCTGTTCACAGACGACAATACACGTACCACTGACAATAAACAACATGCCATGAATTCAAGCAAGCATATCATTACATAGGCCTTTGGAAATATCAAAATATCGAATAATGGATCTTCCAGCGCTGATATAATCAACACTTGAAATGTGTCTAATTAATTCGACATTTTCAGTAATATTTTACGCAATCCCTAATTAGTTTCCTTAAGAAAATGGAACAGCAAATGAGATATACTTTATTCCTGGTGTAAATGAAAATTCAACCTGACACACTGACATTTTCACGAAATATCAACTTCCCGGTAGATAATTTATGAACATTCGATGCATATTAAAATATTCTCTTTTACCTTATGGGGGTATTTTTATTTATAACTGAGAATACAAAGTATTTATATATGAAAATATTATAATAAATACGTATTGTAACTATTGCATGTTTCCAACTGCACTGTTCGTAAGCGCGGGGTATGTGAAGTGGTGTGAGGAATGTTGGTGTGTCTTCCTTTTTGATAAGTGCGGTTGAATACGTGTGTATGTATTAGTTGCAAGAGTGCGTGTATGCGTTTGTGTCTGTGTTTGTATGTGGTTTTGAAAGGACTCGATGATCAGTGACAGTTACATTGATTGTAATTATCTTGCAACTATGTACTATGTACATGCTGAGACAGATAAAATACTGTCCTGTTTTGTTCTGTTCATATTGTGGTGCAAAATCTGAGAAGCAGAGCGGAAGACTATCTTCGCTTTTCGGGTAACTTTTCAGGAACTTTATTTTCATGTAAAAAGCTTAACTTACATTAGAAACCGTTTATTCCGCCTCTCCTGAAACATAAAACATAAGTGTATAATGTCAGTTGCTTTAAGTATGTTCAGGTAAGTTTATGGTGCAAACGGCCATTCCACTCCTGCTGTTAGTGATGATAATGAAGATTGCGGTGATGGTGATGATACTACCCCTGTTTCTGCTGCTGACGTTGATAATAAGACTGCTGCTCCTCCTCCTATTGCTGCTTTGGATGATGATGGTGAAAAGATACTGATAAACACATGAAACTACGTTTTTGTTAGCACGAGACTTTCTCTGGCATAGTTACCTGGGAAAGTCCTTCGCAGATAGCGCAGATAACCGCTATCTTACCTGAACAGACCTCTACCACAACATACTCACATGTATATCATAGCCTTTTATCACGCTACATTAATTCATAAGCAATAAACATAAACATTTTATTTCACTTCCATATATTTGTGGCAAGATATATTTGAAGAAACTCGGCAACAAATTGTGCAGATATTGATCAGTCTGCTCCTAGCGCGAGTAGGCATATCTGGATCTACCCTGTTAATATAAACCGGGTCGATACGTGCCAGGTGGGTAAAGAGTTTATACAGCCAACGGCGCGTCTACATGTGCTATTTGGCATACATACGGTATACTAAATGCGCATACACACTAAATTTAAATTTGTTAAAAAGGGGAACATTGTTTTTTTCCGTATTATGATTAGGTATATATATAGGCTTCTAACTAATTTTCAGCTGCGATTTTTTGTCAGACAACCAATTACTGTCGGAAAGTGAGTCACTTATTTGAAGAAAGCATGCGGAAATAGAACATGTTCTTTTGCGAAAAAGGTGTTTAAGAGCAGTGAAAAAAGAGTGCATGTGGACTTTATAGTCAAGCCAACAAATGTGAAAATGCTACCGAGAGTACCGGCTCAAAATTTGAGATTGTTCTCAGAAAACACGACAAAAGTAGCTCAACGGGGAAAAGTTTTGAAAAATAAAATACTTTCAGAAAAAAACGAATGTAAAAAGAAAAGTCCTGTAAGTGATATTCGATTATATTAACCGAAAAAGTACAATGCAGGAAGTCAGGAAGGCAGTTTTACCCTTCGTCTGAAAATGTCATCATTTATAAGTGGGTGACGTCAACAAAACGCCTGCAAATAGTAGAGAAGATGCACTTAGGGTGTAAAATAGCGTGATCATGTCACAGTAATATATCATAATGAAAGAAGATAGTGTCAAGAGTACGGTGCACTACTACAGGAAAACAACACTTTCCTGTTTTAAGTAAACATTTACTTTCGATCTCTCGATAACTGATGATGGTATTTTCGATAGAACGTTATTATTTTTTTTATTATCTTGAGTGACCTAAAATAACGTGGGGTACGGCTGTGCTGATATCTAAGTGAAATACATATCACCCTCATCATGCCTATAGAATAATAAATTTGAAGTTGGTAGTCATTTGCTAACCATCTCATGCATAAATATTACAAGTTGTATGGATAAATATCTAGAAGCAAATAGTGAAGACACTGAACAGGCAGCTCCTAGCGGAAACATGCTGGTCTAGATTTACACGTTTTGCCTAAGCGTGATCAATTTGCGCTTATCAGACCATGCAAGATATGATTATTTATATTATCTCAATAACGACAATGTATCGTACGATCGAGTGAATTAATATAAGACAACTGACTGCTTGGTTATTTGGTTGGTTGTGCACTGTCGGCTGCTAGATTACATTAAAGTAATCTCAAGTAATGTTAATAAAATAAAGTTAAGTTAAAGTAAAGTAATGGTATCCGAAAGTTTGCCCATATCAAATACATGTAACAGTAGCTTTTCCCTGGGTTTTCGTCGTGAATTTGGGCATAATTTTAAGTATATACGATTTGAAAACTTTCTAAATTGTCAGACAGTATAAATAGTGAAATAATTCGTAGTAAATGTTCATTCTTTCCAAATATATTAAAGGCACGATGATGATTTCTGCTAAAAAAAATCGACGTCAGAGCGTATTACCAGAATGATATTAAGTGATGTTTAAAGTAAGAGGTGGTTCGGCTATCTTAGTTTTAAAAAAGCTAAACGTGCAGCGTGGCTCAGATTGGAAAGATTTATTTGCAATGACGATGGGGGATGTTACGTTATACGTGTCACTGCCTATAAAAGTGTTTGGAAGACTAAACAACAGAAATATTGTAAATATTATTTATTATTAGTAATCATTAGACAATCTTTTCATTGGAGCATCTATAGTGCTACTTTTGCTATAAAGGCACGAACACTTGACAATAATGAAACCTCAATGAGAGTATAAATGTTGATAAAAATATGTTAACATCTTCAACAGCGACAGATATGACAATACATTAAATTAAATTACATAAAATGACATAAACAGGAAATAATATCTGACAAATGACCATAAAATACAAACAGGAAACAATCTTTATTAAACGCGGGTCACTAAACAAAATGCAGGTTGAAAAATAAATTTTAAAATGTTTATATATATATATATATATATATATATATATATATATATATATATATATATATATATATATATATATATATATATATAGGTAGATTCGTAAAAACAAATTAATACAACTTAATATTACTAAGTTTTAAAATCGTATCTGGCAACTTATCAATAGTCAATTTGAAAAGAAAAATACAACAACATTGTTAAGCCATTGTTAACATTCCAGTGAGACAACATTAAAGAAGTCAATTGATTACAAATTCATGTGTGGATAAACTATGCCTTTCCTCTGCATCGTATATCACTTTTAGTATTGCCTTAGTATTCAAATACGGGCCGTCGACATTTTGATCTTCTATTAACTTATTTTAACCAGACAATCACATGGGGCAGTTCTCGTTGTTTACAGCCAGACTGAGAAGCAAATCCATTAATTTTCCGTATCGCTATAGGATCTCTCTCGTCTCCCAATCACTGGTTCTGTATCGATCATTATTCATCCAATGTAAAATCAGGTCGCTCCGATCCCATTAATTTTTCCCATTAACGTTCCCGAAGCTTTCTGCCCGAACATTGGATCGGTGGTTTTCCCAAAATATCTCCCAGACCGTGCGGGACTTTAGTATCATATCGAGATCAAACCGACTTAATACAGTGACGGAAAATTACATAAGGCGCGCGGCCGAGTATTTCGATGGCTAGTCACTGCTTCAGTGGTTTTGCAGGTCTCTAGTTCAAGGCTAACTGTGCCTCCGCAGGCCCATTCAAACCATAGACCGCGGTATACACGTGTTTACAATTGCGTCGCACTTTAACTTGATCGCCCCACTACAAGACATTCATGTATTGATAAAACTAGGTCAGATGTATTTATATAGTCACCCCCTCGTCGCTTGTAACAATGTTATCTATCAAGGTTGTGCTATTGACATAACTTTGTTGGCTGGCTTAATCAGTTATTTTATAGACGCTAGTTATGATAATTAATATCACTCGATTAACAATGACTCTTTGTTCTTTTGATAAACATTGGTACGGATGGAATATACGTTAGTTATGATAATTAATATCACTCGATAAACAATGACTCTTTGTTCTTTTGATAAACATTGGTACAGATGGAATATTTATGAGTGTTTATCTGCTTAAATATATGAAAACATCCAAACGTCGGATGAAAATTGCGGGGGCCTCTGAAACTTATTAACAATTTTGAATACAATTGTCAGAACTGTTTCGTTGTTTAAAACAGGGGTTGGGGATGCTCCGCCGCGCATAGATATTTTAACATGATTTTATTGGAACTCCTTGACCTTTTTGTTGAAAGTATCGTCCAATAAAACCACAGTTACGCCATTGAAAACCATTATATTCAAGTTCCACATTGTATTCAAATAAGGGTAGTAACTAGACTATACTATTATAACACAACTTACACGAAATACGAAATACTGAAAGAACAAATTCAATTAAAAATGTTCACTGTAAATCGGTTAAAGGTCCTTCTGCCGACTGGTCGTTATAAGAAGGTAACTGTTTAGTTTACTACACGTGACCACTTACTATTGAAATCACGTTATATGATTATCCGGGTAATCAGCTCTGACGTCATTATCTATTTTAACTGATATCCACATCGTGATTATTTATAAATTTGTGAAAATGGACATTGAAAGCGACGTATATCACGATTTGTGCTCTCTAGCAATAAAGGTAATGCAATAAAGAGCCTTAACTTAAATTATAGCATAATTCTATGCACACATTCCCCATGACTTGGATAAGATTTACATGTTTAGACAAAGGAGATACCACCTTTATCATTTAACTAGCATGTGTATACCTTTGGTGGTTTTCCTAAATTTTAATAAATTTTGCAATCTTTATGTGGAATTGTCCTCCTTCCTTAAAAAAAAAGTTAAATATGCTTTAGGCATAAAATTTTACAGACTGTAGCGCAGCAATTGTAATACATGTATATGCTATTATATTATATTTTCAGAAGATGCATATTGCTTGTTAATCAATAGCTATTGCTGTGTATCCATAATCATTGCTTGGAAATCCATAACCATTGCTGGGAATTCATAACCGTTGCTTGGAACTCCAAAACAATTGTTGAGAATCCATAACCATTGCTTGGAAATCCATAACCATTGCTGGGAATCCATAACCGTTGCTTGGAAATCCATAACCATTGCTGGGAATCCATAACCGTTGCTTGGAACTCCATAACAATTGCTGAGAATCCATAACCGCTGCTTGGAACTCCATAACAATTGCTGAGAATCCATAACCGTTGCTTGGAACTCCATAACAATTGCTGAGAATCCATAACCGCTGCTTGGAACTCCATACCAATTGCTGGGAATCCATAACCGTTGCTGGGAATCCATAACAATTGCTGGGAATCCATAACCGTTGCTGGGAATCCATAACCGTTGCTGGGAATCCATAACCGTTGCTGGGAATCCATAATCATTGCTTGGAAATCCATAACCATTGCTGGGAATCCATAACCGTTGCTGGGAATCCATAATCGTTGCTGGGAATCCATAATCATTGCTTGGAAATCCATAACCATTGCTGGGAATCCATAACCATTGCTGAGAATCCATAACCGCTGCTGGGAATCCATAACCATTGCTGAGAATTCATAACCGTTGCTGGGAATCCATAACCGTTGCTGGGAATCCATAACCATTGCTTGGAACTCCATAACCATTGCTGAGAATCCAAAACCGTTGCTGGGAATCCATAATCATTGCTTGGAACTCCATAACCATTGCTGAGAATCCATAACCGTTGCTGGGAATCCATAACCATTGCTGAGAATCCATAACCGTTGCTGGGAATCCATAACCGTTGCTGGGAATCCATAACCGTTGCTGGGAATCCATAACCGTTGCTGGGAATCCATAACCATTGCTGAGAATCCATAACCATTGCTGGGAATCCATAACCATTGCTGGGAATCCATAACCATTGCTAGGAATCCATAACCATTGCTGGGAATCCATAACCATTGCTGGGAATCCATAACCATTGCTGAGAATCCATAACCTTTGCTTGGAACTCCATAACAATTGCTGAGAATCCATAACCGTTGCTGGGAACTCCATAACAATTGCTGAGAATCCATAACCGTTGCTGAGAATCCATAATCATTGCTTGGAAATCCGTAACCATTGCTGGGAATTCATAACCGTTGCTTGGAACTCCATAACAGTTGCTGAAAATCCATAACCGTTGCTGGGAACTCCATAACAATTGCTGAGAATCCATAACCGCTGCTGAGAATCCATAATCATTGCTTGGAAATCCATAACCATTGCTGGGAATCCATAACCGTTGCTTGGAACTCCATAACAATTGTTGAGAGTCCATAAACATTGTTGGGAAATCCATAACCATTGCTGGGAATTCATAACCGTTGCTTGGAACTCCATAACAATTGCTGAGAATCCATAACCGTTGCTGGGAATCCATAACCATTGCTTGGAAATCCATAACAATTGTTGAGAATCCATAAACATTGTTTGGAAACCCTTATCATTGCTGAGACTTTATAACCATTGCTTATAAAAGCAATGCCGTTACTGCAAATCTATAATCATTTCGGGAAATCCGTAATCATTGGTTGGAAACCTTTTACAATTGATTATTTTAAGAACTGATAAGTTTAAGATTCATAACGTTTTATTCCAGGTAAGCGTGTTGTTGTGTCAATATTGGTAACTACTAAGGAGTAAAGCCACAACAGAATCCGCTTATTGGATGGAGGATTTTGTGGCACCCTGGGTTAGAAGATATTATTGTTGCAATTAAAATAAATTTAATGTTTTGTTTTAACATCTTTCTTTAATGATATTGGGTGTCCATAATAAGTGACCAATGATTCCTGATTAGTTTCCGTATCTTCAAATGTACGACCCAGTAAAGAAGCAGAAATAAAATAATAATATATTAAGTAAATATATACCATAAAACATTTATCATTGTAAAATAATTATAATTCAGGTATAGTTCTCGCTGCTAATGGCAAAACTGTACGAAAATAACCAAGAAAGAATGAATGAAGGAAGGAAGAAGTGGTTTGAGTAAAAGAAGAATGAGAAAATGCTTATAACAAAAAAGAAGAATGAAGAGAACACTGCAAGAAGTTTATCTTACATCATGTCCCATACTGATGTTGTATACGTATTTGACTTCGGACTGTGAACTGGTATTATTTTCACAAAGGCAACTTGCTGTTGTAAATGTAATAGAACCACATTCTGCATACTACAAAATATATACATGTTCATCTAAAACATGACGTAACGTAAAAATAAAAACGTTATACGTATGAGAGGAATTTCTCAACAACAAGAGGTTTTGCGGACCATTATTCAAATGAAAAATAAAATCTATTTTTTATTTTTTATTTATTCCTTAACGTTCAATAACGGCGACTTAAACTTGATAGAACAAAAATAAAATTTCCTAAGCAAACGACTTATTTCAGGGTCAGGGAAAGTGATTGCAAACCAATTTCAGACCGACAATAAATCGTTGGCAGACGAATCTTCTTCCAGACCACGTTAATGGGATTTCCACGACAAATTAAGATTTCCTTTTAAAAGAGTAAGATACGAGCAATAAACTTACAATGTAATGGAATTCCAAGAAACCTTTCGGCGCATTGTTGCTGTGGAAAGATGTGGCAATCTAAATTATGTATTGAAGGAAACTTTCAATTAAACGCCAAAGTTGAGTCTTTATCCCTATAGAGAGAAAGCCAACACAGCCAATTGCTGTTTAAATATCAAACAAAATTCAACCTTAATTTGACTGTTGAAAATACAAATAATACATTTTTTTATCATAGACATACATAAAACATGGGATAGGTTTCCTTGCCAATAAAAATATAAAGATAACATGCCCAGACTTAATCAGACGGGTGTCTGTAGAAACGTTGTTGTCGGTATTTTTTCTATTGCCCTTCCAGAACAGTCGCCCTTCACAGGGGTGGGGGATTGTTACGTAACTTGGATTTATCGATAAACAGAAGTTAGTGCTAGGAAGCCAGCCAAGTATGAATCCGAAGCTACATACGAACCCTAAACTTGTTCATTGTAGATTGTTTCGTGTAGTTTTAGGAGACCTTTATGGCTCTTGTGCCCGGATTTATGGTTTTATTTGATAGTGCGAAACGCTTAAGATTGGAAAACACTTTATCCATTTGCCAATAATCAAAGTTATGTAAGTTATTGAAGGTACGCATGTCTATTTTAGCAGAAATCATAATCATGTTTATTTATAGTTTAAGAATGATTGGGCATATAGAGTGATTTAGTTTACGATTTCTACTGTCTTACAATTAAGGCAATGTTCAAAATCGTCTTTAGTTAAAATTAGGTTTTACTTTATGCAGAAATTATGCTCTAATTCCCCCAATCCAGGTTTACGTGTATTTGATGAAGACGAACAGTTGGATTCCACCTTTAAGAGTAGTATGAAATTTTACCAGTCATCAGAGAGAACTTTAATTCGAATTTTTAGAAACTCAACATGTAAATTAATGGAATTATTTTGATTTGCCATTTTTGTTTTGTTACTTCAAGAATGAGGATATCAGTAACAAATAATTACATTTTTATTGCATTGTTTTTATATACTATTATCCAAGTCAGAGTGCTGTCAAGAAATACAACCTTTAATAACGAGTCTATGCGCCCAAAATATAAAAAAATAATTTATTGATTTTCAACATTTAAGACCATATTGTATCGTGTCTAAATTATCAAATATTCCTTTATATTCATTGGTTATCAAACAATTTTACTCCAACCTGAATCAGAAAACAAAACTGAACTGCAACAATTCTTTGTCTGTGAAACTTAGACCAGTAATGTATACCCCGATAAGCTGATATCCGTCTGATCAGAATCAGCACTTTTTTTGTTTCTGATGGTAATGTAATATGTCTTTATTACATTTGCATTTTAGTTACATTGCACCGACACAGTTATGGTCATATGGCGACGTCCATCTTATAATTGGTAAAGAAAGATCCCAGACTTTTGTCTGGGTAGTAGACCGGCCGCAATAGCTCACACACACATAATCAGACACACATTTTCGTTTTGAATGATAAATACCTACATGGGTTCTTGATGTAGAGGGCATTTTGCGTTTTATTTCTTTAACTATCTAAACTGTCCATTTTGTTGGATAGTTTTTGTAAGTTTTAATTTTTAAATGATTTTAAAATGCGTCATTATCTTTAAATACATTGGCTGCATTTAATTATTAACGGGGCATCCTTCCCTACATGTAGATCACTGCCGGTCGGCATGTAATATGTGATTTTCTGTGACACCTCCACTATATTACTCCGTACATATGACCGGCCGCAATAGCTCAGATGGTAGAGCGTCGGCTTGCGGATCGGGAGGTCGTGGGTTCGAACCCCGGCCGGGTCATACCAAAGACTTTAAAGTTGGTAGTAGTGGCTTCCCTCCTAACGCTCGGGGCTAAGGGGAAAGCATTACGCCTGACTTGTCGGTGTCAGTATAATGGACCGGCCGGGTTCAGTCCCTGGGCACCTCATAAGTGCCCCTGTGCTATAATGATAGAAATGTCGCTGCACAGTATCGGCAAAAATGCCGGCTAATCCCAATCCCAATCCCTATGTCTGGGTAGAACCAAAGGAATCCCGCAGGTTATCTGGAAAGCCTCCCCACATAAATGTTTTCAAATCCGCGCTATACGGTGCTGAGAAGTTACAAGTCAGCGACTATAACAGAGAATCTGTATTGCTTAAAGGTGGTATCGGACAGTTTGCCAATAAAAAATATAATTATGTAACACTATCTGACCTCTCTTTGGGGTATTTGTGTGTGCATAATTGCTGCAGAAACAGCGATACTTAAGTCTAAGCTGTGGCGATTTTCAACTATATCTCAATTTAAGGGCAGCAAAACTCATTAATCTACACTTAAAATGTTCATTCTTTTCAAAACTATAAATAAGAACGAGTGGGCTTTCTTCTAAAAATAGACATCACAGCGGATGACGTTCATGAGCTAAAACATATGTGGTCACGTGGTTTTCTTAGTTTAAAACAGCTATATGTGCAGCATGGCTCAGATAAAAAAAATGCATGTTTGTCATGAAGATTGTGGCGTTATGGTTCACTTTTCAGACAGGCGTAGGACATCAATAAACAGCATTTTGCGAGATCTGTTCAAGTAACAATAGTTTATTAAGATGTTTAATGAAAATATTTTTGGTCCAAACTGTCGGATACAGCTTTTAATATTGCTTAATAAAAATGTACCAAAGTGCATAGAATGAATGAAATACTAAGGTCATTAGAGAAACATCAGTGACAACAGACAGCTCCCACAGTAGCTGCTACAGGGCTTACAACTGACGGTGCTACAGTTCTGGAACCGTAACAGTTGTCACACGATACGATGTACGTACGGTACGATTGCGTTCGATGTACGATACCATGTGCGGTTTTTACACGATGCCATACACGTTACGATTCGATACCATACACGATATGCATTACGATAGAAAATCTACACGATACGATGCGATACGGTGTACGCTTCGATACAACATACTGTACTGTTTCCGTTTACGTCACGTTACACGAAATACCATGGCAAATGCGACATGTTGTTAAAGTAAAGGTTCAATCAGCCTATTTATACTGTACCAACTCGGTTTAGTCCAAATCGTTCTGCTCCAATCGGCCCACTTCCAGCGCATATAGGCGGTAATGTTTTCACACCATTCAAATGAGACAATACAACTATTTCCATCTAAATGGTAAAATGTGTAGGCAAATGATAAGTAAGTGACGCCAATATGATAGCCTGCTTAAACATTGAACAAGTGTGTAAAAATGTACCATGTTAAGACAAATTAATTTAAATCTGTAATTTCCTAACATTCTTACACCACTCTTCTATACACGTATATTTCAATTTTCTGACCCTATTCCCCGCATCCGTGTCTGCGTTTTACTGAAGTGAAATTTCACAGCCAGAATATGTGTGCTGGGATCTTCAGACATGTATGACATGTCTTCAGACCGGATGCAGGTGTTGTGCACTACAGCTAAATGACCACTGCCCGTCTAATTTGAATAGAAACGTTGTGTCATAAAAGTGGCAATCTGTGTGGGGGCTTATAATCGCTCGCGTGATTTGTAGGTACATGTACCGAATAACCTACATAAATGGACTAGCTGCTAGAAAATAAATAACATCAGAAACATACCATTGTCTCATACTCAACCCTTTTTCAAGCACTATTTAATTAAAAATTCGGTAAGGAATAGTAGAATATGGGTCAATCGGGAAAAAAACTTAACAAACTAAAAAGATAGAAACAGAACTATTAAATAATAATTATATTATTATGAGACAAAATTGGACTAACAACCGACAAATTAACACCTCCACTTAATCCTTTCCATGTAGGGATCAAATCCATGAACATTAAAACAAATTTAGAAGACGTAATCGACGTATTTGATAAGATTATTCCCTTAGTTAAACTCAACTCAAATACTGAGTGCTGAGATATCGCTACCCACATCCACATCTACACCGACGGTAGCAAGGATACAAACAAAAATGCTATAAGAGCATGAGTTATTATGATTGAAAATCAACAGAATAAATAAACAAGACCAAAATAAAACTAAGCACTAGACATTCTATATTTAGAAGCAAACTGTTAATTACAATCCATAAAATGTGTTCAAATAGAACAAAATTGCCGATCAACAATATATATTTACCCCGGCTCTCTTAGTTATTTACAAGCATTTCAGACAATTTACGGAAATAATAGACAAGAACTAATCAAAGAAATATATAGATTTAAATACTAAAATACAAATGTTAAGCAAAATCTCTAATATGAATTTGGAGATTGGAACTCACCATCATAATATAGCCTATGATTAAATATTACTAGACTCATACTCGGATCCAGCTACCTAGGTAAAGAAAGTAAATCATCCACCCCCACCCCCACCCGCCGGCCCCGACATAGCAGAACTAATAATACGCGCTCTTAATCTTCTTTTAGAATAAATACATTTCATTAAATATTTAATTAATAATATAGGATAACACATACATAAACTGAATTAATACAATGTCCAACCGATATCATGTCCAAATCAAACAATAACTAAAGTTTCAAACCCCACAAGACACGTGATGGGGTGAAATCTCTTTAAAATCTAAACATTCCTAATAAACCCATTCTCTGATTGGCTGGACCCCAGTTTGGCGGATGATTATGACTGCTCTTTGTTTAAAGGCATTACACCCCTAAGAAACTGTTTCTTAAAATGTTCATCATTTAAATGTTTTCTACTCCTGATTAGAGCTGGCACTTTTTGAACTAAAACTGAACATGAAATCGGATGATTATGAACAAAAAATACATCAAGTTACACACTAGTTACGAGGATGTTTTAAAGTGAAAAAAGTACGGGAAAAGTGTGTGAGTAGTTAAGCATGGCTTGGTAATTCAGTTAGTTTAGTATATCGTATATAATATATATTGTATTAGAGAATTAAATGTATTTAATGTATCTAATATCTTCTAGGTATTAAAGTGTTGCATTTTTATTAAATCTGCCTTTTTCTGCTGGTACAAAAAGCAAAGACACGCGTGACTAATATAGGTCTTTGTAGCTAATCTCTTGCTATTGTGTGCTGTCTTAACCAAAACAGCACTGGGTTAAAGTATTTCTCTATGTCATAATAAGGGCAGTTCCTATTGGTGAACTTGCATTCTTTACAAGGGTAGCTTGATCCTAGTTTAAACTAAAAACTATTATAAACTAACGATATTGTGGCAGTAAATATTGAACTTAGAGACCTACCAACATGTCCGAATATCTAAATTTGTGCGTTATTTATTATATTTTTTTATTAATTATAGCTCTTTCTCCATGGCTTGGTACCCGACCTAATTGTATAAGGGCATTGAGGTTTTTTGACAGGAGACTAAAAGACTATATATGTCTGCTGACTTGCTTGATTTTGCAATGATTAGATATTATATCATTTTTTATTGTTACCCCAACGGTATTCTTTTCAGTATCCATACTGACGTCAAGGTGCATGCCGATGTGCGCTAGTTATTTTAGGAGAGTATGTAAATGGCTTCATCAACCTAAAAAGACTTACAAAGGACCATTTCGTTATAAGAGGAAATCGATTTAAGAACAGACCAATTAACACCCCCGGTCAACACGTTAAGGATCAAACCAATCAACATAACGAACGGCTAAAAATCCTACTTCCTTTAAGATTAGTGGTGTCATAAAAGTGTCACCAATAGACCATTTCAAACCAAGCGTCTAGCCAATCCTATTCCGCTGATCAAGTAGACGCTTTGTGAGAAAATCTCGCGAGACTCGACCTGTTTTGCAAAACTGGGGGCTCTTCACTTCCGGATTTTGTATTATCTAATTGAACGTAATACAGTGCTGAAAATCATGAAATTGACAAAAGTTCAACGTCTGAATAACCATAAGTTGCCAAATAGTGCACGTATACAATCATCAATTGAAAGTTAAATAAAACAACCGTAATAAAAACGAACTTATATCACGTCCATTTACATGTTAAATATTAAAGAAATTATAATCATTACCGCCATTAAATTTATCTGGCCACACATGATCATCATCATGATCCCATATTACCTGTATAATCACCTTTAATCATCATCATCAGCAGCAGCATCACCGCCATCACGATCTACATCGTAATCGTCATGGGCATCACCGTAACCGTTTTTACCATTTACATAATAATCATAAACAGCATCGGTATCACCGTCATCATTATCAGCAGTAGCAGCAGCATCACCGTCATTTGCATCATCATTACTTTAGTTACAGGGGTATGGATCTTTGTCAAGCAAATTTTCTTATACTTCTAATCTTAGTTGTTATATATCTTATAATGAACAATGTTGTAAATTTGGACAATAGTGTCAAAATCCCTATTTCTTAATGCATCGGTCACATAATGCGCTATTACGTATAAATGATTAATAGGAATTCGTGGACTGCGATTCAAAATCTGCATACAACTTTTGACTTTACTTGATTTGCAATTATTTGAATGAGGGTCTACACGCCTGGCTACGTCTTATATTCCCATTCATGGCTTGAATGTTCTATGCCAAAATGTGGTCTAAAGTGGGCCCTACCGGGTACTTAATTTTTGTGAATCTAGGACAGTTGCCCCCCCGGACGTTTGCCCCCCGGACGTTTGCCCCCCTATTTGTGAGGGGCGGACGTTTGCCCCCCAGCTGAAATTACAAGGCGGACGTTTGCCCCCCAGCTGAAATTACAAGGCGGACGTTTGCCCCCCCAGCTGAAATTACAAGGCGGACGTTTGCCCCCTCTACTAAAATGTCAAGGCGGAAATTGCCCTCCCTTTCTTCTCAAACTCTGTATCCCGCCTGTAAATGTCTTCCAGCCATATTAGAAACATACACAAACGGTACTACATGGTGCTACAGTACATGAAATGTGTTAGGTGTAACAAAATTTTCTATAATTTTTTTCATAGGACTGGAATTAAGTAAAAATTACAATCTAATCAAAAATAATTTAAACAAAAATGTTGGTCATATTTTAAGTTTTTACATTGTATTTGTTATTCCATGTGAGAGATTTAGGATATTGTCTTACCAAACTATCAGTTATAACTGTGCCATTGCATGATAAACTGCGTCGCTGAGCACATTCCCAAGTGATGGTTGTCTTAGACGACTTCTTCTTAGTGTAGGCAAAACCATCGTAACACAGCTTTGTGGCCCCTCTTTTCGTAGAAATGAACTCCATGATGATTGAGCACAGATGTACATTATGATTCAAGAGTCCATCATATTTAAAGGACTGTGCTTACAGTTTGCATTTTGAGACGTGATAACGTGACAAATAAACACAATTTGTGACATTCCTTTAATTGAATCTCCTGGATTTAATTCGGCCAATCAAAGAAACCATCGCGTATAATTTAATGCAATACAGTTAATTGTTTATAATTAAATACAATCATGTTAATCGCCGTTAATTGGCATTCTCTGTGAAATTAGTAATGCAAAGAAACCGCCGCGTATAACTGAACGCATTACAGCTAATTGTTTATAATTAAGTACAAGGATGTTAATCGCCGTTTTTTACATTCTTTGTAAAATTAATGAAATTGACAGATTGATTTTTTTTAAAGTCCGCCCTTACGTTATGGGGGGGGGGCAAAAGTCCGCCCTCAAGTTTTGTTGAGGGGGCAAACGTCCGGCTTTGAAAATCGGCACGGGGGCAAAAGTCCGGCTCTGAAAAACGACAGGGGGGCAAACGTCCGGCCTGCATTTAAAAGAGGGCAAACGTCCGGGGGGCAAATGTCCGGGGGGGGCAAATGTCCGTACACCAATTTTTGTACCCATTTAAAGATAGAAATGTATTAATTTAAGTTTTGTAAATTCATATTACCGGGTATGTTTCTCTATGGGCGTGGGTCCCTTTCATACCATCATAAAGTTCTACTCTAATTGAATCCCTAATTTTATGACATGAGCGGACACCCCAACTAATTAAGCTAATTGGCAGTTTTATGACACCTTGTTTGTCTAGTGGACAGGAAGTGTGACCGTGTTTTGGCGTCTTTTCCCCTTCGCAAGAATTAACACATGCATCCGCTATGCAGCTGTGTTTGAAACTGTCGACCTTCACCATTTACAGACCAATATGCATTGACTTACGCGAGGACAAGATAAAGGACAAAACACTAAGGTCTACAATATCTTTTTTGGCTCATAAAAGGACCTAACGCTATATTTAGCAGTACCCACAATGGTGCCCTCTTTCCCAACCCCACTATTTTTTCGTTAAGGAAGAGGAAACGTGGATGTTGGGATTTCAAGGAACACAATCTAATGTATATTTTCATCTCGTGTTTATTGCAAAGGTATTATTTCAATAGCTCGCCTATTCTTTTGTAGTTAATCCATACCTTAAATATAAATAATTCCTTTATAAAAATGCTTATGATCATTCAATGGACTAAAGAAGTTTGTAAGGATATTTATATAAGTAAAAACATGCGCAGTCTGAAATATTAATACATAGTAAAGTTTCCCCCCTCCACTCTCACTCTTTTAGAACTTATATTTATGCTGCGAAGGTAAATCGTCAATAACGTTGCATATTTATTCATAGCACACGCCGTTCACGTGTACTTATCATTTTTAATCTCTCAACAGTACCCAACGTTCACACCCTCTCTATCTTCTAAATGGCAGCTTGAAGACAATTATCGATCGATATCATGTTACACAGTATTGTGAAATAATGGGTCGGTCAATTTGACACAAAAATATTTCTTTTCGGCGACTTCAAATGATAGTGACCGTCGATTGTTTCCCAGAATTTTCTTTGTTGTTGCAGTGTTAGCCAGAGAGCCCTCCGCGCCAGAAAGAAATAACACCGCATTTATTTTTTACAACCTTGAAGAAATTAAAATCAAAGTGATGTAATAGCGACTCCATGTTATAAGTGCGTGAACAATGTTGTGAACAGCCGTTAATTGGCGCTAATATGTGCAAACCGAAAAAAAAACCCAACTTGTTTTCTAAGAAAGTACGGACACAAATGATGAAATCCTTTGCGCAAGAGCCCCCAGTTTTGACAATCGAAAGAAAACGGGTCAAGTCTCGTAGCGCGAGATATAAATCGGCGCATGCGCACTGGATGTTTGAAATGGTCTATTAATTGGAATGAACACACGTGCACGTGATTGGCAGGGCGGGAAAATGTACGGAAATTAAGAAGGCATGATGACAGATGTTCACTGTTATTTATGATACTTGCACATTGTTTTGACAAACACATTCACACCTTAAACGTTTGATCCCATCACGGGCAGAAGAATAGTTATATTAATTTGTTTGCTTCACTTGTGAACGTACTTTTGTTGAATTTTCGTCGAGCACTGAATTGCTTTTATTAATTTATTTAAATTCGCATAAATGTGTGTAAAATTTACGCGTTTAAAATAATGGCGAAGAGACTATATCAGTGTTGATTGTGCCCGGCGATGACATAGGTAAGCTAGCTTTACAATTAACTAACTTGTCGGAATATCAGAGATGATTCCACACGGTCCAATTATTTATTAACAATGTTCATTGTATATGAGCCGTATCATTTGAATCCCATATTTGAGACAAACCTCTTTTCCATAGCCTGACATAGAGCTAGATTGTGTTATAGCTAGTATTTTTCCAGCTGTATGTTTATTCCAATAACGTCTTACTGCTTTTTTTTCCATAAAAGCGTGGGCAAATAACCAGAATCCTAATTTTCACGAATATTTTCCTAAACGTACATTCATATTCAGTCTACGCATATTGTCATTCAAGTAATAAGTTCGAAGGTGTGCAATATTAATTTGATCATCGATTGTATGCATGTACCGGAAATGTAATATATAGTTTAGTTTCTGTTTAGAACCATAACTTCTTTTTGTATTTGTGAAGCATTTATTATGACATTTAAATTTCCTGTGAACATTTGCATGAACATGATAATGTCATTAGAAAATTGTCACAATATATGTATCTTTGTATCAAAGAATTATGAGAAGGCACAGTGCAATTCTCCTTGTGTTACGTTACCATACTTTACGTTCCGTTACGATACCACGGTCTTGTCATAAGCGTTACGTTCCGATACGATACGATACGATACGATACGATGTACCATTTACGATAGGACTCGTTACGTTACTTCACGATAGGCCTATTACGTTACACGATACGTTACGTTACCATACGATACGTTTACGATAGAAATACGCACGATATACGATGTTTTGGACAACTGGTACGGTGCCAGGACTGTAACAATACCAGGGTTCATACATTTATGAGGCAGCAGTAAGACAATGGCTGAGTTTTAATACATACATACATACGCTGTTATATGTAACTTCCATTGTTTCATAATAAAGATGTTTTCGGAAATAAAGACAAAGTTTAGAAATTCGAATTATTAATACATATCGTCAGGTACGCAATAAGACATAGATTTAACTTCGCAATAGTTTTTGGCAACTTTAGTTCGTGTGCTTCAAGGCTTAATATTTATTTGCCCAACACAATTTCGAAACGCGCAGCTAGACAAGGAAACGTTTTTGTTTTTGTTTTTTGTTGTTGTTTTTTTAAATAAAATACATGTATTTTCCCAAAAATAATAATACTGCTGTATAAGGTTACTTGTGTTTATATAGGCGACACCTGTTTAACAACGTTATCGACCACCTGATTGGTTGTGTCTCCACTCAGAACGTATGATCAGATAAACTAGGTCGGTCAATTCTGCCTGGTTCATGTTCTAGACTTTACAAAAACATCATAATGATTATATCGCTTG